>NW_020769352.1:5991972-6029883 GCF_900518735.1 Pseudonaja textilis
TTCTTTCTTTCTTTCTTTCTTTCTTTCTTTCTTTCTTTCTTTCTTTCCTTCCTTCCTTCCTTCCTTCCTTCCTTCCTTCCTTCCTTCCTTCCTTCCTTTCTTTCCTATCAACAGTTGTTTATTGGGAGTATTCTGTGGCAGCTGCTTGTCTGTTTGAATTCTAAAGTTCCAAAGTACTTTAGCTTCTTCATTTTCTATGGTTGTCTCTTTTTTGTGGCCAACTTCTTGCTTGCAGACAAATGGTATTTCTTGCACATCTTCCAATGCACCATTGTTTGTTACGCTGCTGCTTGTAATCTGTCCGTGTGATCTTCCTGCAGCAATTAAGTAGGTGGTCCACTCTTTCCTTCTTTGCAGAGGGCAACATTTGCTGTCTGTTGCTGTTTTCTCAATGTTGACTTTGTATACATTTGTTCTTATGCAGCCAGAATTAAGCCTCTCTGTCTCTTTCCTTAACTTTCTAAGTTTTCGTGGGTACTTATATGTATGGTATTCAGCTTTGTTCGGGTATTTTCCCACGTCATTGTAGTTGTGCTTTTAAAGCTGTAGCAATGTTTCGGCAGAATCTCATCTGCCATCATCAGGCTTCTGTATTGTGTTCGTCCAGACTCACAACACACCATGCATGTAAATATTGAATTTTTTATTTAAAAAAAGAGAGCAACTTTTACCCAAAATCAGTCAGAGCAAGCAGGCAGATTGAGTTGCTTACAGAATCACAGATTCATTCAGAGATCTATCTATCTGCCATTGGTTAGCTCAGTCTGTCACAAAAAATTTGCTTGCAAGCAAACTCCTAAAATTAACCCACAACACACCATGTATGTAAATATTGAATTTTTTTTATAAAAAAAGCAATTTTTACCCCAAATCAGGCAAAGCAGGCAGATTGAGTTGCTCACAGAATCATTCAGTGATCTATCTATCTGCCATCGGCTAGCTCAGTCTCTCAAATTTGCTTGCTGAGAGTCTGCACTGAATTTGCTTGCAAGCAAACCTTCAGTCCTAAGGGAAGCAGAGCTGAAGATCTAAAGACTAGCTAGAAAGCAAGAAATCCAACCATTTCCTGCTTCCTAGCTAATCTAAATCTCCCAGCATAGCAGAACAGATGATGGTCGGAAAAAGGAAAAATAGCAATTTTAGCAGGCAAGTTTGCCCGGTAAGGAGTGAGTGGGCGGGGAGGGTTCCTGCCGGCCATGTGGGCGGCGCAGTCTTGTGTTTCTGTGCAGCTTGGATTAATTGCTTTGGGGAGGTGCTCTGGGGGTGAGATTTTTCTGTGGCCCACCAAAATTTTCTCAAGGCCCACCAGTGGGCCGGGGGCCACCAGTTGGCGACCGCTGTTCTAGACCACTCATCTATATGTTCGTATTTTTATAACACCAGAAGTAATAGGTGTGGTATGTTATAATAAGCTTTCCCTGGGATACTACTGTAATAATTATGGGATGGCAGCTATGCAGAGTCTATATTTTATGCTGTTGCTGTTTATGGATTCACTAGTGGAATAAGTACTTGTGTTGTAAATACTTGTGTTATTTTTGTCCTTTTGAATCAGTGTTGTCTCCTGACTACTTCCTGTTCTAGCCTCTGCAATTTTCTTGACAGGATTTTGGGGAAATGTTTGCCACTGCTTGCTTCCCAGGGCTGAAGAGAGTGTGACTGGCCCCAGGCCATTCTTTTATATTTTATCACGGCTTTTCTTTTTATGTTTTTTCTTTTTAGTTCATTAATTTTTTAGCTGTGCATAAACTGTTCATCTGACATGCTACTTCCTCCCATCTGATTTTAAACTGTGGTTCCAATTAGGCTCTAATTTAATTAAATATGTGACATGGAACAGTTTCTACTCTCTCCTTATTGGTTGTGGCATTCAAAAGTAAGTTCTCAAACTAGAATCTATAATAAGGACTTGCATACCCACTGTTCACAAGACACGTGGATAATGAATTTATGAATCTTTTAATGCGTAAAAGAATGCTAGCTTAAAATACTATCAGCCTGTCTCAGGGCAAAATAAAAGCTATAGGAATGTGCTTGCATTGTTTGCTTATTTGTTTGGTTTTTTTTTCTCATTTTTGTTGTCATTAGGGCTTCCAAGATTCATTACTCAGCCAGAGTCGGCATCTGTTCATAGAGGAAACCCCATAGTTCTTAACTGTGAAGTTAATGCTGACCTCGCACCGTTCGTCAGGTGGGAGCTGGATCATCAGCCCCTCTTTCTGGACGATCGTGTCCTCAAGTTGCCAAGCGGAACTTTAATTGTCAGCAATGCTACAGATGAAGACGCTGGAACTTACTGTTGTGTTATCGAAATTGGGGGGCCTCCCAAATACAGCGATGAAGCAGAGATCAAAGTCCTTCCAGGTACAGGCACCGGTGCCGAGGTTTTCCCTCTTCTGGTTCTTTCTTGCGCATCACGAGTAAGGTTGTTCCGTGGGTATCAGAAATTCTAAACTTGGAATTCAAACTTGCTAGTTTGAAATGGATGCTTCTCTGCGACCTTTAAAAGTCCTTCTAAAAGTCTATTCTAAAGCAAGGGTGTCCAATCTTGGCACCTTTTAAGTTGGCTGAGGAATAAAGTTGCCAAGGTTGGGCACCTCCGTTCTATCTGTTTCAGTTTTTTGCCAGGGGGTTTCTTGAATATTAACAAAACAAGTGTAGTTTTAGACACTATGGCAAGATAAGGCTGGTATCTATGCCAATTTCAATCACATTTCTCTAATCTTAATTTGCTGTTAAATGTTTTATTAGAAGCAAGTGAAAAACCAGTTAGAATATTATATTACCATCCCTTTTCATTTAATTTAACCTGCTATTTCCTGATACTATTTGCAGAATCCAACCTTTCTTCAGGTTTGCTCTTCCTGAAACAGCCCTTTTCCCTTACCAAAGTGACCGGGCAGAGTGCAGTTTTACCATGTGTTGCTTCAGGCATTCCTGTCCCTCCAATCCGATGGACACGAAAAGAAGAAGAGCTTGTTACTGAAAAGTGAGTTTTTAATTCTGATATTCCATGTGGAAGTCACAGAAATTGTTGCTCTTGGGAGACAGCTGGTTAGCAGACAGAGCCATCAACTATTGTCCTATATCGTGGAAACTGCTAAAAAGAGGAACCTAACAAAAATGTCGATGAAGGGCGGGTCAAATTTGTGTCTGTGTTAAGAAAGCATTGAAGTGGTAACAGGAGGGCCTTCTTGTTTAAAAATGGGTGATGCTAGACTAGGAAAGGGCACAGCTGCTTTAGGAAGCAACTGTCAGGTCCTGGATGAATGGACATGTTAGAGCCAAAGGTGACTTGTATGTATACGAATATGTATCATTTGCCATAAGAAATCTCTTAATATAACTTGGTATTTATTTCACATTCTGTCACAATGCCTTGTTGAGCTTATAGGTCTGTCTATCCAGCTTTCCAATCTCTAAGCCATACAGTATTTATGACACAACTACATATACTTTGGAAATATCCCCCCCCCCCGCCCTCTCTTAGTATTCAAGCTCTTATATGTTATTATAAGCTCAGTGCTTTTTAGCTTTGTTCATTGGAGCTTTTGTTTTAATTATTGTCTTTGTGTCAATTATTAATTCTTCAAACATTCCTAAGCCTTGGATAGTTGCTATGGCAATGTTGACTTGTATCACCTGTAATAATTAGTGCAGCAGATTTTCAACCAGAATATTTTCAGTTGAATTTAAGAACTAACATGTTTTGAGAGTTAGGATGTTAAAAATATTCTGGCTTCCAAAGAATGTTGTAAATATATTTGAATATTAGTAGCTCAGGTTGGTAGTTGGGTTGTTGGTTTGAGCTCCGAGCTTGGCGATTTGGTTACCTGTACAGACAAGCAAAATTCAAAGCACTCTGATGATGACTCCTCAAATGGTGATGAAACCTTTGCCACCAAATTGCCAAGCTTGGAGCTCAAACCAACAGCCCAATGTTGTAAATGTTTGCATTTTTTTAAAAAAACTGAATCCCTCATAATCGTTTTTTAAAAAACCATGAATCCCTCAAAAAATCACTCCAGCGATGATGTGTCTTCTTTTATACAGTTCTCACAAATTTCTGTTCCTGTCTGGGGGAACTCTGAAGATAAATGATATCACCGAAGATGATTCAGGAACATATACTTGCATCGCAGATAATGGGAATGAAACTATAGAAGCCCGAGCTGATCTTACTGTGCAGGGTACATATATCTATATACATAAGCATATATGCTCTTTTTTTAAAAAAAAAGAAAAATAAGTGCTAATATAGCTGAGGCAGTTGAATTATTTAAAAAATCAATTGTTTTGTTCAGGAGCAAAAGAAATGTAGTTATGATTATCGATCCCAGGTATTGGGAGAGCAGTGGGACTGAAGCAAGAGTATTATCATAGCTTAGAAGTAGAATAATAGATCCTCTGCAAATTCAATTTATAACATTTCTATACAGAGTTGGGAAAGAGCTCAGCTTAAACCACTGGAAAGCTTCCGCCTTGAAAACGATGCTAGGCAGACAGGTAAACAGATGGCCCGAGGTGGATAAAGGTGCTTCATTTATTACTTTGCAAATACAAAGCTGACATTAGTGCCTTGTGGCTTGAAGATAACAAGAACTTTTCTCTCCCAAGAGTGTGCTATATTCTTCAATAGAGACACACATTATTTTTATGGTAATGTAGATTATCTGCATAAATGTGCCAAAGACTCTGTAGTACCTCTGCAAGTGGATAATATTATTCACATGTATACGTAGTACAAGTCAGTCCTGACTTCTGATGTCTGCGTCGACTTTTCTTGGCAACAAGTTTTGAAGTGGCTTGCCATTGCTTCCTTCTTAGAGATAAAAGGGGATTGCTTGCCCAGAGTCACCCAGCTGGGTTTGCGCCTAAGCCAGGACTAAAACTCCCAGTCTCCTGGTGTTTGGCCTGGTGCCTACACCAAACTGGCTCTCAAACAACTTTCGACCTCTGTAAATTTCCAACTTTCAATTTTAGGGTTCTGTATTAAAAGACACATTAAGGAAGAGGAAATTGATCTGATCTCACGTACCAGATTTCCCCTGTATAAATGATCAGAAGGTAGTTTTCTCTTTTATCACTGTAATTCAGGAAGTAACGTGGAGACAGATAGATGAAGACAAGGTTATAAGTTCACTTTTCAGCTGGGAATGTCAGCCTCCGTATTTAGCACTGCAGGAGATTCCTGAAAATGGTATGACGTAAATTACATTGGTTTTTGAGCTTCCTGGCCTGTCAATGTCAAACATTATTGTTAACAAAATTCTATCAAGTGGAATTTCTCTTTGTTCTTTTCAAATGAAGATTTAAAATGAACATTTGAAAAACGTAAATGAACTGGTAGCACCCCTAATTACTCCTGCAGCCAGAGTATATAGGTTGATTTAAATAATAACTCAGTGCTAAAAAAAATGGGGTTGAATTCCATATTTGTGTGTGAATTTAGAAAGTTGCTATTGCTCTCATTCATTAAATAAAATAAAATAAAATAAAAGCCTTAATATCACATGTAGGTGGTTCCTCTGCCTTTTTGTTTGACACCTGGGAAATCTTGGAGCTTCTAGTAGCAGAATTATTTTCAAAAGCATCCTTGTTATATTATAAATTGTTCTGGACTTTAAAAGAGCTACTAGATGGAAATATTGACAAATACATTCCCAAAGTAACACTGTTCATCAACAGTCTTCTTCTTTGTTTTAATTCTTTACAGACATTTAGAAATAATGAATTGCTTTGTTTCTACTTTTATGAAGAAGCATTACGAAACTTAAAACCAAGATATTAGTGAATGAATCTTTGTGAAAAATTGCTTTTTCAGTTAAGAGCTTCCCATCAAATCCTGTGAGACCAAAATATATCCCCGAGTAGTTGATATGTATATACATAAAGTATCTCTGATAGTGATAGTGATACCCAAGAGAATTGTATTTGATAGCTTTTAGATTTCAACTAAGATTTCTTAAAAACTTATTTATAATGTATTAACAAAGCTTTATGCCAGCTGCTGATTTATGATAGCTCGCCACTTTTAGAAGATTATCTCTGCTACACTGGCAACAGTGTATTTGCTTTCCCATTTTTAAATTCTGCAACAGTGGGAAATTTTATGTTTCTCTTTTGGCACTTATCTGAAATTATTGGTCTTATAATTAAAATTAAAATTCATGGTAATGGGGCTTTTAGAGACTAAAGGCAGGTGTACATTACCGTGTACAGTTTCAACAATACAATTATAAGCATTCATGGTTAGAATATATTTCAGATCTATTTATTTGAATCAGTTCTGGTGTTGCTGACTAAAACATCACCGATGTGGCTTACTTATTTCATACAAAACAAAATTATTCCCTTTGCCACTCAGAAAAGGTCATTTGTGGGTGAAGTTTGAGCATGTGCCTGAACTTAGACACTCAGAATTGTATTACAGTCATTAAAACAGGACATTTGATCTTGATCTGCTGACTGATATTAAAAAATATAGCTGAAAGCTTTAACTGGGATTTCAATATGAAAATAAGCTGTAAAGCTCATCTTTGCTTCTCATAAGTTTTTTGTTTAAAGAATAATTTGGTAATTTAAAAAAAAAACTGTCTAAATTTGCCACAAGTTAACCTTTGTAAAATTGTATAGCTTAATTATTTGTTCTTTACCATGGATGGAAGGCATCTTAGAATAAAGTTAGATATCTTTGAAATATAAATGAAAAGATATTGTCCGATCAAGCCATTTTCTGTTTGATCAATAATTAGTCATTGACCTTTCTCACTTTGAAGTGCCTCCCACGTTTCTGAAGCAGCCTGCTAATATTTATGCACACGAATCCATGGATATTGTATTTGAATGCGACGTGAGCGGAAAGCCAACTCCAACGGTCAAGTGGGTAAAGAACGGAGATGTGGTCATCCCTAGTGACTACTTTAAAATTGTAGTAAGTACATCTTTAATAAGACATTTGGACTGGTTTAATGCTTATGCAAGCTCATGCTTACGGGAATGCCCAATAGCTTGGAATCACTAGTATGTTTCCCTAGAAAGTGTAAATATAAAAATCTTTCCCTTCAAATAACCCAGTCACAACAGTTTGCACCTAGAGAGAGTTGGAAGAGCTTTTGGGGTTGCAGGACTGTTTCTTATCATTAAACTGGAAATATTTCCAGTTATACAGTTGATATGAACTGCATCCTAGAGCTAAGACATGAAAAAATGTACCAATTCAGTTTTATACTACTTAGCAAAGAATCCTTCCATTCATGTTTTATTGGAAGGTATCGGGAGTAGGATTCTAAGGAGAAAATTTATTCCCTATTGGTCCCCTCGTTATAGCCAAGCTTAAAATCCCAATGGCAGTGAACTGTAGAAAAGAAAAGCCAACAACTAAAAGTATATAACAGCAAAACTGGAGAAAAGAAAAGGCCAACCAATCTGTAGGTTGCGTATAGCAACTGCTTCAGCCAGAAACGGAGACGGAAGACCGGCATGTTGGAGGATACGGACTAAATTGCTCTGTGTAGGTAGCATAGGAAAGAATGCAATCAGGTTGTTACTGCTGAAACAAGACATGGTGTTTCAGTTCAGGTGCTTTATGGACATTGAACGAAAAGGGAACGCTGTCTTGCCCTTTGTCCTTTCCTGGCCTTGCTGATAGGGCAGAACCGCTAGAGGTTGAAACACCAAAGGGAGATGATCATAAAGCAGCAGGAATTCTTTGCAGATTGGGCAATACGCAAATGGCAGAAGTAAATAAATAATGAAGGACTTATTAAATTACTTCTGTCAGCATTGAACGGTGATAAATAAGGGGGATGTAAAAAAAATAAGATGTAAAAAACAAACAAAGAATAAAATAAGGACAAGTCTGAATGATAAGGATAGAAAGAGAGTTGTGAATATATAACACACACACACACACACACACACACACATATTTTTATAGTTTTTATTTTCAAAATCCTGAACAGTGACTAGAAGATGTTATAGTGAATGCTGTGCATCTTTGTTTTTGTTTTTTTAAAGAATGAGCACAACCTACAAGTTTTGGGTTTGGTGAAATCAGACGAAGGCTTTTATCAGTGTATTGCGGAAAATGATGTGGGAAATATACAGTCTGGAGCCCAGCTGATAATACTGGATCATGGTAAGAAAGTAGAGTCATACATTGTTAAAATATAGGGCAGAATATCGAGCTATATTTTCCTCCCCATGGGGCACTGCTCACTCGTGGTTAGATTGTTCCTCCCTATAATTTTTGTTTTTTTTCCCCGTTCAGTCGTGCCCAATTCTCAGATACTGCTTGGACAGTCCACTCCAGTTTTCTTGATAAGGTTTTTCAGAAGTGGTTTGCCATTGCCTCTTTCCTAGGGCTGAGAGAAAGTGACTGGCCCAGGATTACCCAGCTGCCATTATGCTTAAGGCGGGACTGGAACTCATGGTCTTGGCCTACAATTAACACATGCCTTTTTAGCATTCTATTCTTATAAATACTTTTAAAGTTAATACTCTATCCTATCAATATGAAATTGATACATTATTTCTTCTTGATGAGCTGTTTATCCATAGGCTTAGAAGAAAAGTTGAAATCTTACTTAATGCTGTCGGTTTAAGGAAATCCATTGGTAATGTGTTTTTATAATCGGGGTAGTATTCCATTCTTGAAACTACTTACAAGATAACCCTGAGGCTAAGTTTGTTGGAAAAGCTGCAGGGATCTGATATGAACCACATTATGATTTAGCATGATATGTGAAGCCTGAGTGTTCAGAATTGATTTTGATGCTATATTTCTGAAGATTTCACAGTTCTCAAAAAGATAAATCCGTGTGTGACAGCTGGATTTTAATGGCATAATTGTGTGCTGTTCTTTTTTCCAAGTTCTAATAGAACATGTTAGGGTGGTTCCTCATTGGATTTTAACCTCTTAAGTGAAAGACTTGAGCATGTATGTTTTATTACTGGACATGTGCAAAATATTTTTCTGCCTTATCTTCCTATTACACTAACAATTGATTTTCCTATCTTATCTAAAATACAGCATCACTTTTGGTTGGACTGGCAGGAAATGTTGCTTTTCCTTTTTAATGTTCTTTGTTGATATATTGATGGTGACACACCTTTTTATTATTTGGGCATGATAGTAAAGAATAAAATGACTTCCTTTAAAACAAAACATTTCCCAAATACGGGAGGGTTGTTTTTATTGCACTTTTATGATTTCCTTTAAAAGTTTGCACTGGAAAAAAAAGATTAAAGAAAACATCCCAGTGAAAATAACTACAGTAGAGCTAGGGAGCTCAACAGATATACTTTTAATAACTTCAAAGATCAGGAAAAAAATCAACTACCCAACGTTTTAAATAATTAAAATATCTTCATATTGTCTGCACCATTCAAGAATTACAATTACAACATATGGAGTTGGAAAGTCTGTGTTACAGTTGATCAGTACAAATTTGCAGTTTGAAACTGTAAGGCTTGGCAATTTCCATAAACTTCCCATTGCTTTATAGCCAAGTTTTCTATATGCCACGAAAATGCCTCCTTGATATAGTATTTCAACTTCTCTCCAGTAATATTCAGTATAAGTGTTACTATTTATCTCTTTAATTTTTCCATCTTTTGTTTTTCCCCCTTTCAATTCTCTCTCCCTTTCTCCTCCCCTCCCTTGTTCTATAATTCATCTTTTATTCATCATTATGCCAAACCATTTTATAAAATCTCCACATCTGTCAAGGCATTTGAGTTGCCTCTGAAATTTATTCCAACGCATAAATAATACTGTATCAATTAATGACTGCCTCCAGTTAATATTGAAAAATGACACTGCTTAAAGAAGATAAAAGAAGAGATAACTTAAAGGCTTTTTTTTGTTAATATGTAAAGGATCCTGTTCTAATTATTGTTCTTCAGTATGATTGTATAAGGCAGAATAGCGTTGGCCAGTGTTGGGGAACAAAATAACAATTCTGTTTTAGAATGGATGATCATGCTATGCAATTTAGTTATAATGACTTTACTAATGAGTTTTTACTAGATTTAATGAAGAGAGATGTAATATGCAATTTTCAAGTTTTTTTTAAATTGAATATTCTTCTTTGTTCAGAGCAATTAATTAAAATATAATTGTTTCATTAAAAAAAAATACAATTTTAAATTACCATGACCATTTTAGTATAACAGTTCATATAGTGGTATTTGAGATCAGTAAAAAGAATATGTCCCAAATGAAAAAATACATAATTTAGCAATATTTTAAGAAGTTTTACTGTGCTACTTTACCTTGAATGTTTTGCCTTTCTGTCCTAGTTCCGCTAAGGACAAATGTTATAATCCTCCATGCATTTGACTCCAGATTTGAACAGATGGTTTTCTAAAAAATTAACTGTTACCCCATAACCAGACTTAATTTTCGGAAACGAATGTTTTAATGATGAAATGATTCTTTATATGTAATTTTCATCCTCCCCTTCCTTCTCACTTCCATTATAATGGAGATTTTTTTGATTGCTTCTCCAATAGTGATATGTCTCCTTGATATTCCCCATTAGTTTTCAGTAGTTACCTTTTTGCCTGCATGCCAACCTTCAGTTTAATGGCCTTTTTTGTGTGTTCGTTTTGTTTTGTTTTCCATCGTGGTTTTGTTTATTTCTTTTTTTGGTTTTTTTTATGTTTTCTCCTTAAATCGTCGTGATGTTTGCCCTTCATATTCCCCAATGTTTGCACATGACAAGATGTTGCCATCCCAACATTACCTCCCACTTCACTGACCAGTGCCACTACTGACCATCTAGCACCAGCTACAACTGGACCTTTGCCTTCTGCCCCTCGAGATGTGGTGGCGTCTCTTGTATCTACTCGCTTCATCAAGCTAACATGGAGGACCCCTGCGTCTGACCCACAGGGAGACAATCTTACCTACTCAGTGTTCTACACCAAGGAATTGAGTAACAGGTGTGCTTCTTTAATTATTGCTAAACTGTGAACATTTAGAAGTATTGACCCATAACTGAAAAATAAGACTTGGGCTGATAGGCGAAGCATCACAGCCTCTCCCTTTAGTATGCGCTATAGACCGAAGTTTAATCATTAAAACAAGCAGAACTAGTTATTTAGTTTAGATGATTTCACAAAATTGTTCCAGACTTTCGTGATGCTTAAAACTTCAAGCTATGCCAAAGACATGGAGCATGAATGGAAGATGCCATCAGACTCCACTGGTTCAAAGATTGCATAAATACTTCCAGTCCTGAGTCTCGTATGCTGTCCATGCTTATACAATAATTACTTGCTTCATTTTTTTCTATTCATCTTTTTGGTGCCATTTCTTCTAACAGTCTGGACTTGTAGCTTGTAGATTCTAATTTAAAAAAAAAAAAACCACTGTAGTGCTGTCATGTTCTACCAATTTCTCACTGAAAGGCATCTTTGATTATGGTTACATTAAAAGTTGGGTATCAATTACTTGAAGGCTGTGGTGGTTACAGATGGGTTTATTTTATATCGTCTAGTACTCCACATTAATTCAATGAAGTTTATCATAGTTATTTTGCATCTTTCATAATGTAAATCTGTGGCTGCCCAATTAATTGTCCTAGATTAAATCAAAACAGCAGTAGTAATATTCGTGTTATCCATAATTGATGATTTCACTCTAACATAAAACAACAGTGATCTGTCCTAATAAGTCTTGCATGCCCGTTTTCACTCCCAACTGTTTTTTCTTTTTTTCTTTTAAATAAAGGGAGCGTGTTGAAAACACAAGTCATCCTGGAGAAATGCAAGTGACAATCCAAAACCTGATGCCCGAAGCAGTATATATTTTCAGGGTGGTGGCCCAAAACAAACATGGACCTGGGGAGAGTTCAGTACCATTGAAAGTAGCCACACAGCCTGAAGGTAAGCATTAAATATCGGCGGCTTGCTATTTACGTTGCTCTTTTTGACATTTTGTTGTTAATATTATTTTTTTTATTATTTTGTAATACGCCCTGCTTATTATTTAGTTCAGCTTCCAGGTCCAGCCCCCAACATTCGTGCCTATGCCATCTCTCCCACATCAATAACGGTTACTTGGGGTACGCCCTTATCGGGCAATGGCGAGATCCAGAACTACAAACTGTATTACACGGAGAAGGGAATGGAGAACGAACAGGTGAGATACTTTGTATGTTAAGAAAGCAGTTTTTATATTTGCATATTATGTTTATGGGATATAATTCTTGCATCTGTTTATCATTCTTCTGCTCCTAATGGCTAAGACCTAGAAAAACCACTACTCCAGTTAGATCAGAAGGTCTCATCAAGAAAAGTGTGATCTTTAAGGAATGCCCCTGTCCTCTGAGTTATTGTTTGCAGATATACAAAGAGATGACTTTCTCCTGGAGGAGTGACTTTCTGATGAATATTCGTATATATTAAAATTCATATTGACTTTTGTAAATACTTCCTTCTGTTTTTGAATGTATTGGTGCAAAAACTATAGAAGCATCAATTCACTTGAAAACCATGCCTGTGTTATCCTGACTGATTAGGAAGCTTTGCTTTGATTCTAAATAGATTATTTTGGCATCAGTTATATTGTATTTATGATGTGAACACAGGATAACTGGGACAGAGAGAGAAATCTCCAGAACCAGAAATGAGCAAATATTCAAGCATAGCCATAATGTGGACCTGGCATATTTCATAAATTATCAAGCCCAAATTATGATTTATGCATCACATTTTTCATCTTTTTAAATAGGACATTGATGTTGGAGGTCTTTCCTATACAGTAATTGGTTTGAAAAAATATACAGAGTATAGCTTCAGAGTTGTGGCCTACAATAAACATGGTCCAGGAGTCTCTACTCAAGACGTTGTCATTCGTACACTGTCAGATGGTAAGTGTTTTCAAATTGTAGAAAGAATTCCTATGTATTTATTTGCATTTTATATATAACCAATTTGGTTTGGCTTCTTCATACTATATAGATCTAAATAGGAAGTTGTTGTGCTGAAATCTTTTGGGAAAAATGGTTTCTTGGGCTTTTCCTTTGCATTTTCTATATTTTGTCTTCTATTTTTGGTATTGAGCA
Organism: Pseudonaja textilis; assembly: GCF_900518735.1. The sequence goes on from NW_020769352.1 coordinate 6,005,049, forward strand.
AAGTATCTTAAGAGACTATGTGTCTGTGTGTCTGTGTGTATATGTACATATATCTTTGCTTCTAGCAATATGAGGTATTATCTTGACAAATCTTTGTAGATATTACTCTGAAAATTTACACACACACTCACATAAATATTCAGTGAAATTGGGAGATCACGATAAAATCCACTTGCTTTTAAACTGGAACAACTATAATTCATTTTTAATTTACATTGGGGATACAGTGCTCTCTGAGAGATGTTGAATTTTGAACCATATTTGAATAACTTCTTTTAACGTTTCTAGTTCCCAGTGCTGCACCCCAGAATCTAACACTAGAAGTGCAAAACTCCAAGGTAAGACAAGGTTTAGATGTGGGTGAAGCATCTGATTTTCTTCCTATGAATGTATGATGAATCAGCTATAGTTTATAAACTCCCTCCCCTTGTTTTTTTTTTTTGGGGGGGTGGGGCTGAATAAATTCTCAATTTGCATGCTTAAAAGCAACAGTAAACATTGACTGTACCAGCCCAGTGTACAAATAGTGAAGATTCACTATGGTGAAGAGTCATGTTAATGTTTCAGTATCTTGCAGAAATTGTTGACACTACATACATACAATATTATTTGCAAGTTATATGGTTGGGTTGTTTCCAGGTACACCATTTTAATGTCAGAGATATTAAGTTCATATATAATATTTCTAAGTATGTGTAAGTTATTTCTTGGACCAGTATAGTGGAGATTAATGAAGCATGACAATTAGCCTAATTTAACTTAGATAATATGATTTATAATGCCATTTAACTTCCCACAGAGCATTGTGATGCATTGGCAGCCGCCTCCCACAGGAACACATAATGGGCAAATTACTGGCTATAAGATTCGATACCGAAAAGTGATTCGCAAAAGTGATGTCACTGAAATCATTGTGGGTCCACAACTTTCACAGCTCATTGAAGGTGAATAAGTTGGAATTCCCAATCTAAAAATAACCTAAATTACTGCAAGCTTCTTGTTTTAAGAAAAGAAGAGGGTCTATTATCAAAAAATAACCTTCTCTATCCTTGTAATATTTCTTTTGCTCAGGGAAGTCCTCTTAGTTTTAGTTTGTGGGTTCATCACAGATACTGCACTTTCAGTCAAGCCATCCTAAAGATTGGCGAGTGATTCTTATTTCTCAGAAAACCTCTCTTTAGTTCTTCCTTCTCTGTCCTATAAGGCCTGGCCCATCTAGAAATGTCCCCGTAAATCAGATTTATCAGATAAGAATATTTTAACTCACATTTTAAATTGATTTGTTATGCCTTTGTCAAGGTGTGTTGTTTTTATAGAAAATATTAAGACCATCTGCTATGGAAATAAAACAAGTAAATCATTTGAAACTCTTAGTCCTCCTATTTGCTGAAGGAAAATTACATATTCTTTTGCCACCGACATACAGGAAAGGTCACTGTAGTGTGTCGGTCCTTTCTTGCTTGACAGATAATAATTTCTGGCAACTGAATCTCTTACAGCAAATATTGAGTCTTACAGCAAATATTGTTGATTTGTCCTGCTTAGCTGTGGGTTATGCTCCAGTAACCATCAGGAAGATGAAAGGCCAAAACATAAAGTATTTGTTTAACCAGATCTGTGTCAGCTGTGACTCAAATTATAACTCTGAAATAATAATAATCTCTTGAAGGTGCTCATTGAGGCACTTCGAAGTAACAGGATCACGGAACTATTGCTATTCTAATTAGAAGCAGAACGCTTGTTTGCAATTAACATTGAATACTGTATTTCAGTATGATGTCTTTTATACTAGGTTTGGAACGAGGGACCGAGTACAGCTTCCGAGTGGCTGCTTTAACAATCAATGGCACAGGAATAGCTACGGACTGGATATCAGCAGAAACATTTGAGAGTGACCTTGATGGTATGGATGCCAAGATTTAACAAGCTGGTCTACTTTATGAGGCTGAGAAACTATTTTATTTTTTATTCATTTATTAAAGGTTTGTGCCGCCCATCTCCCCAATAAGGTGACTCTGTGGGGTATAATCATCGAAATAACTTGGTGACATCTCTTAAAAGTCTTTTAGGTTTATTATTTCTTGTCTTAACACTTTTAAATAATCAGTTTTCTTCTTTGTAGAAACTCGTGTTCCAGAAGTGCCAAGTTCATTGCACGTCCGTCCACTTGTAACCAGTATTGTTGTCAGCTGGACCCCACCGGAAAACCAGAACATTGTGGTCAGAGGTTATGCCATAGGGTATGGCGTAGGCAGTCCCCACGCTCAGACCATCAAGGTGGATTATAAGCAACGATACTACACTATTGAAAATTTGGGTAATTATATAAGATTTTAATCTGATACTTTGCTAAGTAACAATATAGCAATAGCACCTGGTCATATCCCGCTTCACTGTGCTTTACAGCCCTCTCTAAGCCGTTTACAGAGTCAGCCTCTTGCCCCCAACAATCTGGCTCCTCATTTTACCCATCTTGGAAGAAGGGAAGGCTGAGTCAACGTCCAGCCTGGTGAGATTTGAACTGCCAAATTGCAGGCATCCAGCAGAAGTATCCTGCAGTACTGCACTCTAACCACTGTGCCACCGCGGCTCATCTATATGAAATATAAAATCAACGCTGATCAAAATGCTTGCTTTTTGTGTCCTCATTTGGTATTAAAAGTGTTCTACCTCTATATTCACTCTAGATTTCATGATGTATAGCAAAATGGATGTTAAGTTTCTTTCATTCTTGTTGTGCCTGAGTTAATATGATAAAAGCTAAGAACATTTTATATGACTCTTGAACTATCTCTGAAAACAGATGTTTCTGTAGCGCTAAAGAATCTTGTGCTTAATACACACTAATAGAGTTATTATTTTTTTCCAGATCCCAGTTCCCATTATGTTATAACTTTGAAAGCATATAACAACGTTGGTGAAGGGATCCCTCTTTATGAGAGTGCAGTGACAAGAGCCTATACAGGTAAAGATGGGATGGCCTAAATGGTTTAGCCAAAAAAACATACTGGTGTACAAACTGTTTCTAGTTTGCTGGTGGCTTGTTTCTTTTTTCTGTGTTTGGAGATAATTTGCTGAACTGTTTTCTGAACAATGACTTTGAAATCTGGATCAGCGATTTTCTGATTTTCTTTATATAACCCCTGATATCAATTCGGGACATTGGCCATGGCATGGATTATACATCCTTAAATTTGTTTGCTGAGCTTCCCAATCTACAGTATTATAATTGCAAGCAAGTTGGTATAAATGCATGTCAGTCAACAGCATGTTATGTTTTTCAATACCGTGTGTTGTTATCATTCTTTAAACTAAATGACCAATTGGGTTTAAAAAAAAAACTTTTAAACCTTGTAAGAAAGGTCAAATCAATCAATCAACCGGAATAGAGCTGGACTTTGGAGGCCTTCCAGTCCAACCCCCTGTTCAAGAGGAGTCCCTATACAATTTGAGATAAATGGCTGTCCAATCTCTTCTTAAAAACCTCCAATGATGAAGAACCCACCACTTCTGAAGGCAAGCCATTCCACTGGTTGACTGTTCTCACTGTTATGAAGTTTCCCCTTAATTCCAGGTTGCTTCTCTCCTTGATTAGTTTCCATCCACTGTTTCTTGTCTTGCCTTCTGGGGCTTTGGAAAATAAGTAGTTTGAAAGAAAACACTGATTTAGTATTTTATTGTTGGGCTGATTGTTGTTTTTTGGCTAGATCTTAGTTCTTATAAAGATATTTTCTGAATGTTTTTCATCTTGCAGATGCACACTTTCCTTTTAACACTAAGCTTTAACACTGTACTTCTGTGTCACTGTCTGTTGGATGCTAATCCTACCTTGATTTTTCAGTTGAAATAAATTAATGTTTTAATGCAACTATAATATTGTATATTCTGATTAGTAAACATTTTCAAATAAACACTGAAGATTTGAAAGTCATTGTCCTTGTTATCTTCAATAGCCTACTTAAATGCTAAATCCCGTAGCGTCTGCCGATGCCTTGTTTTTTTTAAAAAGAAGCAAAATAATCGCTGAGAACTTGTTTTGCTGGTGCAGTGTTGCCTATTAACTCTGGCTTTTCTCTCTTTTTCTCCACTCCACTCCACTCCTCACCTCTCATTTCATTGTATTGCCCTGCATTCCACCCTTTTGTTTCTATTCACGTATAACGCCACCTTCCTTTTTTATTGCAATACCCCACATTTTACCCATCAATTCTTTAGACGCTTCTGAAGTTGATTTATTTGTTGTTAATGCTCCATACACTCCAGTGCCAGACCCCTCCCCCATGATGCCACCTGTGGGCGTTCAGGCTTCCATCCTGACCCATGACACCATTCGTATCACCTGGGCAGACAACTCTCTGCCGAAGAACCAGAAGGTTTCAGATGCCCGTTACTACACAGTCCGCTGGAAAACCAACATTCCTGCAAACACAAAGTACAAGGTGAGGAAAACAGGAGATTTACAGGAATGTTGTCCAAACTTTCTGCGACTGAAAAAGAGATTCAATTGTGTGTTTCCATGAGTGAGGCGAGAGAGAGAGAGAGAGAGGAGGAGGAATGAAATATTTACATTTTTATTTTCTGATTTTCATAGACAGCAAATACAACTACCTTAAGCTTCTTGGTCACTGGTTTAAAACCAAACACGTTGTATGAGTTCTCTGTCATGGTGACAAAAGGCCGAAGATCAAGCACCTGGAGCATGACAGCACATGGCACTACTTTTGAGCAAGGTATTTGTCGCATGCAGTGCCTTTTTTTACAGGATTATATTGTTACTTCCTTTGCTTTAACTTTTACAGAAAACACACTGAAGTATAAAGATCAGTGTCAGTTTAATTTAAATTTTCTTGCAGTTCCAACTTCTCCACCAAAAGATGTAACAGTGGTCAGCAAAGAAGGAAAGCCCAGAACTATAATTGTCAACTGGCAACCTCCATCTGAAGCCAATGGCAAAATTACAGGTGAAACATCTTTTGGATAAAATACAGGGATGACACGGTTACAACCAAATGAGAAGAGAGATATTAATTACATTAGATGCAGCTTTTTATCGGTTGTAGTTATGTAATATTTTTTGTGCCAAAAGGGATGATTCAGCGGATGCAAAACAAAGGCAACTTGCGTGTACAGATGCCTTGGATTTGATTTCAGAAAGATACTTCAGAAGATGTAAGAGGACTTACATATGTAGTGCTTGTCTCCCAACTTCTTAAGTAGCTTCCCACCACTCCAGGCAGAGTTGCACAACAACTGTGGGTAGCAGCTGCTCAGCATAGGAGAAGAAAAATCTACTTGACAGAGTTGCAGAGAGATGCTATATTTGTGCCCTTGGTGCTCTGAACTGCTTGGGGAATTGAATTGGAAGTACTATACAGCCTCACTACATATGTTTACAAACTCTTGCACACTCAAAATTTGCCGGCTTGAAGCAACATCTGGAAGGTGGTGTACATTTCGTTGAGGCGTGGGCTAAAAGAAAATCAGTGGATGGGGAGGGATCGTCTCACCCTCATTACACACACACACACACACACACTTTCCCAATGGCAATAATTCAAAAGCCTACATCTTTAAACAGAAGAGATTGCAAGAAAACTTGAGATGTGTGAATTTTTCAGAGCTCGGAAATGTGCCTTCATAATTCGCAAACCCTCCTGTTTTTTTTTTGTGCAGGATACATAATTTACTATAACACCGACGTCAATGCTGAAATACACGACTGGGTCATTGAACCTGTAGTAGGCAATAGGCTGACCCACCAGATTCAGGAGCTGACCCTTGACACAGCGTATTATTTCAAGATCCAAGCCCGGAACTCCAAAGGCATGGGCCCCATGTCAGAGGCCGTACAGTTCAGGACACCGAAAGGTAAGTTGGAAAGGAAGGCTTTATTTTTCTGATTTAATATACCAGATAATCAGTTGATGAGGAAAAGGGTTTCACTTGGTGCTGGGAGCTGTAAAACATTTTTTTTAAAGTCATTTTCTATCTGGGATTTTGGCTTTACTTTACCATGATATTTGACCACTATTTGTTAAAACATTTGCAATAAAGGAAAAGTGGATAGTATTTTTTCGGGTCATTTCTGTATGGTGAAAACCAGTCAGCAATAAACATAAAAGGTATTTTTGTTATAAGCAATATTTTGCATGTGTTTTCTTTTTTTTAAGCAGATTGTTTATCAGGCACTTGTCCTCATTAGAAGAACTGCTGATTATCTGAACTTGTGCAACGCAGTGGCCTCGAATGTTTTTGTTAGGAAATAAGTTTCTCTGATGTACATTAATGTACTGGCTGATCTGAAGAGCAGCTAATGCTTTCTGAAAAGCTTTAGCACAGGGGTGGGCAACCTTGTCTCTTTGAGGGATGGGTTCTCACAGGATCCGTCTTTTGGGAGCTGGATTGGAGGCCAAGATATCCAGCGAGAGAAGTCCCATTTTTCTTTCTTCCTCACGCTTCTTTTCCTTCCTTGTTGTTGAGGAAAGCACGTGAATTGGCCTGTGCGCTGCTTCTGAGGCGAAAGTTTGAGATCATCTTTGGTCCTTGGAAAGGGTTTCGTCCTTAGGCAAAAGTTGTTCACCTACTTTGCCCGTCCAGATAATCCTCAGGTTACAACCATTATAGTGCTGGTTATACATTGTGTCAACCATGTGGCCCACCTGATTTTACAACCTTTTTTAAAGCCGTCATTAACAAAAGCAGGTTTTCAGCAAAACCACCGGAAAATGTGGTCACGTAGCTATCAGAAGTTTGAATTTGGGTAGTCCAGGGAGGCCCATCAGAATTTTGAACAGTCACTAAGTGATCAAGTCAGTAGTCGAGGACGCCGTAGTTGGGTCCATTTGAGTTTCATAGTGTCCAGTATGAGTTTCCTTTCCCATTTTCAGACATTATTCTTTCCATGTCAGTGAATTTTGGTCTCTTGTGTGCTTTTTCCCCTCTGCTTCCCTTGGTAGCGGAATCATCAGATAAAATGTCTAATGATCAAGGTAAACCAATAGATGTGCTTTATGTGTCGTGCTGTCTCTTATGAATATTACTGTTCTTCTTGCGCTATTAAATGACAGGAGTCTTGTGAAATTTTAAAATATAAAAACTCGGAGCTTCTTTTGGTGAACAGCATATTTGTAATGTATGCAATTTTTTTCCCATCTAGAAGCAAAATCGTTGAAAATTAAAGCTGCAGAATGGCTTTTGAATTCTCTGTATGCCAGTACATTTTGCTCTTTTTTAAAATGAAAATAGTCCATTTAATGAGTAGACTTTTGACTTTTTAATCTTTTACTTTTTTTTTAAACTTTTATAGTATTCTTTTATTTGTTAGAAGGCCGACAATACGTTGCAAAAAATGATTTACATATAAATAAATAAGGATTTGTTTGTACACAGTCATCAGAAACCGAAATCAATATACAATAGCTTTAAATAAATGAAAGCAAGAAGAAGAATAAAGCCCCTTGGTGGCAAAGAATGATTGCATTCATTCAGCCTTGCATTCTCTTTGAAGTGACTCTCTCACTGCATTTACCTCTTATCAGCCCTCAATGGACAGGAACATCTATCAACTGGAATTTGTCAAGAACTGAATGTTACATGGTTGTAGAGATTCCTACATGTGATCTGGGCTTTGTTAGAAAGGATTAAGCAGGGGGATGGATAATCATAACGTGCCCACTTCCCTTCCGGATTTAATACGTCTTGAAAATACCTGCCATATCAGTGATTGAGTATGAGCTCTTGTAAGATAAGCATTAGCCTCCAGCTGTTCAGAAATGGGGGACAGGGAATTAGAAAAAAAAGCAAAATTCTTACATGGGTGGAAAATTACAGTTTGTCTTGTTATCAGAAAAGATTTAGGCTGCTACATTATGGTTTGCATATCCGTGATTACAGAGATATACTCTCGCTATTAATACAATCGGTTTGACGTTTTTAAATATAGTCTACAGTCTCTCTCGGAGTCTCTGTGTACGTCTGTATGTGGGTGTACTTGGAGAATGCATCTATCTTGGAGGTCAGACAGAAACTCAAGAGACCATCCTGTTATTTGATGAGATCACAAAAAGGAGTGCAATTAACTCTTTAAGATGTATTTTAGAGGTGGGGTGTTTCTTAGGGTTTTAACAGTGAGGATTGAAGCTAAAGTATTATGAGAATCAAACTGTTCCGATTTCCTCCTTTAACTCCCCCAGCTTCCCCCCAGCAAAAGTCCAAAATTTTTGCACTAAAATTCTTCAGCATAATAGTCTTAAATTCTCTGGTACAGTTTAGGATCAATGTTTTTGAAAGGAAGGGCTCTTTTTTATTTCAGATGAGGATGGTTGGCCTATTAGAACCCTCCTGTTCCCATTCCTATCTTTTACTTTTGAAAAAAAAAAAAAAGCAGTAATGATTTTCCTCTAAAATATTTCGGGGCAATGTAATCTCAAGCTGGTTAGGTGCTGGGAAGCCACAAATTGCCCATCTGTGATCTGTGTAGAACCAAAAGAAAAATGTATTACCTTTTGAAAAGTGAACAAGATGAGATAGTCAAAAACCCTTAACATGGTTAAAATTTTATTTTCCAGCATTGGGGTCTACAGGAAAAGGAAATCGACCATTGGATGTTGGAACAGATTATAAAACACCCCTCAGTGGTACGTATCTTCTCATCTCTGTTGAGAGCCAAGAGCTTGAAATAATTTATGTTACAATTTCCCCAAAAGATAGTGTGTGTTTTTTAGGTCAATGTCAAAGGCTTATTAGAGAAAAACTCAGTTGAAATTCCCAACAAGGCAGGCTGCATAACATGATTTTTATTTAGCTTAAGCAATAATTTTAAATTCTTTCATTTCAGTGCAAATTACAGCCCTAAAATCATTTCGGATATTTTTTGTGTTCTTTCTTAGGAAGCAACAGCCCTCACGGCAGCCCCTCCCCACTAGAATACAATATGCTCCTGATCATAATTGTGTCTGTGGGAGTGATCACCATTGTGGTTGTAGTGATTGTTGCTGTATTTTGCACTCGAAGGACCACCTCTCACCAGAAGAAGTAAGATTTTCTTTTCCGTTGCCCTGGGCGGAGGGGTGCGCATGTCTTTCTGCTGGTTTCAGGGATATGGGTGTGATTTACAATGAAGGCAAAATAAAAGGCACAATAAAGTTGCACATTGTGCTTTTGTGGACTTAAATTTTAGGGTTTTCTCACATAAAGATTCTGTGCCAGTTTAACAGCTCTAGACTTTCTCCAATTCTATAATACGAACAGTGTTGGAGGGTGAACTAATGTATTCGGATAATGTGTAATAATAGTTTGGGCCTGGCTTGGTGGGCGTGGCAGGAGAAGGATACTGTAAAATCTCCAGTCAGAGGTGGGATTTGCCAGTTCTCGAAACTACTCAAAATTTCCACGACTGGAACTGGTCAGAACCTGCTGAATACCACCTCTGGTTCGGATGCAGTATAGTCGAAACCATTTCAGAACCCTATTTTGTGCGAATGGGTATGTTTGGGGGTTTTTTTTAGCTGCTCTGCCTCTGTTTCTCCATGGTAGGAACATTTGTCTGTCCCTTCCCGGATAACTTGGCTTCCGGTCTTACTAGAAAAATGCTAATTTTAAGACTGTTTTGGAGTTTCCTTACCCAACACCTGGGCAAAACTAGTTGAAGGGGAATTGATCATTTTGACCTCTCTTCAGCATAAGAGACAATCATGCAAATCTGTCAGGCTTCTAGTGTTTCATTTTTCTTTCCTTCTGTTTGCTCGCACAGAAGTAGATCAGATCAGGAAATGGATCGTGCAGGAAGACTAAAACTGTACTTTACTGAGATAGGCTATAGTGATAAAAATCTTGCGGTCTTAACAGCTTCTGGGTGACTTCTTCAAGATTATCCCCCTGGCGTCTTCCTTCTCCTTCTGCATGAAGTATAGATGAAGTGGTTTTCGTTGCTACACAATCTACAGCAGTTAGTGGCAGGGTAGTTCTCAGTATATAAGGTCAGCAGAAGCGAAAACAGTAGCTGTTTGCCTTCAAGCTGCTTCTCAGAGCTTGAGAGGTGGAATTGACTTTGGCATCCAATAAGATACACACAAGGACACTTCCCGCTATTTTCGGATGAGCACTTGGAAAGAAAAAGTGAAGATCCTTCATGCACAATATAAAACATACTAAGAAAGAATGTTTTGTGGGTCAGGGTTGAAATGAGGGCTCCTTGGTCCTCTCTGAGCTGAGTTGTTCGCACTGATGATGGTACTTAGTTTAGATAATAAAACCTCTGCAAGAAAACACCAAAGACCTTCACAAAACATACTAGCGGGCAGTGTTATACTTCACAAAGATACTTTTGTAGAATATAACGCTTGCAGGAAAATGGGATAAGTGATTTGTTTTTTTCCTTTTTAAGAAAACGAGCTGCTTGTAAATCCGTGAACGGGTCTCATAAATACAAAGGCAATTCCAAGGACGTCAAGCCACCGGATCTTTGGATCCATCACGAGAGGCTGGAGCTGAAGCCTATTGACAAATCTCCAGATCCCAATCCAATCATGACTGACACCCCGATCCCTCGTAATTCCCAAGACATCACCCCTGTTGACAATTCCATGGACAGCAATATCCATCAGAGGCGAAACTCCTACAGAGGTGAGAGGACGGTGAGCTTATCGTTCGTTTCACTGCTGAACCTGGCGGTTCTTTCCTAACCTGGACAGAAAGGCAAGCAGAACCTGACCTTTGTTCTCCTGAATCCAGGGCACGAGTCCGAGGACAGCATGTCCACCCTGGCAGGAAGAAGGGGGATGCGACCAAAGATGACAATGCCGTTTGATTCTCAGCCTCCTCAACGTAAGTCTAGCTTCAGGGGGGTGACATTTCTGGTTCCATCTCATCCATATGAGGTTACCTTGAAGTTCATGTAAAGCAATAACTGCCCGATGCCCTTAATCCGAAGAGCACTAAATAAACTCCTGGCTAAATAGCCTGTTTACCTTTGCCTTCAACGTTGACTTCAACCCCAGGCCTCCCCTGTTCTTGTAGATTCATCTGCCCGGACTGTGGGCGTGTCATGCAGATATTCTGAGAAGAATAGCCTGTATTATATCGCAGGTTAGACTTATGCCAGGAAACGAGTGAATGGCCTTGGACTCTCTTCGCCTCGCCTTAGTATAGGGATGCAATCTCCGGATCTCCATAGCAATATGCTAATGGCAAGCCTAGTGGATTTAAATAACAAACATTGCCAACCCAATGGAATTTGCAGAGCCATTGTATATGGATGGCAGGGCCAGGAGATGTCATGTGCAATTGAGGGTTCTATCAATTTAATCTATTTAAGTATAATGGACGAGATAAATGGCGGAACCATAGAAATCAGTGCCAGGCTGCATTTGTAAATTAGCCAGATCCTGCTAATACCTATTACAAATCATGTACACAAGTGCTAGAAGAGGCTGAGGAAAACAGTTTTCCTTTCAGCGGGGTTAGTTGAGATCCTCCGTTTATCATAACTGATATAATTACGGTGATGCCACACTAATTGGTGCGTCATGAAATTGCACAGATTTTAGATGGTTTTATTTTTCTCTGAAAAAGCTGGGAAAGCACTAGAGAGAAACATATGTATTTCGGCTGTGAAGGTTACAAGATTGGAGGTGAAGAAAGGGACAAGTTTATGCTTGATGGTTCCCCAACTCAGGGTGGTGAAACAGTAAGAATATTTTGAGAAATTGAGGCAAGGAGAAGATGCCTGTAACTAATTAATCATTGTGATCTAAAAGGTATTTCAGAAACGCTGACGGCGATAAAAATCCAAATGTTGTACTTTCCATCATGAAGGTGAACCATTTTTATATGCAATAGTCAGACTAACATGAATTGGTGAGGGTAGAGATATTTTTTTACAGAGTTATTTTCTCACCTGTAGTGTAAGAAAACTGTCTTTCCAAGTTGAGATGCTTGGAACGCTTCCTAATTTTGCAAATCCTTGCTTTTTTCCCCCAACCTTAATAAAGGGAGATTAATAACATTCCTTCCTTTTCAGAAATTATTTCTTCCTATCATAGTGTTCTGTTAATGCATTTGCGTTCTTTTTACTGGAAAACTAAGCTTTATTATGGCCAAAGGCTGGCATAGAATAACAGAACCAATAACATGAGAATGGTTGAATTACTGAGTTTGTTGTAAGCTATACTCTTTGTTTTATTCCAATCTGCAATATATCAAAGCTACTCATTATAAAATACATTGCAGGTTTATCATTTATCATGGTCTCATAGCTATATTCCCTTCCATTGGCAGTCTGGGAACAGTGAATAGCTTAACTAAAGCAAGCAGAAAGTAATGGATCTGCAGTCAGCTAAATTAAAACTTCGGATTCCTCAGTTGATTTCAACACAGGAATTGATCTACACAGATAGTGAAAATGTGATCCTTTAAGGTTACTTAAGGATTGGAGATTTATAAATGAACTCGGCAGTAGCGTGAGTGCAGAAATGGTGAACTGAAGGGAAATTGTAATATCAGTGATCAACGATTACAAGTAGTTAGTGTGTTTCTGTACACTGTAAACCTACAATTTTATCTTAAATAATGCACACAATTTCTTTTATATAATACCATAAACTTGGAGACGCTTGGTTCAAAATTACCCACCCCTAATTATGATCCAACGCATAGCTGCCAGTTCATCCTCAGAGACCATAATTCCTCTTTGTTTGCATATAGCGGAAACTTCAGTTTGATCATCTGTGCTTCAATCTCACATCTCACCTCAACCAGTAAAGTTTCCTTTGAAGCAAATCCGATGTTTTTCAGCACCCAAACAGCCAGCATCTGCAATTCTTGCTTCCTAATGTTTGCATCCCTGGGAATTTCTTGACCGAATAGTTTCTCTTCTTCTAGGAATCTGGAACCGGGCGTCCTAGTCTCTCTATCTGTTTGTTTCAATGCCTTTTTGTTGATGAAAGTAGGGGCAGGGTGTGTCGGGGCGGGGGCTTCACTTCGGCCCGCATGCCGGTTGGTCTTTGTGTTAAGCTTTGTTTTTCTGTTTTATGTTCATTCGCAGCTGTGGTTAGTGCTCATCCCATCCATTCCCTTGATAACCCTCACCATCATTTCCACTCCGGCAACCTCGCTTCTCCAACCTGCAACTATCTCCATCATCAGGCAAACCTATGGCCAGTTGGCACATCTGTGTCCCATTCAGACAGGGCTAATTCCACAGGTGAGAAGAACGATCCATTTTTGGAGCTCCACCCTTGGCAAAAGAACCCCGAGGGCCAGAACCTCCTATGAACTAATGGCAAATACCAAACGACATGTTTTGGGTGGCCGCCTGTAGCCCAAAGCTACCGAACTCAGAAGGTTGTATCTGCCGATCGAACTAATTGTGTGTTCCCTTTTTCCTATTGTAGTAGCACACGTTGTAGATGGATTTGTTTTGTTTTGCTGCACAATGTTCTGTTGGAGTCAAACTAGCCCTCTAGACTCTGTAAGCTCTGAGAATAAGGTTTTCATTTCGGTGTTTTTCCCACGAATGGCTCATTTAAGCGCTTAGAATTTTATTTAATCTTGGATCTGACGGTAATTCAGTTTCTCTGTTGAGAATTTAGATTTGCATAATTTGCTCTCTTTATTATTAAAGCTGCAAATAATGACAATATTCCCTTATTTAATTGTAGAGCGCTAGCAGCGTCTGATTTAATTTCCAACATCAAGAGAACCCATTTTTGCACCAAATATAGAAAAACTAACAGCTTAGAGGTATCTAAACCTAGCATTAATAAAAACCACTTGAAAGCTAGGCAACTAAGAAATCTCCAGACAGTTCACTAAAGGATGAATCAGTTAGCAAATTCAGTGGTGATTTAGAAAGCTGAATATATTATTTGTGTTGTTTTGATTCAGTGATGATGGGATCACATGCTAAGCTTTTTTTCAAAACAAACTTAACTCTTTACAGAGCCTAAATAAAAAGCATGAAACTTTTAGCAGCCGTGTAGAGTTATGGTCTAAGTGCTAAATTAAGTGAGCTTTGGGGTGACTTTCTCATTCTCTCAGATTGTTGGCCTTCTTTGGAACTAAAGAGAGTTTGTGACCCAACTAACACCATGGAAGGTGCCTGGCATTTCCAAGGACTCCCTGAGGTAGCTAACCGTTCATTTCCTTCCCCCGTCTCCAGAATCTGTTCGAAACACACCTAGCACCGATACCATGCCAGCGTCTTTGTCTCAGACATGTTGTGCCGATCACCAAGAGCCAGAAAGTGCTTCAGCATCCTACCTGCCCAGTACCCAGGAAGAGGAGACAAGCCAGAACCTGCCCACTGCCCACGTCCGTCCCTCTCATCCTCTGAAGAGCTTCGCTGTGCCAGCCGTCCCGCCCGCTGGCAGCACTTACGACCCTGCCTTGCCAAGCACACCTTTATTATCACAGCAAGGTGAGTGCGGGAGAGTGAAAGTTTAACAGGATCTTCTAGATTGGAGTTTTCTTTTTTTTTTTTTTCAAACTTCCCGAATTCTCCAGCCAGCGTGTGCGGAGTTGAAATCCTCGCGTCTCAAAAGTTGCAAAATGTGCTGATCTAGAGGCAAACGTCGGAGCTTCTTTGAAGTTTTTGGCAGCTGAAACAAAATTACTCTAGAACAGGGGTGTCAAATGCATGGCCCTTGGTGGTCATGCCCACCCTCGTTTTAGCGAAGGGGGGGGGAAAGTTGTGATAGCACATGCCATTATATATGTTTGTCAATTAAAAGACTGACTGTGATTATAATTGTGTCAAGCTTCTAGCCATCCCGTTCATTCAGTGAAGACAGCATCAATTGGAACTCTAGGAAGGACTCGGCCTCCAATGCCAGTCGTGGTCCCAAGTGCCCCTGAAGTGCAGGAAACCACAAGGATGCTTGAAGACACAGAAAGTGTAAGTGTGCTTCTAGGCGATAGCCTGGTCATGCTATATCCTATTTGACTCGGTGCCGATACATAACTGTAAAAATAATAAAAATGAGGCCCTTCTACTGCACACTGTAAGCAGAAAGGAAATAGACCAGAAACAGATAGTTCTTGACTTATAAAACACCAGTGGGACCAGAATTTCTGTTGCCAAGCAAGGAGGTGGTTAAGTGAATAACGTCCAATTTTACAACCTTTTTGGCACATTTATTAAGTAAATCACTTCAGCTGTTAAGTGAATCACACTGTCATTAAGCAAAGCCAGCTTCCCCCATTGACCTGCTTTTCAAAAGCCAGCCAGCCAGCTGGGAAGATCGCAAATGCTGTCCTAAGGTTTTTTTCCAGTGCCCTTGTAACTCTGAATGGTTGCTACACAAAAGATTGTAAGTCGAGGAGAACCTAAATAAACCTAAATATTGTAGCTGGTCAAGTTTTATGGAAATGGTTTCTCTGGTCTGAAGCACTTCCTGGTCCATCTCTCCTGGCAATCAGCGGAGTGCACTCTGTCCTTTTTAACTGAAGTTGGGGACCATCTCCCTTAAAAGCTAGCAGCCTTGGTGCCAAGTGCAAGCCGTCCTTTAGCCTCCAGGAAGGTACCCTTGGGTCACAACACTGCAGCCCAAGCTTTTAAAAAGCCAGTGACAATTAACTACAGGATATATTAAGCATTTATAAGGTGCACTATTGTTAAATTGCTCCCATCTTTGGTTCATCAATAATGATGCATTTCTGCTCTTCTTCAGTAGCTGTTCCCTTTTGGCTGCGCAATGCCAAATTTCAAAGATCTGAAGTAGCATTGCTAAGCCTTCTAAAACGCCAGTTAAATGGGTTTGGCAGGACTGTTCCGAATGTACCAATGGTTTAATTTGGCCTTTGTATATAACAGCAAAATTTGGAGAGGCCATTAAATGTGAATCGTTGCTTCATAACTATTATCGTGGGTGCAGGAAAGTTGCCTGCTTCTTTCCTCCAGTCCCATCACTTTCGTTCTCAGTTCATCATTTTTAATCTCATTTATGTGGTGCCTTCTGGAGCTGTCACTGCCACCTTCACCTTTCCCTACAAAACAAACATTGGAATGCAACAACCGCCTAGCAATCTGGCCTGACTGCCCAGTGCTACCTTAAAACCATTGGCAAGATGGCACAGTGGTTAGAACGAAGGATTGAGGGCTAACTCTGCCCACAGCCAGGAGTTTGATCCTGATAAGCTCAAAGTTCACTCCGTCTTCCATCCTTCCATGGTCGATGTAGGAGAGGACCAGACTGAGCCCGAGGTAGGAATCATCACTCATCAGTCCCGAGTCCCTTTATGCTCCACCTTGAATTCTTTTATCTCTTATCTACCACCAATTTGCTTTGGCTGTTAGTAGTTCAGGTTCTTGTCCAGAGCTTTAGCTTGCAATAAACCTTTGCAACCATTTGAACTGCCCGGATCTTCCGACTTCCCTGGCACTAGACAGTCAGTGAAAGGACCTAGATTATTGGGGACAATACTCTGGCGCTGTAAACCGCTCAGAAAGGGCTGTGAAGCACTGCGAGCAATATATAAGTCTTAAGCGCTCATCTTGTCCAATAAACCTCCTGTTAACTCCCCTGCAGAATTACGAACCGGATGAACTCACCAAAGAGATGGCCCACCTGGAAGGACTAATGAAGGACCTTAACGCCATCACCACTGCGTGATCGCCTTCCCCAAGGAATGACTCCAAACCCCGGGCCTTGGGACTTCGCCTTGGAGCACAAGGAAATGTATAAAGACTAGGGGACAGCACAGAAGGAGACCTGCCCCACCGGCTGCAGCACCCTCGGGGGGTGTGTGTGTCCCCCTTCCGGTTAACCGAGTGGCTCTTCGAGTTCATCGGCCTCGAAACGGAACAACCTCTCTGAAGGTTGTTGGGGATTTCCGCTTCTCGCCGCGGTGCTGATGCTGACATGAACCAGGAGTGGGGCGACGTCTCAGGGGATGAAATCCAGCATCCAGGCAAAAGTTAGCATTCATCGGAGGCAGCTTTTGTCTCGCTGCTGCGACCTTCCCTGCTTTTTTCAGTGTTGGACGTTCACATTTATGTACAATTTTATTTGTGTGTTTTTATTTTATTGTATCTTTTTTTTTTTATTAAAAAGTGTAACCTGACAGAAAAAAAAAAGAAAAGAAAAGAAATTTGTGTTGTTTCCCCCCCAAAGTCCAGACGGACGTCCGATTGCTTGTTCTATTGTGTATGCGGGAATTCATTGGCAGTGTGGATTTGTTTTTTTGGATTTCTTTTCTTTCTTTTTTTTTTTTTATAAAGCGTGTATAATAATCCTGTCACCTTCCAGCAGTTGTAATCCATGGCCTTGGGGTATGCTGCATTGATTTTTGTAAGCTCTTTTTATTTTTATATTCTAATAATTCAAAAAGCCTGATCCTTTCTCATCACTGTGAGGTTAACTATCCGTTTGGTTTGAAATGTTAACACGGAGCAAACTATTTTTTTTGTTTTTCTGCTTTTGAGCGTTTTCAGTGCAGGAGTAAAATAAGTAAGCCTTGGGCTGGGAGCCACGAGCTTCATTGTTTACAGGGACAATGCAACGCAACACAAGGTTATCCGTCAGACTCGTTTAAGCCATCCCCTGCAATATGCCCACTTGTGACTTATAATAAATTATTGTTACGAGTAATTTCCCCGATCGCAGTGACTTGGAAAAAGTAAGACAGTATTCTGAAGGATGGCTGCGATGTAACTCTTATCAGCAGTTATTCACTTTTGTCATTACCTCTGTCCGTCCAAGGCCTTACCAAAACAGAAAGTGAGCAGCACACCTGTGACTTCAAAGATATCATATCAACCAGCCCCAGTTCATCAAAGGGAATTGTAAAAAATAAGAATGAAGACTTAAAAGTTGTTGTCTCCTTTGTAAATTCATCCTTTAGTCCACGGGTGTCCAACCTTGGCGACTTTTAAGACTTGTGGACTTCAACTCCCAGAATTCCCCAGCCAGGGTGGCTAGGGAATTCTGGGAGTTGAAGTTCACAAAGCCTTAAAGTCACCATGGTTGGACACCTCTGCTTTAATCTGTTTCTTGCCAATTGTAAAGGGAATTGCATTCAACAAAACCCTCTCATAAATGTTGGGTCCTTTAAACTCAGATACCACAATGTATCTTAGCAACACAGCTCTTATTGTTTGAATGTTTGATTTCAAGAGTTGTGTCCTTCCGGATATTTGCGTTGAAGTGGGAGTTTTATTCCAGATACTTTAGCATACAAAGATCAGACATAAGCTATGGCTCACACTTGGCTTGTACTTGATCATTGTATGCTTAAGTATTTGGAATAAGACTCTAATGCAGCTGTAGATCATCTTCAAGGTTTGATTGTGTTGAACTACAATCAAACAAATTAACTTTGCAGGAGAGGGGGGGGGGAATGTAGGTGTGTATGTTTGTGACTCAGGTGCTGCCCGAGCTGGTAGAAGAAAGGAGTGGGTTAGGAGAGATAAATAAATTCCTAATAAACTGGTAAAATTGCATTTTCTCTTTGTGTTTGCTGCCCATAATCATACTGTTCTCTGCCATCTTCTATGATAAACATGCTAAAAAAAGTAATATTTGTTTTTTTAAAAAAACAAACAGCATCGGGTATCTCATGCTAGCTTAAAAAGAGATTGAAAAACGGGAGGCTTTGGTTTTCTTTTTATTCCAACCAACATAATTGGTCCAAGTGATATTGGAGCCGTGGTGGTGCAGTGATTAGAATGCAGCATTGCAGCCTAATTCTGTCTACTGCCAGCAGTTCGATCCTGAGCGGCTCCAGGTTGACTCAGCCTTCCGTCCCTCCAAGGTCGGTAAAATGAGGACCCAGATTGTTGGGGGCAAGAGGCTGACTCTGTAAACCGCTTAGGACTGTAAAGCACTATGAAGCGGTATGTAAGTCTAAGTGCTATTGCTGTTGTTCCAAGTCCAGTGATAACAAGATTTTGATAGGGTGGCATCAGTTAGAGATTTTGTAAGTTATTTTAACTTCCTATATGATCAAAGTTTAGGTTGCATGTTGCTAGCAATTCAAGTTGGCCTATGTTATCTCCAATTGTACAGAGAAGAATTTATTTTTAGGAGCAGGTAAGAAGAGAGCTACATCACCCTTCCTCCGTCTTTCTGTCCATCCCATTTATCATTTTTTTCCACGCTTTTTTCCTTCCCTTCCCTTCCAGCTCAGCCTTTGTTTGCATCCATGAGCTGAAACTAATTCATTCTGATTAGCCCCTGTCTAGCATGAGCGTTAAGAACTGCCACGCTGAATCCAAACAAGCCATCTATTTTTTAAAAGAATGTTTTTTGCAATTATATAATAAGAAGTGCCATGAAAACTCAAAGTAAACCACCTTAGTGCTCTGTCTTCCAACAGTAACCCTCAGAGGCAATTCATGCTGTTTACGGTTAGGGTGTAAATTTCTGTCCACTATGTCTTTTCAGTCTAGTGAGTTAATGTGATCCTCCTATTTGCTTGGAGGTGGAGCAATTAACACATTTTTAAAAAAAGGTGAGCAGTTTTTAGTTAAATCCAAGGAGTGGAAAGATTCACACCTTGACCTCCATCTAGATGTCTTCTGTATGCATTTTTGGAGGTTAGAGAGAGTTTCCGTATCAGAAGGGACGTCTCCCCCACTTTCCCCAACCTCATAAACCCACAGAAGCATCTTTTTAAAGACTCTTTTGCCTCATCAGAAGATGTTAAAAGAGGACGTTAAAACACCCCAATGTGTACAGATGTTGAACTTTTCCGAATCGAAACCGTAGGGCGTGACCTAAAGTTGTGTGTCCATCAGGGTGAGTGACAGTAATTGGCTCCGCCCTTTGTTGGAAAGTCAAGACAGGCAGGTAAAAGGTAAATGACATTATCCGGGTCATCTTGTGGCTAAAAGTGTTTTGTATGACCATTTGTCATTGTACAGATCCTTTTTCATAGCCGAGAGTATGAAGTCTTTTCTATCTTCGGAGTTCTCGCCGCATCCAGTGAATCTAGTTGGTGCGCACACTATGCTTCCCCAGGTGTGTGCCTTTCTCTCTCTCACTAGACCCAAAGAGACATCACCTTGTATATTCAGTATTCCTCCCATCGGTGGGTTCTTGTTGTATTATACTATATTGCTACTTTCGTAGAACATCGGGACCGTTGTTGATACTGCCATGAGTCTGGGGAGGGGTGGAGTAGGGTGGGGAATATTTTTTAATAATAAAGCAACTGTTCAGAGTTGGTTTTTTTAAAGGGTGAATCAAAAATGACAAGAAAACATTTATTCAAGCCAGTGTATAATAATGTATTGCACTTTTTACATTTTAACACTGTTTTTTTTTACATACCTTGTGATTTTAAATTTGCGACATTGTGTATCTTGTAGCCTCATGGCTGCTCTGTGCAGTTTCCTCCACTTGAATAAGAGGGTTGGATGAGGGGGGGCGCGGGCGGGAAGGCAAAGTGGGGGGGGGCAGGAGAGACTCCTGTAAACCGCTTTACAGTTCTGATGTCGGAGAATTCTGAAGACTGCTGTAAACTTCTACCTTTCTGTACATTATTTTTCTGTAGTATTTGTTGTATACTCTCTACATTTTTAATACTGTCATGTTTATTATTTGGTATTGGATATCCAATACACTTTTTTTTTAAAATCTAAACCCGGTTCCAATTTTGTCAGAGTTTTTGTTGGTTGGTTTTAATAGTTTGCCTTCCCATTTTGGCAGCCTCACCTGCTCTGAGGTGATCAGGATGTGTAAGCATCTTAGTTTAGAGCTGCTTCTATGAGCGACAGGATCATAACTCTCTCTAAGTGGATACGATATATGCGAATCGTTATTAACAAGTGTAAGGGTTTAATAAGGAATACAGATAGTTTTAAGTCTGTTTCAGAAATCACACACGCACCCTCGAAGATAAATGAATCCCTAGGTTTATAACTCAAAGGATTTTCTCGACGTTGATAGAAAAAGGTTTTGAATTTTGTGTGCCCTGAGCTTGGTTTCTTGCAGATATTTCATGGCCCAAATAGGCAACATCATCTCTGCGATTAGTGTAGGATTTGTTCCCGGTTTATTACAGTATCTTACCCTGCCTGTATTGGTTATGGTTTTTTTCTTGATAAGCTCCTCGATTAAGGTATTGTTTTCTCTTTAATAGCTTGTCTGGTGTTAATCCCTGCTTCTTTGAATCTGGGCTACTGGAGGGGATGTGTTATTCTTTCATTTTCTTCTTGTGTTTTTTTTTTTTTTACTTTTGTGCACGATATATAAATGCTTACACCCAAACCCACACACTGATGATTCTATCTAGTTGGGTAATAAAATGTCTGCAAGCTACCAACCAAGCTCCGGGAGCATCAAAAGCTGCACAGTTTGAACCGTCAGTTACAGATAATTCTCTTCTATTGAGAACAAGCATTGTTGTAGGGAGATTTTTTGCATTAAAAAATGGGTGTGGGGAGAAGTGTTTTCTAATGAAATATGTTCTCCTAATTTTCCGGGGGTGCGGGGGGAGGCTTAAGGGAATAAAAAGGATGTGGCCTTCAGTAATCTGTGAAATTGATGGTGCTTGAATACTTCTGGCCAAAGCTCTTCGAAAACTGGCCACAAACTCCGAAAAGGGCTGCTTCTCATTATCGTTTGTCTGAATTCTGAAACCAGAGTGATGAGTCAAGAAGGATCACAAGTTATTTCTGAATGTTAGTCAAGATTCTTTGGTTTTTAGGGCGAAAGGAATCCAATTTAAGTCGGGTTTCAACCATTATCTTGGTCAGTTAGGTTTGGGAATCGAAGGCTAACCAACACGGAAGATGCTGCCTTGGGGAAAACCGATCGGTGCTGACGGGAGTGGCTTTCCAAGGTTTTCCCCTCACTCTTCAGAGGGCCTTCTGACTTCTGAGGATGCCACAAAAGGGGACCGGAGACATCCTGAACTCAAGGTAAGTATTCTCAGGCCAAGGTATCCCAATGTGGTAGGGTGTCGTCTTGCATGAAGGTGTACGTTGTAAAAACTAATCACCTTGCTAGAAATTAGGGACCTTTCAGTGCCATGGAAGACTCGCCTGGAACCAACATTGAGCCTTCTACAAGATGAAGCTCTCTTTTCACTTGAAACCCCTACAACAACAACAACAACAACAACAACAACAACAACAAAATGCCTTCACCTTCAGCCTATTTTGCCCAGGATCCCATCACCTTATTTTGGCTGTGGCCCCACAGGTGGGCACTAAACTACCAGCTTAATGGAGAGGAGAGGAAAGGAAAAGAGAAAGGAAGAAGGAAATGAGGGAAACGGAGAAGTAAGGGAAAAAAGGAAAGGGAAAAGGAGAAGGAAAGGAAAAAGGAAGGAAGGAGGGAGAAGGAAATGAAGGAAAGGGAGAAGGAAAAAGGAAAGGGAGAAGTAGAAGGAAAGGAAGAAAAGAGGGAGAAGGAAAGGAAAGAGAAAGGGAGAAGGAAATGAGGGAAAGGGAGAAGGAAAGGAAAAAGGAGGGAGAAGGAAATGAGGGAAAGAAGGAAAAGGAAAGGGAGAAGTAGAAGGAAAGGAAGGAAAGGGAGAAGGAAAGGAAAGGAGGGAAAGGGAAAGAAAGGGAGAAGGAAGGAAAGGAAAGAAAGGAACGAAAAAGGAAGAAGGAAAGGGAAAGAAAGGAAAGGAAAAAGAAAGGGAGAAGGGGAAGGAAAGGAAAGAGAAAGGGAGAAGGAAAGGGAAAGAAAGGAAAGGAAAAAGAAAGGGAGAAGGGGAAGGAAAGGAAAGAAAGGGAGAAGGAAAGGAAAGGGAGAGAGAAACAGGGAGAGGAGTCCAGGTCACAACAATCTGAAGTTTGCTGCTCTGGACATGGGCTCATCTCTCATCTAAACCAGGCTGCTATTTAATTAGCCCTGGTCTCCCAGCTGTTAAGCCTTAGCTGAGGCTCCATGCTCTGCTGTGTTGTCACAGCAACTAGTATTTTAAGTGCTCCACTTTTTCTTCTTCTTTTTTCATTTTGGTGCAAAACCCATCTCCGTTGGCTATTCAAAATGCAGCGGTCAGGACGGAGGGGTTAAGGGGAAGAGGTGGAGAAGCACATATCTGGGCAGAGAGCCAGCATATATATATATATAAAACAACACAGGGCACCCACTGGGATCTCCCCGTTTGTTACTAAATCCAGCACTGTCCTTTTTGGAAAGACGTTTGTGCCCCCTCGTGGCTGCAATGACGATGTGTGCACTTCAGGCGCCTAATCTGCAGGCGCCTGAATTGGCACTCAAAGCAGGAGAGAGAAATTATCAGTAGGCAGATTCCACCTTCGCGATCCAATAGGTTTTGGCTCAAGAAGCGACGGGTGGAAACTCATCAAGGAGAGAAGCAACCTAGAACTAAGAAGACATTTCCTGACAGAACAATTGATCAGTGGAACCACTTGCCTCAAGAAATTGCGAATGCTCCAACACTGGAAGTTTTCAAGAAGAGATTAGACAACTATTTGTCTGACATGGTATGAGATTTCCTGCTTAAGCAGGGGCTGGACTAAAAGACCTCAAGGTCCCTTCCAGCTCTTATCATGTTGGTTGTTCCTACTATATTAACACCTTGCCTTTTTTGTTTTATTCTTACCTTGCTTTCCTCTCTTGCTGGATTGTAAGTTTTTAAAAATAACTTCCCTTTTTAAAAAAAAAAAAAAAATGGCCGTGCAAACAAGGTTGTTTTTTTTTCTTTCAACGTGCGCGCGAATCCCTTGGACAATTTCATGCCCAGTGCCTGAATTGGTTGCCAAAATCTGGTCTGCTTATCACCTCTTTACTGTTGCCATGGAGCTGCGGCAGCTCCTGGGCTGCGGCTCCACTTTGAAGTGGCATCCGTCATGCCAGGAGACAGAAACAAAAGGTCGCTTTGGGGAAATCCCTGCTTGCTTTGTGCAGAGGGGAGGCAGCTGCAGTGCTGCTCAGTTGTGGAAACGGCATCCCCGGAAACTAAATTGGAGAATGACAGGACGAGAGTAATTAGGAGGGGAAAGAACCCCTTCCCCAATGAGGGCATCAGTGAGGAACATATTTGGAAAGGAGGAAGGGAAGAAAACTCCTGGTCTAGGTGTTCCTACTACGGCAGAGAATCCACCTGCAGTCTCCATCCAATGCAGAGCATCGTAACTCAGCAAATCAAAACCTGTTTAGGATGGAAATGTTACTGAATGGAACGTGGGAAAGGGAATCTGGGAACTCAAGCTAAGAGTTGAGATGTCTCGGTGTGGAATAAGCTGCCTGGGGACGCCAAGGGAAATCACCAAAACCATAAAAAAGCGAACGTTAGAATATTTCGGATATGGGATGCGACACCCTGGGAAAGTACAGCCTCCTTCGCTTCATCCTCCAAGGAAAGATTGAAGGCAAACGAAGATCCAGGCAGAAGAAGAACATCATGGCTTCAAAATCTAAGGGACTGGTTTGGACAAAGCTCCACAGCCCTTTTTCATGGCAGCTGTTGATCAAACTAGGATCGCCAACAGGATTGCCAATGTCCGATGATGGGTATGGCACAAGAAGTGTGGAATTGATGGATTCTCCTTTCTTGGAGGTCCCCGGGAAAAGGTTCAACAAGCCCCTTTCATGGCTTTCTGGCACAGGGTGGAAAGTTGGTCCGTCCCAAGTGTATAACTGTGAAATTGTAATCCTGAAGATCAGCTATTTACAGGGATAGAAATGTTACCAAGAAGTGTGCACAAATCCCTGGGAAAAGACTGAACAAGTAAGCACCTCTTGTGATTTTCCAACAAGGGATGGAGACTTGGTCCTTCCCACTCCATAATGGTGTGGTTGTGTGAAATTGTGAAGCACCGGCTACGTACTGGGACAGAAATATTACCAACAGGCGTGCACAAATCCCATTCTATCTATCTATCTATCTATCTATCTATCTATCTATCTATCTATCT
>NW_020769352.1:6029893-6040583 GCF_900518735.1 Pseudonaja textilis
CTATCTATCTATCTATCTATCTATCTATCTATCTATCTATCTATCTAATCTATCTATGAATATGGTAGACCTACCCTCTTTATAATAAAGCTGCTGGCTTATCAACTCACGTTTTTATGAGAGCCAGATTGCTATTCCAGCTGCTCAGAAAGAGTTTCAATACAGGAGAGGTAGAATTATAGTTCATCAGGGTTAGGCTTAACGTTCTTCTCACACCAATTCCGTGAGGTAGATTAGGCGGAGAGAGAGAGTGACAGGACCAAGGTCACCCACATGGAATCTACTTCATCACTTTCCAGATTCAGTCCACACAGCCAAATAGCATCGTTGTTTAGGACTCCTTCAAGCCAAGCCAAAGTTGGTGGAAGTTTTATACACACGCCCATGAATACAGAACTACTGGTGGCACCGTGGTTAAAGTGCAGCACTACAGGCAAACTCTGCCCACAGCCAGGAGTTCGGTCCTGACCACTCAAGGTTGACTCGGCCTTCCATCCTTCCGAGGTCAATAAAACAAAGACACAGATTGTTGGGGGCAAGAGGGTGTAAATCACCCATTGAGTGCTGTAAAGCACTATGAAGCATTATATAAATCTAAACGCTATTGCTATTACTACTGATACATCTATGCACAGTCCAATTTGGGTCGGTCACTGGGACCAGAGGATTAGTCTTCCGGGCTTTCGGACTCGTCCTGGAGCCCATCTGTAGAGAGCATCTCTCGAGCAGAATATGTGCTGTTCTGTGTGTGGCACTTATGTGGTGCCTGTTAGATGTAGCTTTTTAGATGTTGATTGGGGTGCGCTGATGGCTGGCTATTAAGTCATTGGCTGTCATTAGCTTGCGCGGCCGAGCGCTTCCTCAGTACTTAAGCTGGCAGTAAATCAGCACTCCTGTTGACTGACGAGGGGCCCGTTTCCCAGGCTTCAATCCCTTCCCTGGCTGTTTTTGTACCGGCTTGTCCGACAATCTTAGTAACTGCAAAACTGAATGTATACATCTATGTACGGACAGACAGACAGACAGACACACATACCTGTAGCTCTTTCATTCGTACTTTTATTAGAAAAAGACCTCCCTCTCCCTAGAATACTCTTAAACCTTGAAGGAAGACCAAAGCTTAATTTACATTTCAGTTCCCACCTAGCAAAAGTACTTGAAGCAGGAGAAGCTAGCTATATTCTCGGGGCAAACATTCGAAGATTAAGAGGCACATATTAAGAGTCGATTTCTTGCTTGTCTTTGAAGGAGTTTTTTTTTTCTTTTTCTCTTTTGTGCAAAACAAAAAACAAAAAGTCAACCCAGACAGACCCTCCCAATACTATTTTGGTATAAAATGGAGCGACGTATTTAGAGAAAGCCCAGGGTTGCCGAAAGAATCAGTGCTATTGTCCCCGTATGGATCTTGGCAACCTTGTGAAGGATCCTCGCTTTCCCTTCAATTCCCGATTCTCGCTCCGCGGCAGCAGAAAACTCGGAATAACAGGGCTCAGGAGTTAGAAGAGTAGGACTTCCAAGTGACAATGGCTCATTTTTTTTCTTATTTGTTTTTCTCAAGGAGCTAGCCAGATTCCCAGCATCACGGGGAAAGGACTGGAAAGGCGAAAGAAGGTGGGGAAGAAAAAGGGATGGACATGGATTGATACAAAGTGATGAAATCACAGCTTGGGTAAAGCTAGCTGCCTACTTGCTTGGCTTAACCAATATTTCTCCACCTCGCCGACGTTATGACGGGTGGACTTCAACTCCCATGCTGGCTGGGGAATTCTGGCAGTTGGAAGTCCACCCATCGTAACGTTGCTGAGGTGGAGAAACCCTGGTTTATCTATCATGGATCGGTATCTTCGGCTCCCAACTCCCTTGGGAAGAGGTTGCGGGTCTCGCAGGAAACTTATAACTTAGTTCAGCTTTGGAGGAAGGTTTGTGTGTTATTGCTCACATCGTAGGACACATTTAAGTGTCTCGTTTAAAAAAAAAATGGCCTAGGGTAGGATTCGCACAACTGTGACATCATAAAAATGACTTTCAGGTCTCAGCTTTTCAAAGGGTTTTGGTATGTAGGAGGGCCGCACGGTGTCATTTCGTAGCGCAATGGCGATTCCTTAGGTGCAGTGGTGTATCTCATCCAGCTTTTTGCAAATTGCTCTTCTAACTTTTGATTTTCTTTTGTCCCGGAAGAGCTGATCAACTCCCTTAGACATGTACAACTTATGACCAGGGGTGAGATTCAACCGGTGTAATAACCGGTTCGGTGAGCGTACGCTTTGTGCACCAAACATGCGCTGCGTGCGTGTGCACATCACTTAAAAATCATCTCCTGCTGCGCAAAGCACCTGTGGTTGAAAAAGTAGGAAATAAAGGACAGCCTAGAGCCCAGGCCAAAAACAACAGAAGATTGTTGGAGTAAACTGGTTCCCTCTCCACTGATCTTCAGAGCTACCAGTTCGGTCAAACCAGGCTGAACCAGTAGAATCCCACCTCTGCTTATGAACACAGCTGAGCCCAACATTTCTGTGTTACGTGAAACATGGGCTAAGGGAGTTTTGCCCCCATCTTTCTCACCAAAGTTGTTAAGGGAATTGCCGCCGTTGGTAAGTTAGCAACCGGGTTGTTCGATGAAACTGGCTTCCCCATGGCTTGTGAAAAGGGGATCCTATGACATCAGGACCCATCATAAATACGAACCAGTTGGCAAAGATGTGAGTTTACGATCACGATCACGGGGACGCTGCCAAGGTGGTAATGATGAAAAACGGGCATAAGTTGCATTTTTTTTCAGTGTTGTTGTAAGGACCGCTCAACTTTCCAGTCCCCCAGAAGATGGGTGCTTAAGAAACCAAATTATATCACCGTCCTTTTAGTCCAGAGGTCTCCAAACTTGGCAACTTTAAGACTTGTGGACTTCAACTCCCAGAATAGCTGCTGGAGAATTCTGGGAGTTGAAGTCCACAAGTCTTAAAGTTGCCAAGTTTGGGGACTCCTGTTTTAGTCCTTAGCTGGTTTTGTTCAATGACCAGGCCAAAATTATCTGGCCTTCTCGGTGAAATTGGCCAGAATGGTTGACTGTGGCTTGACATTCCTGTGAGATCAAATGGAAGCCGCGGTCAACTTTGTAACGCCACCGGATGAAAAGGATCGGCGTTTCAATTTCGGATGTTGCTTAGAAGCAGCGGAGATTACACACACGCACACACACATAAACATACACACCATGTTAAAAACCAGCACACCGGCTACACAATCAAGGTAGCCTGGTTTGTTTTTCAGGCTGCTGCGTTCCAAACCTTGCCAATGCTTCCAACAATGCTCTCCCTCGGAACAGGTAGTCCTCGACTTACAACCACAATGGAGCCCAACATTTGTGCTGTGAAATGAGACATTTGTGAAGTGAGTTAATTGGGGCCCCATTCGTTAAGTGAATTGCTGTCGTGGATAAGTTAGTAAGCTGGTTGTTAAAACGAGTCTGGCTTCCCCTGTTGACTTGGCTGGTAGGATGGTCACAAAAGGGGATTAGAACGCAACCGTCCTAAATAGGAATCAATTGCCAACCGCTTGAATTTTGATCACATGATCGTGGAGATACTACAACGGACGCATGTGTGAAAAGCAGTCAGAAGTCCCTTTGTTTCGGTGCCCTTGTAACTTTGAGTGGTCATTAAACAAATTGCTGTAACTCAAAGCCTTACCTGTATGTTTATGTGACTGACGAATTGACCGCTAGGTGAAATTAAATGCAAAATCAGCTTTTCTGGGCTTCCGTAAAACAGCCAAACGGCAGCAGAATCTGCAATCGGGATCGATTAATAGGGGAGGGGGCTCTGCTAGCGCCCCACTCCCCGTTCTATAACTTAATTGGAGAAATGGCTGCAGTCAGCACAGTGGTGGGATTCAACATTTTTTTTTACTACCGGTTCTGTGGGCGTGGCTTTGTGGGCGTGGCAGGGGAAGGTTCCTGTCAAATCCCCATTCTCTCCCCCCACCCCACTAACCTGCTTTCCAGCTCCGTTCTCCCTTTGCAGGGCAACCAAAGAAGACCCAGCCGATCAGCTGGGATTTAATGGGAGGCAGAGAATCGATGGGGTTGGCGGAGCCAGTCAGGAGGTGGAATTTGCCGGTTCTCTGAACTATTCAAAATTTCCACTACCGGTTCTCCAGAACCGGTCAGAACCAGCTGAATCCCACCTGTGAGTCAGCACCAATTGACAAAAAACAACACCAGGAAGAATGCTGGTAGGAAGAAAGAGAAAAAGTTTCTCTTTTGCTGGACCTTTGAGAAGAAGAAGAAAAAAAAAATGCATTTTTGTCTTGATGGCCCTTATATCATTCTCACCCTGTTTCAAATATACAGGTAGTCCTCGGCTTTCGGCCGCAAAGGAGCCCAAATTTTCCGTTGTTCAGTGAGACATTGGTGAAGCGAGTTTTGCCACCCCCCACCCCTCCATATTACGACCTTCCTTGCCTCCGTTGTTAAGTGAAGCATTGCAGCTGATATAGTAAGCAACATGAATCCAGCTTCCCCCCATTGAGGTCGCAAAAGGGGATCATGTAAGCCAGGGACACTACAACTGTCATAAATGTGAATCAGTTGCCCATCGTCCGAATTTTGATCACGGGGCCATGAGGATGCTGCCATGGTCATAAATGTGAAAAACGGTCCCAAGTCATTTTTTTCAGTGCCGTTGTAACTTTGTTGAATGGTCACTCAACAAATGAGGATTACCTGGACCAGGTCATACAGGAAAAGAGATGGAAGTGCCACATGGATCAAAATCCCCAATTTTTTAAAAAGAGAACCTCTTTACAGGTGATCCTCAATGTACAACCACAATGGGTGGGGGCAGAATTCCCGCTGCTAAGCGAGGCAGTTGTTAAGCGAGTTGCGCCCAATTTGTGACCATGGTGAAGCTAATCCCTGCAGTTGTTAAGTGAATCACACATGACCGTTAAGCAAGTCCAGCTTCACTCCTTTACTTCGCTTGTCGGACGCCCGTCGTCCTTGGCAGGGGTGGGATGCAATTATTTTTACAACCAGTTCTGTGGGCGTGGCTAGGTGGGCAGGTCTAGGTGGGCGTGGCCATGTGACTGGGTGGGCATGGCTTCTTTTTCTGTGCAGCACCCCCTCACCCCGCACCCCATTTTTTTTTGCCTTCTGGGCCTCAGGGAAGCTGCCTGGGCGAAGCAGTAAGACGGTGAGGGGGATTCTGGCACAGCTGATTGTCAGAACAGCTGATCGTTGGGAGGAAAAAAAGAAAGAAAGAAAGAAAGAGGAAGGAAGGAAAGGAAGGAAGGAAGGAAGGAAGAAAAGAAAAGGAAGAAAAGAGAAAAGAAAAGGAAGAAAAGAAAGAAAAGGAAGAAAAGAAAAGGAAGAAAAAAGGAAGAAAAGAAAAGGAAGAAAAGAAGGAAAAGAAAGAAAAGAAATACCGCTTCGGCTGACCTGGTAGATTTTTTTTACTACCGGTTCGTGTGAACCAGGCCGAACCGATAGAATACCACCACCGGTCCTTGGCAACCATTGTAAATACATGCCTGTTGCCAAGAGCTTGAATTTAGATCACATGACCCCTGGGGATGCTGCAAGAATCGGCTGTAAACCGCTCTTTTCAGGGCTGTTGAAGAATTGGTTGTAATTTGAGGACTACCTGTATTTAAATCCCCTTCCGGATTTTAAAGGACTTCCCTTGTCTCCAAACATTGGAAGCTCTGAATGTTTGGAGCAGCTGAATATGCCGATATTTTTCCCCCTTGTGTGAAGGGAAGTGTCACTTTCAGCAAAAAGGCAGGAAGAGAGAAGGATTATGCTCATTTTTCAGCTAAACCGTAGTTACCGCTTGCATTGCAGAAGAGAAAAACTGATGATCCCCAAAGGAACTGGAAAGTACCACATCTGTGCACCTTTACGGTTGGGGGCGTTGAAATGTAGATCAGGACTTCAGATCTTCCCAACTAAAATGCAACATTCTTGATAGGAACCTGGAGGTATATTTTATTTCCACAACCGCTTCAAAGTTCGGTTGAATCAACTTCACGTCCCTCAAGAGAACAAGGAAATCCCATTTGTCTTCTCATCCTTATTTTGTATCAAGATTTCGTCTAGAAGTCCCAAATGGGCCTTTTTTTTCCCCCCAAGAGGCAAGTGGACTTTCTGGTTTTTCTTTGAAGACATTTCGCTTCTCATCCAAGAAGCTTCTTCAGCTCTTGACTGGATGGTGAGGGATAGAAGGATTTATATTCCTTGCAGACAGCTGGTCATTTGCGTCCTTTTTAGAGAGTCGTTGAGGCCACTTGGAGGTTTGTCTGCATCACCCTGAGGAAATCCTTCCATTCCTCACCATCAGGTCAAAGCTGAAGAAGCTTCTTGGATGAGGAGCGAAATGTCTTCAAAGAAAAACCCAGAAGGTCTAACTGCCTTTTGAAAAAAAAAACAAAACACTTTTGGGACAACCACAACCTAGATGATTGAGAATTTCCATCTGAAGCTTCCTTAGATGAGAACCTGGGTGGGTACAACCCCGAAGGCTGAAATACTCCAGATTGTAATGAGGAAAAGCCCCTACCAAGTAAAGGCCCTTGAATGCCAATCTCCGGATGGAATCTCTCCCTCGGAAAAACAATTTTGTTAGCAGGAAGCGAAAGAAGTCGTGAGTACCATGTTATCGTTCCGCATCGACCCGGTGCCTTTTTTTTTTTTTTCTCAACCTCTTGCTCCATGTAGTAAAATATTCTATAAAAGAAAGTGACTGAAAATCTATAGCTCTAAGAATACCTGGTTATCTTGTGTATGTGTGTGTGTGATATCGCCCTTGTTCTTATTTTTAATCTCGTCGTTAAACTCAAAGAAACGGAAGGAGGGAAACTGAGGCGCATCGACGTGTGTTGCGACCTGAAAAGCAGAAAATGAAAGAAAGGGGGCTCCGGGAAACGGGAGGACAGGGAGCCGGACCGGAGGGCGGGTGGGAGGAAAGAGCCTCTCACAAGTTGGAAGGCAGTTTTGAGCGGGTGGGCTCTTGTTCCCCACTCAGCTGTAGAGATCCTTTCCTTTCGGCAACGGGCAGAGAGGAGGAAATGGCGAATGCAGGGGGTTGGGGCAGAGAACCTGAGGATGTCTGGCGTGGTAGAGTGACTCGTCCTGGCCCCGAACTATATGGCTTCCCCAGAGGTCTGGGGCCTCCCCCGATGTCGCTGCCTTTGCCTCCTCCGGAGAACGAGGAGAAGCTAGAAACGGACTCCCGGGAGGAGGACTGTGGGCTTGAAGTCTGCGCTGCTTCGTGG
This sequence comes from Pseudonaja textilis, assembly GCF_900518735.1. The sequence continues at coordinate 6,037,163 of NW_020769352.1, forward strand.
GGAAGAGACGGTTGGGAGGCGGAGATCAACTTGAGGTCCTGGCTTAAACGTCCTGGCAAAACCAGTGGCCGATTCCGGGGCTGGAGCACCTGGGCAGGTGGGCTGGAGGTCTGAGGCAGGAGCAAAGAGCCTTGAGAACCCAGCACCCCCGACGGGCTGCACTGGAAAGTCCTGGGGGGCAGGCTTTGACTGGGAGGGCTAAGGCCTGATGGTAGGGGGTACAAGGGTGGGGGTACAGGACCGGGCTTGGGGGGAGACAGAGAAGCGAAGGGGGACCGTTCCTGGTGCAACTGAGCAACAGTGGCCGTCTCGGCGGAAGGGCCTAATGCACTTGGCTGGGTGGGGCCGGAGGCAGGAGGGGGGCCTCCTGAGGCCTGGGACAGCTGGCGTAAGCCAGAGGAGGGAGAACTGGATGAAGGGGGCAACTGGAAGTGGTTGGTCCCTCCAGTTCCTGAGAGCTGCATCAGCTGCCCCGTGGAGTGGGGCCTGCCCGTAGGTTGCAAGTGGCTGCAAGGACTAACGGGGGAATTTGAAGAGAGTTGAGGGAACGAAGAGGGGGCGGTGGCTGGTGGAGAACTCGGAGGAGCCTTCTGGAATGGGCCAAAGCTGGTATCTGAAGCCTGCTGCCGAGCAGCCCCTTCTGTCAAATCCAGAGGCCCAGGACACAGCTGCTCCAGTCCGGTAGATGTTGGGCTGCCCAGGTTTTGCTGCGTCGACCCAGCAGATGGAGAGCTGGCCAAGGACCGGTGCAACTGACCCAGGGTGGCTGATGCGGTAAACCCAGCCAACTGCTGGATCTGGAAGGAGGAGGAGGAAAGGGTCTCCACTCCTGGCGTGTGCTGTTGGGATGGCGTGCTTGATGGGGAACCCATGATGGAAGGTCCGGCAGAAGACACCAAAGAATGGAGTTTCCGTAAGCGCCTCGGAGTCTGGCTTTGCGTCTGCCCCAGGGAGCCCAGAACAGAGACCGGAGGGCGGAAAATGGCTGTGGGAAGGCGTGGGTGGTGAGTCAGCGCTATTGCTACCGAAGTGGTGGCGGCGGCGGCCTGCAGAGGAGCTTGGATCAGCGGGGTCCAAATTACAGGCGTGGGAGTCGATGCCGCTGCGGCCGCTGCCGCTTGAACATTATGGGCACAGTGAGCCATTTCTCGGTCATGCTGCACAATTTGTTGGATGATCTCGTTCTCCTGGTAGTTGAAGACACCCGAGTTGAGGTCATGTTGGACCTTATGGAGAAGGATGGAGTTCTTCTTACCTGAAACGAAGGAGGAGGATAGTGAGGAGCTGTCTTGAGGAGCCACCAACCACATAAGACACCAGGGGTGGCTCTTCTCACCCATCTCAGTCAGCTTCCTCTTCTACAGAAGATTCATTTCCAGTGGAAATCAAAATAGGGGTACAAAACCCACAGGTTTACAGATTACAATATATCTGTCAACCCTGAAGCTGGCCTGACTGAGGCCCTCTTGAGACTTCAGTGCTGAGACATTGGAGAACAGGGCCAAGCGGGGGAGGAAATAGAGATGGTTGGGAAGTTGTAGTCAAAACAAAATACTTTCTCTTGGGAATCAAGGACATTCCTGCAGGTGCTCGGAAGGAGGGGACCGGAGTCACCTAGCGACTAGACAGTATCCTGATTGGACCATGTGACTGACTGTTTTGAGAAGGTGACAAACTTTTACTTTTAATTAGGTGAAAACCGTGGAAATAATCAGAGTTGGTTTGCACCAGCCTGTGCCAATATTACATACCCAATAAACCTATTCTTTGAGGAATCTGCCTGCCTCAGAATTTTGTTTGCTATAGGTAGGTTACTTGGAATCCTGACAACATCATTTGATTATAATTGTTGGAGGTCCTCAGGAGAAGACTACAGCCCCTGAGCCCTGCTGATGAACTTCCTTGGGAACATTTGGGTGGAAATAAGATGCAAGACCAGGTGGATCTTCAGCCAAAACCAGCAGAATGTTTCTTCATAGCCTCCCCAGGACTCGTGTCCCTTGGTGCATCTCACAGGTTCCAAGATGCCACATTAATGCTCTCCTAACCTGATCTGTGCTTAAGAAGAAGGAAAGAATGGAGGTGGAGGAAGCGTTTGGAGATGGGATCCTCAACCATAGATGGCTTTCAACACCATACCATCAATAACAGAAATGATTCTCTAGTATTCAGTCCAGTGGTGGGATTCAAATTTTTTTTTTACTACCGATTCTGTGGGTGTGGCTTGGTGGGCATGGCAGGGGAAGGATACTGCAAAATCCCATTCTTTCCCCATCCCACTAACCTGCTCTCCAGCTCTCTTCTCCTATGCAGAGCAACCAAAGAAGACCCAGCCGATCGGCTGGGACTCAGGAGGCAGAGAAGAGATGGGGTTGGCGGGGCCAGTCAGAGCTGGGATTTCTGCTACCGGTTCTGTAGAACCGGTGTGAACCGGCTGAATCCCATCTCTGATTCAGTCCCCGGTATCTTCTGAATACCAAATCTCTCTGTGCGTACTTACCAATGCGGTCCAGCCTATCCAGTGCCACTGTTTCGAAGGCCCTTCTCATCATGGGATATTCCTCTAATACTTCGTTGAAATTGTCCACCGAAAGGGAGTAGAGACGGCAGTACGTGTCAGCTCTCACACTGGCTGTGCGCCGGCCACGAGTCAGCAGGCAAATTTCTAGAAGGAAAGAAACACCTTGACATCTGTCTTGTGGTATGGACAACTGGCTTTTCAGGGGTCCATAGCAAGGGCAAGCAATCTAGTAGTAGTCATAGCAGTACGTAGTAGCTGGCTACTTTTAGAGGCTAGGAGCATACAAATTGGGAGATTCAATCACACAACCACCGATAACTTCAATGAAAGATCTAGAAAGAGTGCAGAGAAGAGCAACAAAGATGACAAGGGGACTGGAGTCTAAAATACACGAAGAACAGTTACAGGAATTGCGGTATGTCTAGCTCAGGGCTCTGCAACCTTAAACACTCAAAGAGGCATTTGAACCTGTTCCCCACAGAATACACAACACCAGGAGCCAACAATTTAACAACCGGTGTAAGTGGGTGGGCGTGGTCAACTCGACGTCACTCCCTCCCACCCAGTCGCCTCCTGATCTGAAATATGGAGCGAGTCTCCATCCTCTGCCATCACCCTTACCTTCTCAGGCCAGGTGAGAAGTGACAGGGAGGGGAGGGCCCAGCTAGTGGTGGGATCAGCCAACAGGGAACCACAGCAGAGGGTTGAAAGAGCCACATGTGGCTCCAGAGCCGTAGGTTGCAGAACCCTGGGCTAGCTTAATGAAAAGAAGGTCTACGGTTGACATAATAGCAGTCTTCCAATATTTGAGGGGCTGTCCCAGAGAAGAGGGGATTGACCTAGAAACTAAGGAGAAACTTCCTGAGAGTTAGAGCAATCAGTGGGACGGCTTGCCTTCAG
>NW_020769352.1:6061001-6072417 GCF_900518735.1 Pseudonaja textilis
GAGTTCTAGTACCGCCTTAGCCATGGAAGCTGGTTGAATGACTTTAGGCCAGCCCCTCTCTCTCAGCCAAACCCACCCCACAGGGTTATTGTTGTGGGGAAAAGAAGCGGAGAAAAAGTGTGTTGGATATGTTCATGGTCTTGAATTATTTGTAAAAATAATAAAGGCAAGATACAAACCAACCAACCAATCAATCAAAATAAATAAAAAAGGAAAGAAAAGGACCAGAAAAACATCCTCTCCAGCAGCCACCACCCAGATAAGCAGTGATTAACACCAGACAAACAAGCAGAAAACAATATCCCAATCAGGGAACTGCCGAGGAGAAAACCACATCCGCATCAACGCCAGCAGGGCAAATTACTGTATATAAACAGGGAGCAATTATGTTACCTTGTCAGGTAATGAAACACCTGCAAGCAAACAACCAAGCTCAGAGAGCACCAAGCACTTCGCAATAGCTCTTGGTTTGCATAATGACAGACACGGCACCGAACTTTTTGCTCTATAACTGAAGTCGTATACAAGCTAGAAACGTGCTCCTTTTTCAATGCGCACGTCGAGAAGCTGGGCTAATTTGTGACTTCCTGGGGGCAGTGGCTTCAAAATTGAGAACTATTGTGTGTGTGTTTGTGTGGCTAATGTCTTCCAGTCAGTCTTGACTTCTAGTGACTGGATAACCCCTGTAGGTTTCTTGGCAAAGTTTCAGAAGTAGTGCCATGCACCTGGTGGAGACGGACTCTGAGGGAGAGGAGGAACAGCCGACGGGAAGTGGAAGTGTGACTCCAGAGGTTGTGGAGGAGGCTGGGGAAGGGCAGAGGCTGGCTGGACAGTCCAAGGTGGACCCAGGCCCATCCCCTCTCCATCCTAGGGCACGCAGGGAGGAGGATAAGGGAGAGACTTGGTCTACTGGGGAGGAGAAGGCCTTGATCTTCTTCATGGGCTGCAGCTGTGACAACTGGATAAGAGGACGGACATGCGTACAGGAGAGTGCTGGAAACAAAGCATGGAAATTTCTCTAGTTTATGGTTCCTCTCTGAGTTTGGCGTCCTTTCCAGTGTGTGTTCTGATATCTGTGGACGTCTTCAAGCCCTTATCTTGCATGGTTTATATTGTTTTTTTTACTCTTTATAATTTAAACGGCATTTCCTCCTTCTGGCAACTGCTTGTGTGGGAGGTTTTTTTATCTCCAGTCAAGGATATTCGGAGCTTGGAGGCAAAGTGAAGGAATAAAAGGGGCTTCACCTATTTTTTGTGACTGTGTTTATTTTGTATCCCACTCTGGGTCATCACAAGTAGCTTGCCTCTTTCTTCCTGGGGCTAAGAGAGTGACTGTCCCAAGGTCACCCATCTGGGTCTAGGTTAAGGCAGGACGAAAATTCACAATCTCCTGGTTTCTAAGCTGATGTCTTAACTACTACACTCAACTGTCTCTCCTGGGGCAATCCTTGCCACCACTGCAAACAACATTCCTCTTCTTTGGTCTCCTCTTGTTTACTTCACATGCAAAGAAAAAAGAAATAAACTCAGCTGCAAACCGAAACTTTTAATTCTAGCAAAACGCTACATCGGGTGATGAACGATCAACCTGTCGTCCACTGGCTATGAATAATTGCTTGACAACTCCTTCATTAATTGTAACATTGCCTGGTTAATCAGCTTTCTCTATCATTTCCCCACCTTCACAGTTTGTGAATGTCATTCTCATCTTTTGCGGAACCTGCTGCCTGCCAATTGAGTTATGTTGCTCTGGAAAAATAGGTAATGATGTGAAATGCTAACTTGCCCTTGTATTATAGCAATAACATTAGCACTTAGATTTATACACTGCTTAATAGTGCTTTACAGCCTTCTCTAAGCAGTTTTAGAGAGTCAGCCTGTTGCTCCCAACAATCTGGGTCCTCATTTTACCCACCTCGGAAGGACGGAAGGCTGAGTCAACCTTGAGCCTGGTGAGATTCGCTCTGCCAAATTGCAGGCAACCGGCAGTCAGCAGAAGTAGCCTGCAGTACTGCACTCTAACCACTGGGCCACTGAGGCCCTTTATCTATTTAAGTCTGCTTCCCCATTGGTTCATTGGCTTCTAAGCATGCTGGCTGGGGAATTCTGGGGATTGAAGTCCACCCATCTTAAAGTTACGGAGATTTTGAGAAACAGCATATGCTGCATATTATCAGGCAGAGAAAGAGAAATGTCATTTTGGACCCAGAGTGATCTCCTGTCTCGCTCCTGAAGGTGAAACGGTGAAGAGAGAAACTCTTACAAGGCAGCAACGAACAGAAGGAAAATCAAGGATGACGAAAGGAAGAGAAAAAGGGGTTGTAAAAAAAATCAACTGAAGTGACCCCCGCTCTTCTGAAGTGGTTAGAATTTCTGGGAGAACCTGTGAAGAGCTGGTTCAGACTCTTGTTTAATGTGAAGGTCATTATGTACTTTCAGCACATGGACGAAACTTAGATATCATATGTAACTGATCAAACAATCACACAACACAAAGTTGGCGTTCTTACAATGTCCTCAGCCTACAGGTCTTCCAGGTTGGGGTGGAAAAACGGTGGCCCCATCAGGATTAAGCAATGCCACGTGTCCTCCCCAAGGCTGGAAACTGGTCTTCCAAGTCCCCAAAGAGATTTAGCTGCCATTGAAGTTCAGCATCTGAATCTACATTACAGATATAGATACAGGTCGACAGGGATTGTAAGGGATCTTATAGGTCATCTATGTGAAGCTTCCACAACTTCTGAAGGCAACTTCTGTTCCATGGGTTGATTGTTCTCACTGTCAGAAAATGTCTCCTTATTTCCAGGTTGAATCTCTCCTTGATTAGTTTCCATGCATTATTCCTTGTCTGACCTTCAGGTGCCTTGGAAAATAGCTTGACCCCCTTCCTCCTCCCTGTGGCAGCCCCTCAAATATTGGAAGACCGCTATCCTGTCTCCCCTGGTCCTTCTCTTCCCTAGACTAGCCAGGCCCAGTTCCTGCAACCGTTCGGTGTATGTTTTAGCCTCCAGTCCCCTCATCATCCTGGTTGCTCTTCTCTGCACTTTTTCTAGAGTCTCAACATCTTTTTTTACAGTGTGATGACCAAAACTGGATGCAGGACTCTATGTGTGGTCTTACTAAGGCTTTATAGAGTGGTATTAGTACCTCCCTTGATCTCGATTGTATCCCTCTGTTAATGCAACTTAGGATTGCATTGGCTTTTTTTGGCTGCTGCTTGTTGGTTCATATTTAATTGGTTGTCCACTAAGACTCCAAGATCCCTCTCTCAGTTACTGCTATAAGCCTGGATTGTTGTTTTTTCATGTAACTACATGAAAAAAAAGGTTCCTGTGGGACAGTGGTGGGATTTAATTTATTTTACTACCGGTTCTGTGGGTGTGGCTTGGTGGGTGTGGCAGGGGAAGGATATACTGCAAAATCCCCATTCCCTCCCCACCCCACTAACCTGCTTTCCAGCTCCGTTCTCCTGTGCAGTGCAACCAAAGGAGACCCAGCCGATCAGCTGGGACTCAATGGGAGGCAGAGAAGAGATGGGGTTGGCGGGGCCAGTCAGAGGTGGGATTTGCCGGTTCTCCAAACTACTCAAAATTTCTGCTACCGGTTCTGTAGAACCGGTGAGAACCGGCTGATATACTACCTATGCAGTGGGAGAAAGTCAGGCCTTGGGTTTTGTTTTGCTTTTTATACTCCGCAGCCCAGACCCAAGAAAGAAAAACCACACTGTGTTAAGCTTTCTCTTCTCGGCAACCAGTTCTCACCAATCCAATGTTTTGAATCTCGCTCTGTTGTCCTATTAGAAGCCAAAGCAGATGGAATGTCCTTGATAAGAAGTCTCCCAGCGGTCAGGCTCTTTCATAAGGCTTTCATTGTCCTTCTTAAATCCACCCACGAAGCTCACTCAAACTCCAATTTATGACCTCCGGGCTATATATCCACCTGCCCTCTTATCAAGTTCCCTAATCACAGAACACCCCACGGAATTCAAACCTCGGTTACCAAGATTAGCCCGATAAAATCCACTTTATCTTCCTGTCTTCACCCTCGCTCCGTATTGCGGTGATGAAGTTGTTCAAATATTTACCTTTGATTTTTAGCCTATTATGCACCACCGCATCCTTCCATTAGCCCTTTCAGAAATCAGACACTGTCCTAGTTCTGGGGCAGAGCCAAATTGCAGTTTCTGGAGAGAAGGGGGTGGTGGTGGACAGGAAGAAACATCTGGCTCCACCAGCGAGTAGAGTGAAGCGGAAAGGAAAGGTGGCATTTGCAAGGGTGAGCAAACCCACGGGAGACCTACGTTGTGGTTCTCCCTGGGATGTTCCCGGAATCTGGTTTTTGCAAGTGTATTAAGGAGCTACTCAAAGTCTAATGGCTCCTGATGGCCCTAACAACGAATGGTGGAGCACAGAGATGGATAAGAAGAGGATAAAAAAGATAAAAAGAGGATAAAAAGATACAAAGAAGATAAAAAGAGCCAAAAAGAGGGCTGTGAAAATATCTACAGACCCCTCACATCCCGGGCATAAACTATTTCAACTCCTTCCCTCAAAACGAGGCTACAGAGCCCTGCATACCAGAACAACTAGACAAAAGGACGGTTTTCCCCCCAAATGCCATCACTCTGCTAAACAAATAATTCCCTCAACACTGTCAACTATTTACAAAGTCTGCACTGCTATTACAATTACTATTACTATTACTATTCATCTTCCCATCCTTCCTTTCATCCATCTCCTCCCACTTGTGACTGTATGACTATAACCTTGTTGCTTGTATCCTAACGATTTTTATTTACTGTTTCCTGGTATGATTTGATTGCTTATTGTACCCTATGACTATCATTCAGTGTTGTACCTGATGATTCTTGACTCGTGTATCTTTTCTTTTATGTATACTGAGAGCATTTGCACCAAGACAATTCTGCCACAGAATTGCAGAACTGGTTTAACAGATTTTGAAGTAAGGGAAGACCAGGCATTGTAATCCCTGCATGCAGTTATCTGAATGGGTTTTCATTACATTAGGTTGACTCGGGTTGACTCAGCTTTCCGTCCTTCCGAGGTGGGTAAAATGAGGACCCAGATTCTTCGGGGAAACAGGCTGACTCTGTAAACAGCTTACAGGGAGCAGGAAAGCACTGTGAAGTGGAATATAAGTCTAAGGCTATTGCTAAGTGGGAAGGAAGGAAGGAAGGAAGGGCTGTTGTGATGGCACAGTGGTTAGAATGCAGTATTGCAGGCTAATTCTTCCAGCAGTTCTATTCTCACTGGCTCCAGCTTGACTCAGCCTTCCATCCTTCCAAGGTGGGTAAAATGAGGAACCAGATTGTTGGGGACAATAGGCTGACTCTATGAACTATTTAGAGAGGGCTGTAAAGCATTGTGAAGCAGTATATAAGTCTCAGTGCTATTGCTAAGTGCTACTATTAAATCCAATCTTAAACAAACTTAAAACCCTTGCAAATCTTGGCTGATCTGGGGTGCCTTCCAAAAGAGTTTGGAACTACAGCTCCCACAATTCTCAGCCAACTTAGCCTGGAGTAAAGACATCCTTAGGGCCTCCCTGGAGTGAAATCAGTGTAAACAGATCCAGGAAAACCCATCCGTGTTCAAGATATTCCGCCTTAGAATCGACATCTGTCCACACCTCTTCCTTTGGCTCTGCTCAGGGTGGCTACTCCACCTTTACTTAACTTACCTCTTCCCACTGATGGATGTACCGTATGAGCCTAGACAGTCTCAGGAGTCGCAAGAGGCTGAGGATTTTGGTGAAACGGACAATCCGCAGAGCCCGCGCTGTCTTATACACCTCCGAATCGATGCGGGTCTCCACAATCAGGAAAATATAGTCTACCGGAATAGATGAGATAAAATCCACCACAAACCAGCTTTTGAGATACTTCATCTTAATCCTCTGGGGGTCCAGGATGATGTCTGTGTTGTCTTCCACCACAATCCCCGTGCGGAAATTGAGAACCAGGTCAATGAGGAAGAAGGTATCTGAGACCACATTGAAGACAATCCATGGGGTGGTGTTCTCATCCTTGAAGAAGGTGATGCCTACAGGGATGATGATCAGATTCCCAACCATGAGGAGCAACATGGTGAGGTCCCAGTAGAACCTAGAAGGCAAGACGGGAGACATGGGTCGAACGGAAGAAGACCCCAAGGGGAAGACCCCAAGGCACCAACTTTGTCCACAAGCTGGATAAATAAGAAGCAGGCGAACCCCTGGAAATAACCAATGGAAGGGAATGTTTGTGGCTCAGCGTTGAACTTTGGGGCCCTTCATTGCTCTCTAAGTTGGGTTGTTTTCTTGAAGATGGTTCATTCTCAAACTCGGTAACGTGATCAGTGTTAGAAAGCAGCAAACCCAACTCCCTTCTAACATTGATGATATTACCTAGTTGGGTCATGAAACGTCTGCAAGAAAACCACCAAGCTCAGACAGCCCCAAGGGCTCCACAGTCTTCCTCCCTCCTCCCCGCTTCTCCCTGCAAACCCCCACTCCCTTCTAGCACTGATGATGTTACCTAGTTGGGTCATGAAACACCTGCAAGAAAACAGCCATGCTCAGAGAGCACCAAGGACTCCTCCTAGAAATAAGAACCAAGATCCATCTGAGCAGACATTTCGTTCAAGAAGTTGCCCTCCGCGTTAGCGTTCTTATCCTTTTCCAATATTTGATCTGAATTTTCCTCTTCTCACTTATGACCTTTTTAGATGAAATTACATTGTATGAATACTGGTCTTTTAGTACGTCAACTATTGATATTTTAAGGTGTTTTGTAGATGGGGGTTGCTTGTTTAAACTTTGAGAAAGGTGGTTGCATTGCTAAATATTTCTGCAGAAGTCACATTTGTTATATTTGTTTGATGTATATTTTTATCCTTTTTAACTTGTTCTGTCATGCTCTTTCCTTTATGTTGGTATGCATTTTAATCTTTGAAGATGAAATCTAATGATGATATTTTTAATAAATGCATATAAGCTATATCTAAGCTACAGCGCAAAGTGGGTCAAAACAAACATTTCCTACTATCCAGGCCTACTAAATATTTTTGTGTGTTTGTCTCACAAAGGACCTGTGTAGCTGCAAATGAAAGAATAATGCATGACATTATTCAGAATATTTTGTCCCAGTTTTTAACATTGCTTTTCCATTGTTCTGCTTGCTTACTTCCTCAGATAAAAGCCCACAGACATTTGCATCATTCCTTAACACTGAAAAAGGAAATTAAAACTAGAATAGCTTCCCCAAATTTTAAAAAGATTGCAAACAGCTATGCAATTTTAATGCAACAAAAAGACTCTATTTCTTTTGTTTTAAAAAAAGACTTTTGTTTTTTTTTTATTTGCTCCCAATTTATAATTATATCTATATCAATCTTTGTCAGCAAGGGATCATGTTTTACAACCAGAGAGATACTCTACAGATTTATCGCCAACCATGTCAAAAGGCAACACTCTGGTGTATTAATATCACTCACAAAAGCCACATTAATCCCAGGTAATCTGGAGGGTTTTGCTGGATTTTTTATTTTTTATATTTTTTGATAGGGCTGAGCTGAAAGTTCTCCGATTAATTTTTTTCAGTCCCAAATGGAACCTCAGGGGAGACTAAAAGTCTTTCCGGATGTTTCTTGTGCTAATTTGGATTGAATTTCAAGCCAACGTCATAGAGCCAAAATTTGGTTACATTCATACAGAAACCAATTTAAAACTCTCTCTCTCCCTTCCTCCCTCCTTCCCTCCCCCATCTCTCTCCTTACAGATAAACAGAGTTAGAAGGGACCTTGTAGATCAACTAGTCCAACCCTTGCACACCCTAGCAGACCCTACACCTACCTACCTACCCTTCCTTCCTTCTTCCTTCCTTCTCCCTTCCTTCTCTCTTCCTTCCTTCTTCAATCCTTCTCCCTTCCTTTTTCCTCCCTCCCTCCCTCTGTCCTTCCTTCCTTCCTTCTTCCTTTCTTCTCCCTTCCTGTTCTCTTCCTTCCTTCCTTTTTCCTTCCTTCTCCCTTCCTTTTTCCTTCCTCCCTCCCTCCCTCCCTCCGTCCTTCCTTCCTTCTTCCTTCTTCGTTCCTTCTCCCTTCCTTCCTTCCTCCCTCCCTTCCTCCCTCCCTCCCTCCCTCCCTTCCTTCTTGCCTGACTTGAAACCTACATGGTAAAACTGAAGCTGTCATCTCTTTTCGTTTCATTAGTCTCTTAACTTGGTACGGTATGGTCAGATTCCCAGGAGTGTATGCCCAGATACATTCTTACATAAATATAAATGGTCTAGAACAAAGCTGGCTGAGGAATTCTGGGAGTCGAAGTCCACAAGTCTTTAAGTTGCCAAGGTTGGAGACCCCAGGGTTGGTCTAGAACATTGGGGAACCTGTATTTCTGAGCCCTTGTGTAGCTTAACACAAGGGTACCGCCAGTCCATGGTCTGGCACGCTGGGCCCCAGCCTGCCAGCAACCGGTTCATGCAAACAAGCAAAGTCCCACCCGTGGGATGCAGGCAGCATGCAAATCCACGCCCCCGCCCCGCTTCCAGTCCACGGGAAAAGCTCTCTCCCACAGAATTGCACCCTGGTTACCAAATGGTTGGGGGCTGCTGCCCTAACGCAGAGAGTGGGAACTGGTGTGATGAGTGAAAGTGAAGTGGCCATGTCCCAGGAAGGAGGAAGAACATGCCAAAAGAGGGGGGGGATGAAACAAGAGGAAACGGAGACAGAGGAAGAGAGTAAAGAGAGACGCTTCCTAAAATCTCCCAGCGTTATCTTCATTGGCTGAAAGGAGTAAGGGTTTAGTCCAGCAAGATTCTGTCTGTGGTGTGTGAGCAAATCAAGAACTGAGCTGCGTCCGGATTGTTTCATGCCATTCTTGGGCTAAGCCAGACCCACGCTCCTCTACTCGTTGCAGAAGACCTTATGTCACCAGACTCGAAATTCTAGACCTAGACAACCTAGAACTATGCCACCTTCAGTCTGATCTAAGTATAGTATATAAAATCATACATTGCAATGTCCTACCTATCAATGAATACTTCAGCTTCAACCATAACAACACAAGAGCACACAACAGATACAAACTCAAGGTAAACCGCACCAAACTTGATTGCAGGAAATACGACTTCAGCAACAGAGTGGTCAATGTCTGGAATACTCTACCTGGCTCTGTGGTTTCTTCCCCAAACCCCAAAAGCTTTAACCTTAGACTGTCTACTATTGACCTCACCCCTTTCCTAAGAGGTCCGCAGGGGGCCTGCATAAGCGCACCAACGTGCCTACCGTCCCTGTCCTATTGTTTCTTTTATTTTTCTTATATGTACCTATTTCATGTATTCATAACTATATATATACTTATACCTATTATCTTGTAAGCGATTGACAAATCAAATCAAATCAAATAAATAAAAATAAATAAATAAATTTACCAACCCGGGGGGGGGAATGAAACTCAGCAACTCAACGCTCAGGTTTAAATGCCCAAGGAAAGGTGACCTTAAATTATCCAGTAGCTACGCAAGCCATACTCACACCACGTATCTTCTTAACCTCTTGTAGACTCTTTCTTCTCAACTTGACACCTTCCAAGTAACTTAGGCCCAGTAATTCCTACCCAGTACGGATGATGGGAGTTGTCCCAAGAGGGGAGAAGGGCAGGGGAGCCTTGATAAGCTACCCATCTTCCACTTTTAAAGAAGACACAGGACCTGTCATTGCTGTCAGGGTTCCGGCATCCACCCCCATTCAAATCATGAGTCTCTAGCCACATTTCTCAGAGTTAAAACAAAACAAAACATGTATTAGGATTGAACATGCCGGTGCTACCTGGGTGCAGCCAACTCTGAGACCCATCATTCATTTCCCCCTTGACCCTGGTCTTCCCCGCACCCCCTGGATGTATATTCTCCAATGGGACACATCCATAGCCAAGAGTCACCAATCATGCCTTCCGGTAATAATCTTGTGCGCCAGAAGCTTCGGCCACCTAGCAATTATCTATGAAAGCATTTAAGGAATGCATTGCTTTCCCCCAACTCCCTTTCTGCTGGCAACTCTGAAAGACCAGAGAAATATTTTTAAATTGACAATTGCATAATATCCCAACGACCACAGACAGTAACCTCAACGGTAAGGCATCCTGTCCCAAGAAATCTGCTTCGCTCCCGTTCTCTTTCAGCTCATCCTCTTTAATGCTCTAGGACAGATATGAGCTACATTAAATCCCTCGGCTCAGCTATCAATTAGTCATGGGCCACATTTGGCAACATCCCATCCAATTCTTTTCAAAGCAGCGTCTCATCCAAAGCCTTTTAAAAAGAGATGGCCGTTTTGTATTCTTTTGGTTTTCATGCCAAGAAAGAAAGAAAGAAAGAGAAAAAAAACACCCCACAGCTAGGTTTCTTTCTAAGGAAATTCCAGACTGGACTCGGGGTTTGTTTGTTTTTATTTGATTAGATTTAATTCCATCCTCCCAACTTTTAAGAAGAAGCTTCTTCAACTCTGCTCTGCGCTTGCTCAAACACCAAGAAACCACGAAAGCGAAGTTAGTTTGTTAGCACTTAACTCTCTCTGTGGATGATATATTTCTTTTACTTTTTAAATAAACTTTATTTATCTTTTATCATTTTGAAAAGACAAACAACCAAAAATATAAATCTTATAAGATCAACAGTTTGTGACATTCATCTTATACTAATATTTTGTGCATTATTTACAAATATATAGAATTTGTGCGGATATAAATCGTTAACTTATCTAGTGTTTATCCCTATTTATTTACAATCCATTTACCAATCCAACAATCTATCTTTGCTCAATCCAATCATACCATTTTTCACACTTCTTGTAATCATCAGATTCCTTTTTCTCTTGTAAACTTAAAGTTAATTTCTCCATCTCGGCACAGCTCATTATTTTTTGAATGATCAATTCCTCTGGTGGCATACATGTGTGTTTCCAACATTGGGCATAGGCCATCCTGGCTGCAGTTAAAATGTGCAATATTAAACATTTTATATTTCTCCCATATTTCTTTCTCAATTTTCCCAATAAAAATAATTCTGGTTCTAATTCTATTTGCTCATTGGTAATCTCCTGTAACCATTTTTCAATTTTTAACCAAGGGAGAGAGAGAGGCCCAAGTCAGCAAAAACACTTTACGGATTTTGCAGTCTGCTGGACATTTTTGCCACTGTAGGAAGCTTTTATAAAATGAAGTCTTAGAAACATTTCGCAAAATCCATCCTGGATTATTTTCTCCAGCATTTGATGACACTGTAATCCTTTCAAGGAAATGCACCGAGTCTATTTTCCTCCATAATAAGGAACCACTGATAATGTCAACCATAACCTGACATGACCAGCCATCCTTTCTTCTTCTTCTTCTTCTTCTTCTTCTTCTTCTTCTTCTTCTTCTT
>NW_020769352.1:6080909-6090999 GCF_900518735.1 Pseudonaja textilis
AAGAAGACAATCCTACCCCAGGCCTAGTTTCCTTGGGACCGAATATTTTTCAGATATGCTGCTTCAGAACATGGAGGCTTTGCTTACCCTATGGTAGCACGTGCCTACTCACACGGCCATCTTCCATTCAGTTTTCCTCTTCTTTCCCAAAACGTCTGAACCCATCCCAGCTGGGAGAAAACTCCAAAAGTGGGATTCTGCCTGACATAAACCAAACTCCTTTGTTTCGACATTTCTCGGTCCTCGGCTTATGACTATAAATGGAGGGAGGGCAGGACCCCCAATCACTAAGCAAAGGGGGTTGAGTGGTGCCTGATTTTAGGACCTTTTCGCTGAGGTTGGTAAGCGAATCACCAAACAGGGGTTGGAATTCAGCCGGTTCGCACCAGTTCAGGGCAAAGCGGTTGTTAACTTTCTGAGCAAACTGGTTGTTGGAATGAATCCTTAAGGGCAGGGAACCGCTTGTTAAATTATTTGAATCCCACCCCTGGTTGTAAGTCAAGGAACACCTGTATGAAAACGAGCAATCGTGGTTGAAAGACGGCAAGCCGCGACGCTGAAGAAATCCACAAAATACTTTCTCGATCACGTGCTTCATTTCTTAAACCTCAAAGGCCCCTCTCCCCTCTTTTAGCCTGCATATTAAAAGCCCCAATCGCTTCCCTCTTTCATTTTGGCACAGTTGTTGTATAAGCCGATTGTAATTAAAATCAACACCATCGGCCTCTTGATTGCATGCTAACTCGTCTCTTATGGCTTGGAAAGTTGGACTGCACAGCATAAGGTTGCTTTGCAACCAGGTAATTATACTTGTTTTAAAAAATGAAACCCCTCCTAGGTTTCCTGGGGTTCAGACAATAAATGGGAAAAAGTGTGTGTGTGTGTGTGGCGGGGCGGGAACACACCACCAAAGTTAATTTGGGCCACTTATTTCCTCTTAGCTTCTCTCCATCCCAGGGAATTAAGGGTCTGTTGAGCAAAAATAAAACCAGATGAAACAGAAGGCTAGCAAGCAAGCAAGAAAAAAATTCCTAAAATAAAATAATTAAAAGCACTTGAAGGCCAGTCGAGGAGTAATGGGTGGAAACTGAACAAGGAGAGATTCAACCTGGAAATATAAGGAGGAATTTTCTGACAGTGAAAGCAATCAATCCATGGAACAGAAGTTGGCTTCGGAAGTTGTGGGAGCTTCATCCCTGGAGGTTTCCAAGAAGAGATTGGACTCCCATCTGTCAGAAATGGTGTAGGGTCTCCTGCTTGGGCAGAGGGTTGGACTAGATGACCTACAAGGCCCTTTCCAACTCTGTTATTCCATATTCAGTGGAATGACTTGCCCTCAGAAGTTGTGGGAGCTTCATCACTGGAGGCTTCCAAGAAGAGATTGGACTCCCATCTGTCAGAAATGATGTAAGGTCTCCTGCTTGGGCAGAGGGTTGGACTAGATGACCTACAAGGTCCCTTCCAACTCTGCTAATCTGTTAATGTTGATGCTTGTCTAAAGAGATGGGCCAGGAATGAATCTTTCTTTGATTTTACAATGCAAATATCCACCCTGGATGAACAAAACCTGCCTTACATAGAGGTAGTCCTGGACTTATGACCCCCATTGAGGTCAGCGCTTCCATTGTTTAAGCACGACAGTGAAGTGAATCTCTCCGAATGCAATGACCATTTTTTGTCACAGTTGTTAAGCAAGTCATGTCCTTGTTAAGCAAATCCGGCAGGAAGGGCTGAATTTTCGAACTTCTTAAGGAACCAAATATATTGGACAAGTGGAAGGAAGGAAGATTCACAGGGTTTTATTGGATGTGGGGGGTTTCAGCTCCCAGAATTCCCCAGCCAGCATGCTGAGGAATTTTCAGGTGTGTGGACTTCAACTCCCAGAGTTCCCCTGATGAATATGGGGCATTTCACCTCCCAGGGATTCTGGGATTTGAAGTCCACCCATCTCAAAGTTGCCAAGATGGAGAAACATTGCTCTACACACAAGCATTGCATAAAACAGTTGGACCCCACAATTGTCCTCATCCCTCTGGTTTATCCCTCTGGCTGTGCTTCTCCTCCTCCTCCCCACAAGGCCCTTCTCCTTGTCCCCCTTCACCCATTTTTTACTAGAGGAAGGCAGAGAAGATTCCGCTGTACCGGATTAAATTCTCCACCGGGATGAAGGAATTTGTTCTGATGGGAGAACCCAATCCAAGTCCCTTTTCCCTGCTCCTTGGGAGTATCCCTCCCTCTCACAGCCCAGCCCACCTTGCAGGGTTGTTAGGAAGATCGAGTTCACCTCCCAGCCTCACTCAGCCACGCACACCCCAAAGTTACAGGTGGAATAAATCCCACCGGATCGAGTCCTATTAAATCTCTCCCCTGGCCATCACTTGAAATCTTGAAGAGACTGGACTGCCATCTGTCAGAAATGGGGTAGGGTCTTACAAGGTCCCTTCCAACTCTGATTATCTGTTATCTGGCCCAAACTCAAGAATCCAACGGCCCCTTTCCCAGCTAATAACTTGAATGAAAAGGGGCTACGCTTTGGACGAGCTTTGAATAAGAAAAAGGGTCCCCTAATTCCTGATTCAACCCCCCACCCTCCTTGGTTCTCCCAGACAGGGTTCAAACTATACCGGGCAAGAAAGTTACAAAGGCATCGAAGTACCAGAGCCCAACACGCCCCGTTTCCCACACCCGACAGCTTCACTCCGGATTCACCCACAAAAAGGTGGTTGAACGGTAGAAATTTTGTTTCAAAGACGAGCCATTTGTTGTGTGAAACGGCGTTAAGAGCTTGGGGGTTGGACTGGAAGACCTCTAAGGTCCTTTCCAACTCTGTTATTCCCCCAAAGCCGTCCAAACGGGTCTGGCCACCTGGTAACCCTGGGCAATTGGGGAGGTGGAGGTGGGATACCTGAAGTCGCTGTAAGGGTGGATGATCCAGAAGCCGGCCGACTTGACCCTCTCTTGTTCTCTCTCCACCGCCTTCTGGCTGCCGAACATCCGCAGGGAGAATTTGTTCACGCCGGGCTGCAGCAGAGCCCCAAACTGACGTTGCATGAAGCCGGCTTGGCCGAACTGGAGCTCGTCGTCCGGGCTGATCTGGTCCCCCGACGCCCCCCCGGCGCCTTCCACCTTCACGAAGGCCGCGTCGGGCGGCGGGTCCTGGCGGGGAGCGCCCACCGGGGTGGAGGAAGACGAAGAGGAGGCGGCGGCGGCGGCGTGGGGGGCTTCCGCCAGGCCCGGGGGGCTCCGCTCGTCGTCCGGGGAGGCGGCTTGGCCTTCGTGGCCGATCAGGCGGCGACCCTCGGCCGAGTCGTGCGGGTGGCGGCCGGCAAGAGACGAGCGGCTGCCCTTCAGACGCCGACAGTCGCCGTTGGTGCTGCTCTTGGCGCTCGGCCGGCCAAGCCCGCCGCCCGCCGCCGCCGCCGCCGCCGCCTCTGCGCCCTCCGCAGGGCCGGCTTCCGAGGCTCGGGAGGCCGGGCCGGGCCTCGACGGGTCCACCGGACCTCCTGCGGCCGTCGGCCCGGGGACAGCGGCGGAGGAGGGCGAGAGCGGGTGCAAGCGGATGCTTTTGCGCCGCGCATCCTTGCAACCGCCGCCACCGCCACCTCCTCCTCCTCCTCCTCCTCCGTCCTCCTCCTCCTCGTCCATCAGCGAAGCTTTGGGCGCGATCTGCTGCGGGAGGCTGTAGAGCCGCTTGCGCATCGACGGCGGCAAGCGATCCATGGCCCGTTCCCGACGAGCGGGCCGTGGGAAGGGAGGCGAGCTCCAGGCAGCTGGAGGGCGGCGGGGACGCCCCCGGCTCTGCCCTCCTCTTTCTCCTTCTCCCCGCCGGGTCCGGCCGGCTCCAGGCTCAGGGGGCGGCAGCCAGCTGCCCGGACGCCGCGCTGGTCATCCTCTCCTTGCCGGCTGGGCTTGGCTGCTTGGAAGCTGGGGGAGGGCAGGGGGGTCTCCCCGCCGGACACGAAGGTCGAGGAGCAGGGCCGGCCGGCCGCGGAAAGAGCGGAGAGCCCTCCAGGGAAGCCGCCCCCTTTCCTCTCTCCCTTCCCAGGTCCCAGGAAGGGGGGAGGCGTCCCCCCCCCCGCTCTCCCCCCTCCCGGGCTAGCAGCGGGGAGGCTGAGCCGCCGCCTTGACGGGCCCACCGAGCCGCTTCAGGAGGCGAGCGAGCCGGGGGCGCCGCCGGGACATCTCGGCCGGGAGGTTCCCCGAGGACCAGCCCGGAGCCGCGTCTGCTTCTTCCCGAAAGGCGACATCGTCACAAGGAGGAGGAGGAGGAGGAGGAAGAGGAAGGCGGGAGGGCGGCGGTTGCGGGGCGCAACAACCGCACCACGCGGAGGCTCGGAGCCGAAGCGGCGGCGGCGGCGGCGTCAGGGCGCAGCGGGGCCGCTGATCACCAGGACTTGCGCGCCCCGGTTGGGGTTACATCACTGCTGCTGTTGGCTCCCATCTCTCCGGGTTCAGGCAGCAACTCCGAAGCCTGGGAATATTCGGGAAGGCGGAGGATCCGATTGGGTGGCCACTGGAGTCCCCGCGTCCAATCGGCTGGGTCTACCTGAGCCGGCGCCCGGCTTCTTAAAGGGGCGACACCTTGGGAGAGGGCCCTGTTGGAGGAAGGGAAGGAGGGAGGGAGGGAAGGAGGAAGGAAGGAAGGAAGGAAGGAAGGAAGGGGGAGAAAGAGGGAGAGGGAGAGAGATGTGGAAAGAGAGAATGAAAGAGAATGAGAGAGAGAAAGAATGAGAGAATGAGAGGGAGCGAGAGAAAGGAAGGAAGGAAAAAGGAAAAAGAAGGAGAGAAGGAGAGATGTGGAGAGAGAGAGAGAGAGAGAGAGAAAGAAAGAATGAAAGATTTACAGATGTACAGAGTTGAAAGGGACCTTGTAGGTCATCTAGTCCAACCCCCTTCCCAAGCAGGAGACCCTACACCATTTCTGAGAACAGCTGCTGTTCTCAGCTTGTGTCTCTTTTAAACTCTCTTCCCAGCTGCGGCTAATGAAGGGAATCAGGACCCTTTCCTCCCCCGTAAGCCAGACAACCCACATTGCTCCCTTCTCCTGTTCCTCCCTGCATGCCCTAGGATGAAAAAGGGGCGGGCCTGGGTCTTCCTCTGAACTCCCTCTCCCTTGTTCTACCTCTTCCCTGCTCTGCCCAGCTTCCTCCACGGCCAACGGAGCCACACTCCCACTCCCTGTCAGCTGTTTGGCTTCCTCCGAAATAGCGAAGGACCGGCCCACAATGCTTCTGCCAGGGAAAACGGAGCTCCGTTTTGGCTGGCAGAAGCACCATCCTTTGCTATATCAAGGGCGGCCCCACGGGCCAGATCTAAGTACCCCATGGGCCAGATCCAGACACCCCCCCCCCGGGCCTTGAGTTTGACACACCTGCACTAAGAAAACACCTGGAATTGCAGGCGGCTTCCAATATGTTTTTTTTAAAAAAATACACTCAAGTGTGAGCAAACTGGCTTGCGGGCAGTGCTTGGCTTACAGCCACCTGTTTTGTGTCCGAAGTTATAACGGTGACGACAAAAATGACTAACAACCAATCGTGGCACTTACAGTTGTAAGCTGCAATGGTGTGCCCGTGGCTTGGCACTCCGGTGTGTAGGGTTGCGGCAATCCGGGGATCGTGGGATCACCGTTGGTGATTTCTCAGCTGGCTTCGGACAAGCAAACTCCATGGGGGGAAGTTAAGATTTGCTTAATGACTGTGTGATTCACTTAACAATTGCCTTGCTTAGCAATGGAACAAATAACAGATAATGGGAGTTGGACGGGACCTTGGAGGTCATCTAGCGCAACCCCCACCCACCCAAGCAGGAGACCCTACACCATTTCTGAGAGATGGCAGTCCAATCTCTTCTTGAAAGGCTCCAGGGATGAAGCTCCCACAACTTTTGAAGGCAAAGCTGTTCCATTTGAATATAGAATGCCAGAGTTGGAAGGGACCTTGTAGGTCATCTAGTCCAACCCGCCGCCCAAGCAGGAAACCCTACACCATTTCTGACAGATGGCAGTCCAATCTCTTCTTGAAAGCCTCCAGGGATGAAGCTCCCACAACTTTTGTTCCATGGGTTGATTGTTCTGTCAGAAAGTTTCTCCTTGTTTCCAGGTTGAATCTCTCCTTGTTCCGTTTCCATCCATTATTCCTTGTCTGACCTTCAGGTGCCTTGGAGAACAGCTTGACCCCCTCCTCCTCTCTGTGGCAGCCCCTCAAATATTTTGAGCCACTCCAAGCTTTGAAAGAGGTAAAATTTTGGACCCATTTCTCCACATGTCTCTCTGGCTCGGGATGCATCATATTTTGCCCCAAATATAGGGCAATTAGTAAAAAAAAGGATAGTGGCCTTTTGGGACATCTCTATTGTAGGTGATTTACAATCTTCCTTTTCCTGATGTTCCAACTGGTGAAAGAAAGCCAACTTGAACAGGATCCCGACAAATGTAAGTGATTGCTATATAATCTATATAATCTTACATAATTTATTTGCTATTACTTTAGTACCTGGCATTCGATCCACCTGATAACCTTCCTTCTGAACAAAATCTGGGACCTAGAGGCAATTACCCTCTGAACAACAAGACAGCAATTATATATAAAGTGTCGGAGAGGCTATTTAGCAGCCTTTCGTGCCCTCTGCGGCGAACGGTTAGAGAAGAGAAGCCAGGACAGCGATTCCAATGGAAAAAGTAGGAGATTAAAATGCATATATTTCAAAGTCATTTACCTCCCGGTGTCCAGATAAGAAAAAAACAAAAACAAATCGAGCATTTGGCCAAATCATGAATCTACTCTTTGGTGATAACGCTGATGATGCTACCTGGTTGGGTAATGAAATGTCTCCAAGAAAACCCTCCTCCTCCTCTTCCTCCTCCTTCCTCCTCCTCTTCCTCCTCCTCTTCCTCTTCCTCCTCCCATAAGCTCAGAAAGAACCAAACACTTCGCTTATCAAATTGATGTTCAGGACCATGGAGAGCTCAGTATAAGGTTGAGTTGCCAGACCACAAAGGAAGACTTTTGAGTTGTTGCTTCCATTCTAGACTGGAGGCTGTCCAAGAAGAGTCAGTAGGTGGTGTGTGTGTGTGTGTGTGTGTGTGTGTGTGATTTCCATGCGGAGATGAAGAGGGATGGTGGCTATTTATTTATTTATTAAACAGATTTTTGCAGCTTCTCAGTTTCTCACCGGATCTGTTTGGCCAGAAGGAGTTTTCTTTTTATTTCTATTTATGAAATGGACTCACTCCCACAGTTGGGTTCAACTCTAGGCGGTTTCACAAGTCTAAAAACACACTGATGACACAAGGAAAGTATAGCACAATAAAAACAAGCCAACAGAACGAAAGTTGGGATTGATGGCTCCGCCATCAGTCGCTAAAGCTATCTCTCCAGAAGAGCTGAATAGAGTTGATCTTTTAACACATCCATTCATAAGAGCCACGGAAGATTATACTGACCACATTCGTCAGGTGATTATCTTGTGTGATGTGCTTGGGCCATACTTTGCTAAAGTCACTCTCATTAAGAGACAGTTGGCGAGGGTGGGCAAATTCAGGAAGAGATGACAGAAAAATAGCATGGAAATTCTTATTGCGTTGACTCTCTCCTTATAACCCATTTTACAAGAAAATAACATGAACATCAACAGAATGACCATTCTGAGGGGCTGGGAAGCAAATGAGATTCAAAAACCTGATTTTCCTCTGTAGTCTAAAAAAAGAACAGGAGCTCCGTCCATCTGGCAATCTCAAAACAGTTCTGAGCATCTGAGAAATGTTGTGCAAAAATGGTATTTCTTCCCTTCCCAATTTTTTATTTTATTTTAGTTTACACGTCCCTCGATGTTTCCGACGGTGGTTGGGTGAAAGATATCTTGTATCTGAACTCTTTGAGAAGGAGCTAAGAGCATCACAATCTTCGTAAAAACGAAACCTCCTTTGATTTCTTCTATTTTAATTTGGAAATTCTGGCTTCCAAACAGGGTGAAGATCCAAACTGCAGGAGATCAAAACCCATCGTGTATTCCTGGGGTTGAATGATCAGGGATTTTGCCCTGCTCCTAAGAAAAATATTTAGGGTCCCATTTAAAAGGTGAAAAAGAAAATAAGATTATTAACCAGGACATGAATCTAGGGTGCGAGTTCTAGATCTGCCTGAGGTAGAAAGTCCATTGGATGACTAAGGAAATGAGGTTCTATGTACATTGCAGATATTAGCAGATGCTTGGTTCCTTCCAACTCTGTTAATCTCTTTGTGGATCAACAAGGTTTATTTATTTATTTTGTTTGTTTGTCAAATATGTACAAGATAACAAGCATAGGTATGAACATGAACTAGAACCAAGGGACTAAATACAGATAAATGGGAAGAGTAAGACAGGGACGGTAGGCACGCTGATGCGCTTATGCCCGCCCCCTTTAAGGACCTCTTAGGAATGGGGTAGTGTTCATGGTAGACAGTTTGAAGTTGAAGCTATGAGGGTTTGAGGCTGTAACAACCGAGTCAGGTAGTGTGTTCCAGGCATTGACCACTCTGTGACTGAAGTCGTATTTTCTGTCATCGAGTTTGGAGCGGTTTACCTTGAGTTTGTATCGATCGTTTGCCTGGGCATTATTGTGGTTGAAACTGAAGAAGTCATCGACAAGCAAGACTTCGTAGCAGATGATTTTGTGTACTATGTTTAGATCGGATCGCAGGCGGTGCAGTTCCAGATTGTCCAGGCCCAAAATATTGAGTCTGGAGGCAGAGGGAATTCTATTGTGTGAGCGAAGGAGAAATACTTCTGAACCCTCTCGATTGTGTTAATGTCCAATATACAGTGTGGGTCCCAGTGTGGCGGACAAGCTGTATTTAAGAATTGGTCTGGCGAAGGTTTTGTATGCCCTAGTTAGCAATTCAATGTTGCCGGAGAAAAGGCTTAGTCATCGGGTGACTAGCAGACTGCAGGATTCAAGACCGTTGGCTGAGCAACCATAGCCAGCAGCTTCAAGACTATGGGAAGAAAAGTTGAAAAGACTAATGGAAGAAAATTCTCACATTTGCTAACCGGTGTTGTAACCAACAACACCTAGTAGTCAAACACAAGCATCTCTCCATCTGACCAGAAAGGAAACAGCTGAGTAAGCCTCCATGACCTTGGCTCATCTTGGAAAAAATCAAAGGAGGTGTTTTTTTCCCCCAGGATGGGACACCACTTGGTAATCTCCAGGGGGTGTAGGCAGATGGGGTAGTTGGGAAGAAGGCAAGAGATGATCATTTCCATGAAATTCCATGCTGCCATGAATATTCTGACCAAGGCTTCCTAGATCGTAATTACGTACACACTTATTTTAAAAACAAGTCTTATTTTATTGCAACGCTTGGAATTGTTTTCATTCCCAGCTGGTAATGAATTCTCACACAGTCCCTCGAGATGAGCACCCACCTTTCTTTCCTGAGAAGTGCTGCCAATAACAGAGGTGTCCAATGAACTAGAAAGAAAACCAACCAAAGTACAAAGAGCTTCAAGAATGAGCCTGAACCGAACAAATGACTTTGCTTCCTCCAAAGGTTTCATCACCTTTGCCTGTCCTTTATCCCTTATGGGAGGGGCAATCACCTCCCAGCCTTACTCCCGAATCGCCCCTTTTGTTTCAGCTGCTCTCGCCTTCTAGCAGCTCTGCGCATGCGCGTACTGGGAACAGGCTCCCCTGGGTCCTCTGCCTCACTGCTGCCAGATTCTGAAGGCTCCTGAGGCAGCACCCCACTCCCAGATGGTCCTGGTCCCATCCCTGCATCGGATGCAGGACCCTCGTCTGAGTCCTCTCCAGACTCCCGGACTTCCTTCCTTCCTTCCTTCCTTCCTTCGGCAGTGATGCAATGGTTAGACTGCAGCATTGCAGGCTGACTCTGCCCACTGCCAGCAGTTCAATCCTGACCGGCTCAAGGTTGACTCAGCCTTCCATCCTTTCAAGGTGGGTAAAATGAGGACCCAGATGGTTGGGGGGCAAGAGGCTGACTCTGTAAACCATTTAGAGAGGGCTGTGAAGCACTATAAAGGGGTATATAAGTCTGAGTGTTATTGCTATTGCTATTTACACACACACACACACACACACACACAC
>NW_020769352.1:6091509-6103474 GCF_900518735.1 Pseudonaja textilis
CTATCTATCTATCTATCTATCTATCTATCTATCTATCTATCTATCTACAGTATGTGAGAATTTTCATAGCCTTCTCTCACATTTTCCTGGGAGATGCGACAGCGCCACCTAGTGGGGAAGGCTGGTTCTGTCCTCCTGATCATCCCAGGCAAAACCGGGGCAAATTTGTCAAATTTGTGTCTTTCAGTACCACAAGAAGCTTTTGTGACGTGTGTCAATCAAACGAAACAAAGAAAGGGGCCTCGTGGTTGTGGGCTGCTGTCGTTCATTCTGCCTTTGACTCAGTTGAACTGCGGTGCTGAAGAAATCTGTGTACAGATAGTCCCCGACTTACAATACTTCGTTCAGTAACCGTTCAAAATTACAACAGCAGTGAAAAATGTGACTTAGGACCAGTGGTGGGATTCAAATTTTTTTTACTGCCGGTTCTGTGGGTTGTCTCCCAGGAATAGTCTTTAAGTGGAGGAAATTCAGTCCGAAAATAAAGTATATACAAACTGTAAATAAAAATCCACACAAACCACCCTGCAGCAATTAACTGGACAGGGTAGAAGAAGGAATTGCAGACAGAATTGCAGACAGGCTCGATGTTGATGCAAGAGTGATTTTGTGTGAACTGGAATTTTTTAAAAAAGCACAATTTGATCCCTCATAAACGTTTCTTATTCACAAGTCATCTTTTATTTTTTTTACTCCCATCTTTTAAATGTAGATTCCACTCATCTCTCTCTCTTTTTGTATTAGAGGGAAGGAAAGAAGGAAAAAAGGAAAAGGAGGAGAGGGAGAAAGGGAGACAGAATGAGGAAGATAAAGGGATAACGGTGGAAGGAAGGGAAGGGAAGGAGGGAGGGAGGAACGGAGGGAGAGGGAGGAAAGGGGAAGGAAAAAAGGAAGGAAAAGGAGGAGAGGGAGGAAGAGGGAGTGAGGAAGGTAAAGGGGAAAGTAAGGAAATAAGGAAGGGAAGGAGGAAAAAATGGAGAGAGGGAGAGAAAGGGAAGGAAGGAAGGAAAAAAGGAAGGAAAAGGAGGAGAGGGAGGGAGAGAGGAAGGAAGGGAGAGGGAGTGAGGAAGGAAGGGAAGGAAAAGAGGGAGGGAGAGAGAGAGAAGGAAGGAAGGAAAAAGGGACAAAGAGGGAAGGGAGGAAGGAAGGAAGGAAGGAAGGAAGGAAGGAAGGAAGGAAGGAAGGAAGGAAGGAAGGGAACCTTAAGACATGCAGCGAAGAATGTTCTACTGTGGTCTATTTTACAAGTATATCTCAGCCTTGGCTTTTCAAATGTTCCAGACTGGATGTTTTATCTTAATGCCTGCTGAGCATATTCAGAAAGATGAGAAGTGAAATGTCACTTCCCGCGAAGGCCGAGGGAAGGTTTTTCAATGCAGCTCGCAAGAGGCTGCTCAACATGGCCCCGGGGATTCTGCAGCAGCTGGGTGGAAGGAGGAACAGGAGCCGAGAAATGTGACAAAGTCACAGCGGGGGATGACAAAACACGCCAAGCAAAGGGCAAGGCAAGGTCTGGCGTGGAAAAATAGCAAGGTGCAGCCGCCGGAAGGTAGAAGTGGACAAGGAAGATACAATTTTAATGAGGGTCTATTGGACAATAAAGCCGTCTTAGATGAGATGGAAAAGGTGGGGGGGGGGGACGGGGAGAGGGAGAGAAATAGAATATAATAAATGTACACTCCTTTTAGTTTTGATTTTTCCTTTACCCGGCCTTTATTAAATTTATTTGCTGCCCACCTCTCTGAAAAGTGACGTTAAAAGTGTAAGACCATCACTTTAGAAACAGCTCAAGTTGGAGAAGGTTATGTCATACTCCAAGCTCTTTCTATTTTCCCCGCAACAATCCTGCGAGGTAGGTTGGGGGGCTTGAGAGCAAGAGACGGGTACAAAATACAACCAGTGGATTTTGCCAGAGGTGGAAAGAGGAGTCTCCAACTACTGGTTTCTAGGCACACACTTTCACCACTACGTCGAAACGGGCTTGTGTATAATTTTTTTAAAAAAATTATACGGTTGCCCATATTGCAATCATAAATCCTGGATGGCAAGCAAGTCGATTTAAAAACAAAAACAAAAAACTCCTGGCCCAAACTATCGGAATAAAGAATCAAGAAATGGTGTTTTAGGGGCCAACCTGTCAAGGTTGAGCCGCTTTGCTTCTTTCAAACTTTGACGCTGAACCGGAGGAAGGGAAGGGGAAAGCAGAACGCTGAGGATGTGTGGGTGTGTGGATCGCGAGAGCCTGTGCAACCACCAAGGTCACCACTGCAGGTGCTGGAGAAAGAAACGGACAGGTCCCATAGCAAACGGATGTCTCATAATTGGACAGTGGGATCAGCCAGGGGTGGGGAGAAAGGGAAAACATTGGTTTCGCTAAGCAAGTCTTTGCGCGGGAAAAGCAGAGCTGGTTTGGGTTCTTCAGTACCAAAATGGTGTGTATCCAAGGAAGTTTTGACTTTTTGGAATTCAAAGCTCCCGAGCCTGTTTCCATATTTTGTGGTTCCCTAGTTGGACAGTTGACACCACCTCTCCCACACTTCCTTGGGCCATCTACTGGGCTCCGGTCTCATCCTAGCCCAACCCTTTTGGGGGGAAAGAGCCAGCCAGGCAAGGAAGTTGTGGGCCTCCTTGGACCTCTGGGAGAAGGATGCTCCACAGGGCAGGGGCAGTTAGAAAATGGTGGACTTCCAGGTTCTACTAGATGGCACCACTTAAGGGACCAGGAGTGCGTCCTCCATACCTGACCTGGTGGGATGGGCCAGTAGCCTCCAGATCCTCACCAGATCCCAGAACCAAAGTTGATCGCGACGTGTTGCTTCCCTTCTTTGGAAAAACTGACTTGACCATTTGACGATGTCTGGAAGGTTTATCAAGACCTGGCTCCTCAAGGTAGACATAGAGGGACGCAGGGACTTTGATCTCAATAGAAGACAAAATATGCATGGACTGTAATAATTTTGCCTTTCAATGCTGCATTTTGCTCTGTTTTAAGAGGATGGATACAGCTATAGAAGGTGTCCTACTTGACCAGCGGAGAATGGCTTGGGCACTTATGCTCTGATTAATTCCTGAGCCTCGAGCCAAGTTTCAAAAGAAATCCAGTTATTTATTAGGAGCAGCATGTCAGCATTTTTCCCAAGTACAGTAGGCTCTGCCCTACGTAATTTACTATCCACCCGTGACCCTGTTTCTCCTGTCCAGGGTGTGTCATAAATCACATTTTCCAACAAAGCACTGGGAAAAACAAGCTCTGGTAACTTGAGACACAATCTAAAGAAAGGTAGACGTGGAATGTGCTTCTGATCATAGCAACTGAACTACTCCATCAGCTCTTCACTCCCTTCTTCTTAGGGCAACTCGGGAGCAAGCCAGCAATGCTTTATCATTGACACTTGTATAACAGAGGTCTTAACTGAGGCTTATGAGAGTTGTAGTCCAAGTCCATCAAGCGGGGAAGATCAACTTCCTCCTGTATTTTGAATGAACACGTTTCAAGCTTCAAGTCCTGTCGGTCTTAATCAACATGGGTAACAATCCAGGATGAGGGAAGACACCCCAAAATATTTGAGGCTCCACACGTTGATTTAGACCGCGTCTCTTTCGGGAAGATCTTCCTTCCATTTATAGACAAAGTGGAGAAACGGATGAAACACTACCAGGTTTTTGAGAACAGCCGAGTGTCCCCCGTATAACCTTGAGAAACAGGATGTCATAAAGCTGTTTGAAGAGACTGTGTAAAGGACTAAGAATGACACAAAGCCACCTCAATTTAATCAGGAACATTCCAATTTAAAAATGGTCCCACAGCTAGGATTTTATTTAAGTTTTATTTTTAAAAACAGTGGAATCCCTTTTATACATTATCGTTGCACTTCAACAATTTTACACACCACAAGTTTCATGCATCTACAAGTACGCCCATAGTCTAAGAACCCAGAAAATGTCTGTGATTCTACAGTCATCCTAAAATCAACATGAATTAATGTCAAAACTGAAACAAACCAGTTGCATAGAATATCACCATGCCGTGATGCTGTTTCAACAGCATTAAAACAAACTAACAAAAGAGAGAAGAAATTATAAAATTCGGCCTGAATTGAATATACAAGACTGTGAACCCATCAGTGCAAAAAAAAAGAGATGAGAAATATACATGATTTAAGGAAAAAACAAAATTAAAGCCATTATAATATGTATATAAACGAATGTGTCTCACTGTATTCCATCATCGTCTTCTGGACTACCCCAAATCCCACATTCCATAATTATAGGATTATCTCATTCTTTCTGTACAGATTGAGCCCTTAGGTCAAATGTCAATTTACATTATATTCCTCCTCCATACTTGGACATAAATCTCTCAGACATACAATATAAGGAATGAATTCAGCAGCTTAAAAATCAAATACTCACTGTAGTTTGGTTTTCCCACCCTCCAAATATAAATATATACTGTATATATTTTAGGTTTTGCTGTACTTTACAAAAGGTTTTCACTAGATGGCAGCAGGTGCATTTCAGAGCTAATTTTTAACAGCTACGTTAAGTAAAAAATAAATAAATTGCCGCATGCATGATTGGACTTCTTACTTGTAATACTTAAGTGTTCTCAAAGGGAGGAAAAAAAAGCAACATTCCCACAGCACATCAAGCCCAGAATAGTTTACATCCTGTATTCTGAAGCGTTAGTAAAAGTTTCAGCTAAATAAGGCATGCTTGAGACAGTCACCGTTGCTCACTTCAAAGACAAGCATCAGAGAAAAATGGAGTCTGTAAATCAACCCTCGGAGATTCAGTTTTGACAGGTGGCATTTCTATCAATCTCTCAAACCTAAAGCTCTGAAAAAAACAAATAACGATTAGCGATGACTGAAATTTCTAATTGCAAGAAGCTAGGACAAAATTGTAGGCCCACCCACTTTCTCAGGAATCAGCAAAAAGGAGTTTTAAGGGGGTTTGATTCTGAACACAAATATAGAGAATGGAAGAATATAAAAACCACCTTTTGTTACAAAGTTGTTTAGGGTCAGGAAAGCTGTGTTACGTGTTTGTAAAATGTATAAACTTTGGGTTTTGTTTATATGAAAAAAGATGGAATTTTTTTTTTAAAGGCTCACCAATATTTTTTAAAGAGGCATGCCACGTTGGATATTATAAACCTGTATAGATGTGGTTGATTTATGTGTGACGTGCATCCAATTTTTATTGTCCTAATAGCCAAAAATGTGTGAAAAAAAAATATTCAGGAGTAGGGCTGGCTCCATTCAGCGTTAGTGCCGCTTAACTTGCAAATAATTTCTGATTATTCTGACAACTCAGTCTTACATAATTATATTTAGCCCCTTTGCGTTTTCAAAAACCCAGGGGTGGGTAAGTAAATAAATAAGTAAGTAAATAAATAAATATGAAAAGACAGTTTTGAGAAACGTTTTATACAAACTTACATAAGCACTGCTTTTAATTTGTGTTTCTCTGGCGTAGATTTTTATCTTTATGGTTGTTTGTGGAATTAGTTTTCCTACAAAAGAAAAATGACATCCAAATTAAGTTTTGGGAGTTAAAGCCCATACATTTTCAACATGCTGAGGTTGACAAGCACTGGTATAAAACCTTGTAAAACTTTGTGGGTGGAACAGTACAATCATTTTAGTGGCATCACTTACATTCACTTGTGTACAATGCACCGGTTTCTGTCCCAGTTATTTGTTAATACTTCTATTTCAAACGCACCGCTCTCTCGGGGGAAGGATTTGTTCTATGTAATTTCTCCCCCCCCCCCCCCAATAACTGTTCAAGATGGCAATCCCCACTGACATCCCCCCACTTCAATCGCTCCTCCCTTTTCTGACAGTTAATTACATGCAAAAACATCCCGACTGATCTACAGTGAGATTTAAAAGGCCAGACTAAACAAACAAAGAAACAAAAAAATCAACGTGACAGTTTCTTGATTGTCACCCTTCTGGGGAATTCTGGGAAAGTCCACATATCTTAAAATTGTTTAAATTGAGAAGCACTGCTTCGTTATATGCCAACCCTGGAAAGAACAATCTTTCATTGCCTTATAATATTTTGCTTTCCCTTCATATATATATATATATATATATATATATATGTATGTATGTATGTATGTATGTATGTGTGTGTGTGTGTGTGTGTATGTATATATATATATGGATCTTTGGTTGTTCGGGTTTTCTCCCGCGTAAGATTCGAAGTATCTAGGCAACGTTTCGATGAAGTCTCATTCATCATCTTCAGGCTTCTGTCTTCGGCTCTGTGCTTCTCAGAGTGAATCTTACGCGGGAGAAAACCTGAACAACCAAAGATCCACATACAAATACCCGCGAGAACCTCAGAAAACAAATATATACACACACACACACACACACACACATACTTGCCTGGAAGATGGAACGTTCAGAGCATAAAAAACGGACTGAGATAGGAAGATCAGGTCCATGAAATACTTACATTGGTCCAGCTGGTTCATCATCTGCAAGATGGGTGGGTGGTGATCCAACGAAGGAAAGAGAGAAAGGCAAAAAAGTCATTAGGTTCTGCGGTAAAATTCCGTGGGAGGGTACAAAATTATTGTCTACCAATCAACCGCTTTATCTGAAAAGCCGTTCCATTCGAAATTGCAAAGATTTCATGAAGGGATTATTTTTCTCTCTCCTGGATTTGAGTTTAGATGACAAAGTAGGTGGTTCAAAATCATTTCAATCAACGCTATTTTGAAGAATGCTTGTTGTGAAAATGCAACTGTTCAGTGGACAGATTCTTGCAAATATTGCACATACTCATCCTGACCCCAAATTCCAGTGGTTCAATCTTACAAGAGAGATGAGAAGACAAACCAACATTTCAGTTGTAAAATCCTGCTGTTTGTTTCTAAAATCAATGCTTTTATTTTCCCCCATCTTCCTCTCCCCAGAAACACGTGGCACATGATTTCTTGAGTATTCCTGTCTTTTTCAGACTCTGCTCCAAGTTCTGAATAAAATATTTCAGAAGGGGGTAGAGGCAATTTTGACTGGTGCAAAGCAGCCCCTCCAAAAGCAGAAAGCTTTTTGTGGTGGTTACATTACACAAATGATATTACCCAGTTATTACACGTCACAGACACTTCTGCTGGAGGGCCAGAAATTTGCCCCTTTATAATTTTTTAGAAGATTAGGGGAAAAAAAATATTATAATAATAATCAACTTGTCCCTTTTCATGTAGGCTTCTTCATGATCAAGTCGACTTTTCATTTGTACTTTACCTTACACGGAGTAAAAAGAGAGGCACATTTTAAGCAATAAAAAAAAACCCCAATCCATAAGAACACCTTCAGTTGGCAACCTGTTCTGCATTACATCGCTAGTTTGTTTGTTGATAAGATAGTTGGCAGGCTAAAAAAAGAAGAAGTTTTCTTATAAATTTGTGGGTTTGGGTACAAAGTCAGCAGGATTCCACAAGGGGACTTGAGGCACACCAAGCATTTATGGAAACTACAGTCTTTAAACAATGTAAGCAACTGCAAGAGCACACACTAGGAGTAATGTTGGCCCAAGCTGGACATTACTCCATCAGTACCTTTAAGGCAATGGAGTGGCTCAGCCACCACCAGCACAGTTACCAGAACGAGAAGAAGAAGAAGAAGAAAAAAAAAGGAAGGACAAAAGAGGAAAAAAAAGAAAGAAAGCTAACCACAAACTTAACAGCTGGACAGCCAAAATAACACACCAGTGTCCACAGAAGTCTGCTACTCACAGCAAACTATCAGAACAAGGTACAGAGAACTAGGACTAGTAACTAGGACAATCAGACATCAATGTGCTGTATATACAGTGGAGATATACAGAGACACATCCGGTTTGGAAACATGAAAGCACATTACGATAAAAAGTAAGCTGCCCCTCTTCCAACAAACATCTTTCAACCTCCTTCCCTTCCCAACGAAGATCTCACAGGCAGCCTAAGCTAGAGACGGTCTAACATAGAAGCTTTGCTTTTCGAAGAACGTCCTTAAGTTTTCCTTTCCCAGGAATTAGCGGGGTTAGGGTTAGTGCCGCGTTCAAAAACCATCATTCTGCCATTCGAAACCTCGCTTCGATCCCAGCAGCCTGAAACAAGGGTGGTTGTTTCTTTTATTTTTTCTTTTTTCTTTTCTTTTCTTTTTTTTCTCGGGGAGCGTTTGGCTAATGGATTCTGAACGAAGCTCCAACTTATGCCACCTGAGACAGACCGGTGGTCAAACACGGAGGTGGAACAAGAATGAGCTTACAAATGGAACGAGGCTGGCTTCGGACTTGACATGAGCAAGCAAGGATGGATGCTCTAACGTGAATGCGTTGAGGTTGGCAGAGCTCGTGGGGTGGGGTGAGGTGGGCGTTTGACATGCAACTCTTTTATCGTGGGTTGGCGAGGTGGCCATTTCTCCTTTCTATGCCCAGTCCAGTCAAGTGTGGCTGTTATAGAAAGCCTTTCTCGGTCAATAGCTCCTGGGCCAGCCATGGCACCTTTGCAAAAAAATTAAAAATAAAAAAATCCATCCCACCCTATACAGGACGTGACAAGACAAAAAAAAAAAAAAAAGGACCAGAGCCCTTAAGAGAGGTTGACCAGAAAAGGGGAGAAACAGAAATGTTGGAAGCCAGGGGGGGATGAGGGGAAGGAGAGAAAAAAAGAATGGAACAAATTAGAGAAAATAATAATAATAATAATAATGGAGGTTTGATAGCAAACTGAAGCCCAAATTAGTGGATGTGGGTGGGAATGAAGAAAAAGTAAGGAGGAGGAGGAAGGTTAACGTCATGAACTGTGCGTCGTATAGACTGAAGCGGAGAATAAACAAACTCCAAAGCATGCAAAGCTCTCACTTACCACCATTTTTAAAGGAATGATGCAATTGAAAGGGGGAAAAAAAAAAGAAGTCATAGTAACTGACAAATAACAATATTACTCTCTCATTTCTAGATCTAGTCATTCTCTAGTTTGCTAGGAGTTGTGCCAGAGGCTGGGTCCCTATGCTCTTCCACCTGGCTACGTTTTTTTTTTCAGACTAGTGGCCTTTCCCCCCTCACCCACCACCCACCACCCCAATTCATTCCACTGACGTCATCGAGTTAAAAGACTCCCAACTTCTCATTTTACACATCGGCTCTAGGATACGGAAAGAAATTAGTCCACCACCGAAACGCAGGACCTCTGAAGGGTTACGTGCATGTTATAAAAAAAAAGCAAGCGTCCAAGCAGCCGTCTCGGGTTTTGTTTTCACATCGCAAGATGAATTTTTTACAATCCCTTTCCAAAATGGTCAAGCGGGAAATCCTGTACGCTCTGTATTTAAAAAAAAAAAGGGGGGGGACATTCCGTTCTTTTTTTAAAAAATAAAATAAAATGAGGTTCAGGAACTTCGCTCAGGCGCAGGGGGAAGAGATTGACGAACAGGCTAAAATTGGTGACTTTGTTTGACTTGTTTTGCTCTGCCAAAGGAACAGGAGGCCTTATAAAAGTGGGAATCTGTGATCAGGAGCCGGCAGGAGAGAAATGTCCTCTGTTCTTCCCTAGCACTGAGGCATTGCGCACACGTATAGATGCTCTCAAGAGACCGAGATCGGGCAATCTCCCTCACACCCCTCTTCAGTCTAGACCTAGGTCTCTTATTTCTGACCGGCCACAACCTGACGAGGGAAGAACAAAATAAAAATTAGAAATTGCGGGGTTGGGGCGAAGGCGTGAAAAGAGAAGGAAGCCAATGCGCATTTCTTGCCCTCTAACCTGGATTAGCGCAAGGAATAGAGGCCGCGTTGCTAAGCGGATCTTCTCGCAGAGGCCCGTAAATCAATGCCAACTAGGATCTTAAATAGTAGGACAGGCAGTGCTTGTTTAGCGGCTGCCTCAGTTAGCAACAGTTCAAAAGTTACGACAGCGAGGAGAAAGTAATTTTAGGACCAATCTTTACGTTTATAGCCTTTGCAGGTATATATATATATATATGGCGAAAGTCAGATTGTAAGCTGAGTTATGGTTTCACTTAGTGAACGCTGTACTTAACAACGAAGTTTCTGATAGCAAATGTGGTCGCTAAATGAGGACTATGTATAAGAACTAACCTACAGAAAATTATGCTATCACATTAAATTGGATACTATTGTTTAGAAGAAGCCTGGACAAAAGGCCAAAATACATAGATATTCTCTTGTAAAAGCCAAGGGAATTTGAAACTAGTATGAATAATTTGATTAACATTTCAATAGCCCCAAATGCACAGAATAAACATACTTTTAAAAAAAATGGAGGGGACATTTCCCATAAATAGCCCAATTATATGCTACAGTGCAACGTATTAAAATCTTTGAAGAACTGTTTTTTTCCAACTTTAAAAAAAGCATACTAGCTACGTACATATATGTGCAAATTTTTTTCTTATATATCTATGATAAACACATGCAAAGTACAAAGCTATGCAAAATCTAATATGCACATTTTTGTATTTCCGGAGCCTGGAATCTATGAAAGTTTATTTTTAACAAGGAAAAAAAAAATCACTTTAATGCAAAAGAAAGATCTGAAAAAATTAAGTAGTCTGAATTGATTTATATAACGAGCAAAACAGTATTCCAGGTAACATCAAATAGACAAAATTGACTTCCAAGCACCAGCTTATAGCAACTACAACACTGGAAATTAAGCTTGTATGTTTTTAAGATACTCTAAAAAGATCAGTTCTAAATCAGATATCAGGACTGAAAACAGAAGTTTGGACGTGACATTTGATAAACAGTGTTTATGCTCAGCATATTGAATCAATAGAATGAAATTCGTGGAATACATAAATAGTATTTTTATGAAGATAGCCGGGTTTGAATTCATACAATTAATTCTGAAAAAGCATTAAGGGGCAAGGCCTGATGGAAATTCTCTAAATTTTATAGTGTGGTTCAGGTTTTATGGTGTATTTTACTTTGTAAGTATTTCAGCAATACAATTATAAGAAGCACAATTTGTTAATGTTTATGCTTGCTGCACTCAAGTAAGCTAACAAGGTATGGGGTAATATAAGCACGGCATAGTTGCTAATTGTACTTATGTAGCCAAAATTAAAACTAAACACAAGAGAACAAAAAGAAATCCTAACTTGGGAGGGTTGATAGAACAAACCTGAATCCAAGAAAAAATAAATAAATGAAAGGATTTGGCTTTTAGGTGAAAGTTATAGCAGATTTAATAGTGTAACAATTCTAGTAAGTCAGCAGTTGGGGTGTGTACTCATTTGAGTCTTCTACCTTGGCAACTTGGTTTCCAATTTCTCAGAATAAAGTAAGGCTCAGGTAGGATAAGGCACAAAATATTTAAAAAAATGTGCTTTTAAAATGGAATTTCATTTAGAATTATCTGGCCCAACATCACCATAAAAGATTAACCTAGCCAGGAACTTCCTCCTGCTTGAATGCTGTTGACAAAAGATTAAAAGGAAAGAGTTAACGAAACGGCCTGAGCTGCAGACTTTAATATACCAGAAAAGATCTTTTGAGAACTAGCCAACCCTTCAGGTCTCATAGATGCACTGATGGGGGAGTAAGGATTAGCACCCAGATAGGTTCCTGCAGGTAAGTAATTTCTGCTAAAAGGTAACAACTAACCAATGCAAGAAGATGCTTGTAGCTCAGGGTTGAACTCTTGGGAGTCCTTGGCGCTCTCTGAGCTTGGTTGTTTTCCTGCAGACGTTTCCTTACCCAACCGGATAACATCTTCAGTGCACCTAGCTGGGTAATGAAAGAAAACAAGCAACCGCGGAGAGCACCAAGGACTCCACAGATAACAATTGAGCTGGACAAGAATGCAGAATCTTTAGAAAAGGTGTTAAGAAAAGGATTTCCTTGGGAGGGTCATCCAGGCCAGTGAGTTCCTCGTTTTCTGGAGAGCAGCAAATCCTTTTCACATAGCATACCGTAACAAAAAAAGTCAAAATAA
>NW_020769352.1:6103484-6146774 GCF_900518735.1 Pseudonaja textilis
CTATTCTATTCTATTCTATTCTATTCTATTCTATTCTATTCTATTCTCCTTTGGGTTAGGAGGCCTCCTCCATAGAAACCTGCCTATGGGGGCATCGGAGACATCACTGGTGTTTAACAATAGCATCAACTGGCCAAGATCATTCCAAGTGGCTGGAAAGAGCATCTATAAAAATTAACACCTGGGATAAAGGACAAGAGCTGCTCATTTAGCTTGGCTTTTTGTGCCTTCTGCGTACGAGAAAACCTCAGTGGCAGGCAACCATTCCGGGCGAGCAAAGCGCAAAACATAACCACATTTTTTGCTAAGGAGATTAGATGAGTGCCGAAGTGACAAGAAGAAAGGAAGGGAAAGAGGAATGTGTTTTAAATTGCTTTCTTCACACTCTTTTATTTATAACCAGGATCAAGCCAATAAAAATAAGCATTGGAACAAAATGCGATAAAAGTGGAACAGCTGCCCTGCCAAGGAAAGAAAACCGGGCATTCTTTATTTTATTCCAAACTGCAAAAAAAATTCAAACGGGAAAACAACATGCTAGTTTGGCTTAGGCTAAAATTAACACAGAGAGGAGCTGGAAGAAAACCAGCGGAAGTTCTTACTTTCTTCTTACTTCAAAACACACGCAGTCTAGAAAAGCACGTGTTTGTTGATTTATTGCTAATCCAATAGAAAGATTTTTATTTCCCACTTGAAGCCATGGTACATACACTAGACTTGATACCATGAAATAATAATTGTTTTGGAGGAAGAAAAGAACGGGACCAGAGGGAGGGAAAGTAACCGCTTGACTGTAACACAAAAACACGTCCCTGTTTGTGTAACGAAAGCTACAGCCCAGTTGAGTTGTTGAATAGTATCATAAAGACCTGCTCTGCCTCACTCATAAGCAATGACTGCAGAAAGGCATCTCTGCTTTTGAAAACTTCAGCCTAACATAGCAAAGCACCCAGTGCTTATGTGTTGTTAGATACACCAAAACTTGATGGCTGTTGACTTGCCCATAAGATAAGCCAAGAAGGAAATTCCTTGGGGTAGCTCCAAGGAACAGCAACATCTGGAGCGCTGGAAAGTCAAGGTTAAAAATGATCAGCTGTTTTTACGTAGGGAACATCGACTACACTGAGAATACCCAGGTTAATAATAGGATGTCTCAGGTACACCTGGACCGCAAGTCAGTCTGCCTTGTCATTGGGAGAACGAAAGGGATCTACTGGTGCCAGCCTGACTCACAAAACCCTCAGGACTGAGTTAAATCGAAGAGCGCTTTCCTGTCTATCTCACACGAGAGAAAGGAGGCATAAGTATGTCAACCATGAAGTGAAACTCCTTTGAAATAAAGCAACCTTAAGATTTTTATGCCGATTTGCTGATTCGTTGTAGTAGAAGATGGGGGGGGTTTCTTTGGAGTGCTGCCTTGAGCTCAAAATAAAGAGTTACAGTCACTGATTTATACATGGAAATTACGAATTTTTTTCAGCAGGCTGGCTGGGAATTTCGCAGTTCCAACAAAACAGAAGCCTGCCGAGGGGACGTAGATTGATTGCACGAAGAGACTAACCTCGCACCCTTGGAATCGCTAATATATCACGGGGGCCTCTATAGTAAATTATCTGTTTAATTGCACCGTCGAATCCAGGAAGTCCTTGGCGTAAGGCCACAATTGACCCTAAAATTTCTGCTGGGAAGTGAAACATTTGTTAAGTGAGCTCGTCCCATTTTAAGACCTTCCTTGCCACAGACACGGTTGTTAAGTGAATCTGGCTTCCCCACTGACTTGGCTTGACAGGGGGGTCACAAAAGGGGAACACACATGGCCCCTGGGACAAGGCAACCATCATAAATATGAGTCAGTGGCCAGGGGCCCGAATTCCGATCACGTGACTTACGGGGATGCTGCAATGGTTGTAAGGATATAAACTGGTCGTAAGTCACTTTGTTCAGTGCCGTTAAATGAACTGTTGGAAGTCGAGGACTACCCGTAGGTGGCTCCTAGCTTTCCTAGTCTTGGTTTTGGTGCTCAAAATGGGATCCTGCAGGCAACGAGGACGGCAGGCCTGGACCTGTTCTTAACTGCTCGTTGTGACAACGTAAAACACTGAATGAGCTGCTATGCACAACCGTTATTCATGAACAATCTCTGTTAATCATGTGCCTCCATCTATGCAGGGGGTGCCCACAAGTGAGTTCAAACTTCATGTCATGCCCCTGTCGGAGTCTGACTCAGAGGAGCTGCTCCGTTGGCTGTGGAGGAGGCTGGGGAAGGGCAAAGTCTAAATGGGCAGAGCAAGGGAGAGACAGAACAAGGGAGAGGAAGACCCAGGCCCACCCCTTCTTCATCCTAGGGCATGCAGGGAGGAACGGAAAAGGAGCAACGTGGGTTGCATGGCTTACGGGGGAGAAAAGGGCCCTGATTCCCTTCATTAGCTGCAGCCGGGAACAGGGTGTATAAAAAAGGCAAGCTGCGTGCAGTAGGCTGTTGGGAGCAAATATGAATTTATCTTGTATCGTCATGGCTTATCTGTGTCCCTGGCGTCTTCCCAACTGTGTGAATTTTGCTGTGCTTTCAAGTCTGAAATTCCTTCTCCTGCCCTGTCAAGCTAATTACTTCAGTTTGGTTTGTTTGGATTTTAAGTTACAGTTTGTGTGCGCCTTGTTTTGGACCGAATTTTCTCCAGTCAAAGGGAGAGTTTTTCTCCAGCTGAAGGTAATCTGGACATTGGGGGCAAAATTGGAAGTACTAAAGGGGTTTTTCTTGCTTATTTGACTGTGTTGCCTTTGTGCCACACCCTGGGTCATCACACCCCAAGGATGCATTGTGGCCCTAAACCTGAAGAAGCACACTCACTGACAAAGCAGTGAGGGCTCTAGGCTTTAAGCTCTCCTTCAACATTTCCTGGCTTTAACCATGGCTGGGAGTACTGACCCAGCGGCTTCTTCAGAGTATATTCTGCGTGAGTCCCCTCTTCGACACGTAGTGCAAAAAGCTGAAATGGCCAAAAGGAAATAGCCATTCCTTCCTGAGAGATAGGAAGGCTTGAAATGAAGTTCTTCAGAAACTCAGTAATGAAGTTCCCCTAAGTTCCGAGGTTTAGAAGGAAGCTTCAATGGCAAAGGCGAGGAAATACACTCTTAAAGGCTATCCCCATTGTCCCAACACCAGACCGCCCCCCATCACAGTCAGGAAGCAAACTCTCCAAGCAATTGAGAAGCCCAAGGGATTCTTCTCAAGAATGTCTACACACATTCCTGGCACATGCATCTGTCTAGCAATGTGTTCAAAGGAAGACCAGTCCAGTGTCAGCAAATGCTTAATCCAGCTGTCAAACCAAACAAAACCATCTCTTCAAAAGAAGACCATGCGCAACGGGTCTCATGCCGAATTGAAAGCTGGCGCCAACTCAATTCTCTTTGCATCTTGTTAGAAAGGAAGAGCTTAGCAAAAACCCCAGCCCCCCCCTCCCCACCCAGTTCTTATCAAGGAGCTGTTTGCCCAGGAAGCTGTAGCAGAAACAGACAATCTTTTCTGCCTCTTTTGGCTGAATGGAAAGAACTTGCATTGGTTCATGGCAATGACAAACATACAAGCAAGCCATCTTCCTTGAGACACTGTATAAGCTGTTCTGGTTAGCACGGTTAATGCTACTGCTGGATGGATCCTAGAGAAGTGGACTGATCAAATAGAAAGGGCCTTTTTTTAAAAAGGGGGGAATTGGGAACCGTTTAAAAGATTGACTGGTATATTTCTGGATATAGACTGTATTCCAGCTGATTAAACTAAAATTAATATCCAAGCCGGAATAGGTTTTTGAAAACTGGAAGAACAAAAACTGCCACTATCGGAGGTGGGAGTTATTGTTTTTATTTTATTTTCTCTGCTATGTTTTTATTGCTTGTAAAACTCCTAGAGTCGCTGCAAGCAAATAGGCAGCTATGTAAGTTTCCTAAATAAATTAATTATTGGATTTTAGGCATATAATAAAAATGCGGGCCCATTTTTACACAAATGTACCAAAGCTGACCTGCTCAGGTTTCTGAGTACAATGACAATAAATTTATCTTATCTTATCTCATTTGAAAAAGCTGAACATTTTGTCAAGGCAGCTATGGAAAAACAGGACCGTCAAATGGAATCTATTTTTTTTTCCAAAATAAAAAGATGGAATCCATTATGACACCTTCAGCATCTGTTATTGGCAGGACCATGATTTTAAAAAATTTATCTTATCTTACATGGCTAGTCCAGAATTATTGCACCATTTAGGAAGTGTTTGTTTCTGTATAATTGCAATTTAGTGTGCTGTATTGTCTACATGACACAGTCCTTATCCCATGAACACAGTATCTTATTCAAGAGGTTAGATGGGAATTAACAACAATTTATTTCTAAAACAACTTCCCCATTTAAAAGGAAGATGCCATTTATTTTGGGGTCATATTTCTGGTTTTTGTATTTTTTCTCATAAAGTAATATTTACACACAGACAACCCTCAATTGTCAATGGACATAGCCATGCCCTCTATGGTCTGTCATAAACAGGTTCACATAGGAAGCTAGTTATTAGCTTGGAGTGCTTCTGTGCCTTAGTGACTGTAAGATGGAGGGACTTCAACTCCAAAGCTGGCTGGAAAATTCTGAGAGTTGAAGTCCACCTATCTTATTGTAGCTAAGACCCCTATTTTCTCACTACTACTACTACTACTAATAATAATAATAGGAAAGAAACAGCCATACCAAGAAGAAAGTTCAGATTAAAGCTTCACTACCTCAAAGGAGTCTCAAGCAGAAGATTCGGGATGGTTATGGGATGTCTGCGGGATTCAGTGGACAAATTTCAAAAGGCTACTGATCTCTACCATTTAAAATGCAAGTATGAGCAAAAACTTTCCATTACAATGTGTTTTAGTCGCTTAAAGCATTAGATCTTATTCATGCAAAGGCAGGTTGCAAGTATCTGCAGTCAAGAGGTCTTTAAAAAGTTTTAGCAATTAACTTGAAAAATCCTTCTTTGTTTTCCTCCAGCAAGACCTAGTACCGTATGTATTGAACCGAAGCTGCATTTAGGCACAGCGAATTTAGTAACAAGCAACGTTGTGTTTTAAAATGTCTCGCATGCTAGGAAGAAGTCTGTAGGACAAGACCAGGCTGAGCCTGAGAGAGGGAGGGGTCAAATGCATCATCAGTCTTGAGTCCCTTCGCGCCCACAAGAGATCTAAGTCCAGCCCACCTAGAATTCCTTCTATTCTTCATTCCTGCTAATTTCCCTTGGCCGTTAGTAATTCAGATTCTTGTCGAGATCATAAGCTCACAACAAACCTTTATATTCATTTGAACTGCCTGGACTTCCTGATTTTTCCCTCATTTGACAAGAGTCTTTTTAAAGATACAAATATTTCAGTATCTTCTCTGTCAAGGCCTCTCAAACGCAAGGACCGAGAGACAAGGATTTCCCGGCAGCCTTCAGCAACCCGAAATTGGAAAGTATCGGTTGATAACGCCAACTTTTTTTAAAAGGATGGCTCCCCAAGGGAAAAAAACCCCCAAGGGCCTGGTTCCCAGCAAACCCAGCGGTGTGGAAGAAAACTTACCATCTGGAACCTCATCTGGCCGCTTCCTTTTCTCATAAACCACTATGATAACCACAAGAATGATGATCTCTGCCAGAATTCCCAGGAAGGGCCAGAGAGGAGCCAAATGGCTGCGTACGCGCAGGATGGTGGTTTCAGCGGCCGTGTTCACGGAGTTGGTGGCATTGCAGACGTAACTCCCAGGATCTTCGTTGATCTGCAGGTTTGTAATACGGAGTTCGGTGTAATTGTCTTTGTTGTTAATGAAGAAGCGACCGGAAGAGTTATCGATACTCTAATGAGAAAAGGGTAGAGCAACATTACCAAGCATTCCAGTTAGGGTGTTATATGCCCACATCCCATCTCCTGAACGAACTTAATATTCTTCATTAGGAGAATTTGGTAAGCTGGGCACGAGAGAAGTTCATTCACCTACTCGTTCCACTTGCTGAGGTTCTCCTGCCTTTTAAAACCTCCTGAAGTTCACTTGAGATGGAAGACGACAGGTATACTGGCATGTCCTCGGCTTACGACCACAACTGAGCCCCCAAGTTTGTGTGGGCTAAGCAAGTTGCTTCAGTGAGTCACCGCAGTTGTTAAATAACACGGCTTTTCTGCTTGTCAGAAGATCGCAAAAGGACCCCAGCACACGGCAACCATCATAAATATGACTCAGCTGCCAAGCTTCTGAATTTCGAACAGTGGTAAGTGTGAGGAATGGGTCGTAAGTCATATTTTTTTTTGCATCGTTATAATTTCGAATAGTCACTAAATGGACTGCCGTAAGTCGAGGACTGCCTGTATTTCAGATAGCCACGGAGGAACAATTCTGAGGAGCAAGCAAAGTTAGTCAGAAAAGGATGCAGGAAGCTCGAAGGGAAGCTATATGCAACTGGATGTTTGGGTTCTGGTTCTGCGTTAGAAAGCAGGGTCGCCTGCAAGAGGTTTCCTGCCCAGAAGTTACATTATTTTTAACAATCTGTTGCAGGGACCATACCTGGTTTTGCTCTTAAGACGTCTCCGGTTTTGATCTTCATACTTCAAGTTTAACAAACACATAGAAAGCCCTCCTCACCCCCCGCCCCCCCAACAAAAGCCATTTGCAGAACAAGAGAGAATGATCTGCCGTTAGAGGAGGCAAAAATACTGGAATAGTTTCATTCCTTTGGCCTCGTGTTGCAAATGTCAGCCAGCAGCTGAGTTTACCTAGTGGGAGTTTGGTCTTCTACTCACCAGAAGCATTCCGTTGACTTTTTTGTACCACGTCCACTCTGGATGTGGGTAGCCAACAGACTTGCAGTACATCATTGCCTCCTGCCCTTCGTTCTTGTTCTCACTTCGCTTATGCCCAGTAATGTCAGGAGAAGCTAACAGGCACAAAAAAAAGGGGGGGGGGAAGAGGTGGGGAGGAGAGAAAAAGAGCAGTGTATAATTCAGCCTTGTTTCCTCTATAGAACGGTCACAACCCTATATAATGGAATTCAAAACCGTCACCCACTGTTCAAAACTCCAGGAAGCACAGTGGTGGGCCGTTCAGTGGCTTAATATATTCAGTTTTGCCACTGTTTATTTATTTAGAGCTTCCTTCCATTTTGTATTGAACTATTTATTGTGTAATCTCCTGTCATGGGAGAGTCGGCAGAGCGTTCGTGCCCAATTCTGGTTTCTGTTTTTAGCCTCACTGAGTAACCCAACAGTATCTAGAAAGTCTGGGGAAACGCCTTCAGATATGTACTGAACAGTACAACAGCACGGAGCAATAAACTAAAGCCAGAAAAGCGCTCTTAATTCTTAAAAGATAATTCTACATCTTCTCCTGAACAATTTAGGACTAGGCTGGAAGACCTATAGCATTTATTCCTACAGGAAAACGCAGAAAGCTGCAGCTGGGATACTATTTTTAGCAGCTTCCAAAGACCTGTTAGAACATGGCCAAGTAGCTTATTAAGCAAAATAAGAAGAAGGCACAGCACTGACATATCTAGAATTATTTTGCATTTTCTAGGTTTGGTTTTGGCATTCGGGAGATTAAAAGCAATTTCTTAGAGGCTCCAATTTATGAGGATGAGCGCTCATCACCTGTGACCTGGAAACCCTCAATAAAGTGTTCCATGGGGCATTGCAAGAAAGAGAATTTTAGAAGCTAAGCTAAAGAGGAAGACAAAAGGAAATGAATTCAAAATTATGGGTACCTTTCACTTCTATTGTAGCATTTGCTGCCGGGGAGGCAGCAAATAAAAATACGCACCAATATTCCCCTGAATCATCAGCTCTGGGCTTTGTTATTCTGCAAAGAAAAAAAGAAACAGGGATCAGAATAGCAGGTGACTAAACCTTCCCCTGGTTTCAAAAGCCATATAGCCTCACTTGTTTCTAGCTGATACAAAGCAGTCCTAAATATTCGAGGCCTTGTTTTTCCAGCTTCTTTGCTGGAAAACTGAAACACCTACGTAAGAAACCCTGAACAGAG
The DNA here is from genome assembly GCF_900518735.1 of Pseudonaja textilis. The sequence goes on from NW_020769352.1 coordinate 6,111,523, forward strand.
CGCGTTTCCATCATATTTTACAGAGCCAGTTGGGATCTTCCCTTTTTGAAACGGACGTTCTGAATTATTTTAAAACTTGTTGTTGTTGTTTTTTAAAAAAAACTGTGTTAAGATGGATCGAATTATCACATATAGACTTTAAAGCAAGTGTATCCATAATGTAGAGGGAGTCCTCGACTTACAACGGCACGGAAAAAAAGACCATTTTTCACACTGTGTCCCAAGGACACGTGATCACCTTTTGCGACCTCCCGACAAGCAAAGTCAATGGGGAAACCGGATTTGCTTCATAATCATTACCGACTTATTAGCTGCAAGGATTCGGTTAACAACCAAAGCAAGGTAGGTCGTAAAATGGGGCAAAACCTCACTTAACAACAGAAACCTTGGGTTCAGTTGTGGTCACAAGTCAAGGACCACCTGTATTCTGCTTGCTAATGGCCAAAAAACTCCCAAATAATGCATGGTGTCAACCCCACTTCATGAAGTTTTGAATATTATTTCTTAAAGTCATCCTATCAAAGACTTGAGGATTCGATGTGAACAAGCATCTAAATCTCCTTAGCTAAAATCACTAGTTTTGTTCAGCTTTAGTTAAGTTTTAAGGTTAAGAGCTGTTCGGCTACTACATTTTGTAGCGGAAGCGTCACTGAGTTTTCAGAGATGAAAATTACTTTTCAGACTTACTTGTATTCCGTCGTGTTTGTGCTTTTTATGGTGCTTGGCAGCTCTTCTCCATTTTTCACCCAGTAGCTGTGAACGAGGGGACTAGGGCTGGTCGTGAGGTTGCACTGTAGTATGACAGGAACTTGAGGGGAGGTAATGGTCACCTCACCACTGGAATTGATCCTGGGCTCTGGAGGAAAAGAGACACGTTAAAAGAGCCGTCAGTTTTAACCCGGCTCAAACGTCCTACGTGGCACAATTAAATGGCAGGAGTTGGGAGAGGAAAAGAACTACACGTGGAAAACAACTTTACTAGCTCAGATGGCATCAAGGCGTACAATGAACAGCTGACCAGCAGAGGAAGAAATAAAAAAAACACAACAAGGACTAGTCTACTGATACAGAAGGGCAAAAAAAAAAGAAAGAAAGAAAGAAAAGGAAGGAAGGAAGGAATATATTTTGGTATTCTTTTGTTTTTTTTTAGCCTAACCAAGGGGAAATTAAAAATAAATAGGACAAGAACATATAGCAAGCATTCAGTCTAATCCGTTTTAAAAAATAAAATCTTTGGATGCTTTCACATATCGTTCTAGATTGAAGGATTTTGCTGCAAAGAAGCACATCTGATAGAATGCAATATTGTATGTGCAATTTCTGCCCCCCCCAAACAGGTATTAGCAGGGCCTCTTCTAGGAAGCTAGCAAAGAAAATCGCGCCATTACACCTTTCAGTGCCTCAATAATGGAAGACAATTTCAAATCATCAATTGTGTAACACAGATTTTGAGCTATGATGAAACAGACAAGAAACAAAAGTTTATTTAGCTAGTACTCCGAAGTAGAGGAATCAGCAGAAATAATTAAGTCTTGTAGCAAATCTATTCTTCCCGTTTTTCTATGGTACACAGGACACCTATGTAAGGTGCCTTGCCCCTAACAGCATTAACTTCTTAGACACCTGTTGTGTTCCCTGGGATCCTTTTTTTACCAACCCCTTTACCTAAAAAAGAGAAGTTGAAACCCTTCCCCCAATTAACATGTTGGATTTCCCCGTGATCTATATTCAGATTACGTAAAGTATTTGAAAAAGGAAGTGCACAGGGAAGCAAACCAAATTTACATGTTCTAAGTCCTTAAAGCAGCAAGGCCTTTTGCAAGGCTTGGACAGAGATTTCTGGCTTTTTACATGGGGAATAATAATAATAATAATAAATAATAAATAATAAATAAATAATAATAATAATAATAATAATAATAATAATAATAATAATAATAATAATAATAGATTAACAGAGTTGGAAGGGATCTTATAGGTCATCTAGTCCAACCCCCCCCCCCCATCCCGCCCCACCCAACTAGGAAACTCTGCAGCATTTCTGACGGGAGACTGTCCAGTCTCTTCTTGAAATCTTCCAATGATGAAACACCCCAAATTTCTGAAGCTGTTCCACTGGTTGATTGTTCTAACTGTGAGCAAATTTCTCTTTATTTCTAGGTTGAATCTCCCCCTTGATCAGTTTCTATCCATTATTCCTTGTCTGGCCTTTGGGTGCTTTGGAAAATATACATAGCCATTTTGCCTTACTGGATAGAAAGCGGTCACATTCTTAATGTATTGCTATCCCAACCTGAACTCCCATTTCTTTCGACTAAGGAACGTGCGTTAACTTGACACGCAATCCCACACGAATCTCTCTGAAGCAAGAACATTTCACCGTACAGGTCAAAATGTACTTCATGAATATCAGGCTATGCAGCCTTTCATCCTTCCTTTATATTTATGCTGGGTTTTATATTTTAGACCCTTGGAATCCATCCAATCCAACAGTATAATCTTTGTTCTGAAATTACATGTGTTCAGGCACAGACTGTGGGATTAAACCAAGTACTGGTAGAGGAAAAATATATGAACATACTTTTTTTTTAAAAGACCCATTCGAAGCATTTATTTCATGCCAGCATCTCAAAAGACATAGTACAAAGCCATGCCACTCTAGTTAAAAATAATTGTGTAAAGGAATAGCGTAAAAATTTGAAAGACTTGTCATGATTTACTTCTGGCATGGAATGTTTTTTGCAAATACATTTCATTTTATGGGTGATCTCGACATATACACATTATCTTCAGGAAGAGAAAATAGTGGCAGGATAAACATGCTGGTGACTGTAATAGAGAACAGGAAAGATTTAGACACGTGTTTGTTAGTAGCATATGATTGTACCTATATTACCAAATCCATGAAAATTTTCACCTAGTAATACTCTCAACTGAGAATTATCCTCCACAGAAGTACGTTATATTCAGGTTTAACAGGGCTTTATTCTAGACTGAAAAATCAGCAAATTTAATTAAATCATAAAACGTTCAACTGCAGCTCTCCAATTAGTCCAGTAAAGGGAAACTTGGTTTTCAAATTCCCCATATGGAACACTTCCATGTATTTGCTCTCACTGCAGCCTGAACATGAGGAAATCTCATGCCCAGTGGAAAACATTACTATCTAGAGTTCCTCTCAAATTTATTTGGAAAGTTCCATGACTTTACCATTAATGAGTTAAATATTTCCTCATAAACTCACCCTACGGATTAAACAAAATTAAGTAAGTACACAAGGTAGACAGAGGCACCTGATGAACAACATCTACCTGCAAAATGAAATGCTGCGCTAATAATATTTGTCAAGAACATAAACAACTGCACCCAACATAGAGATTTATAAATCAGCTTTACAATCTCTAATCTGATGCCAAGAGCCATGTTGGCTAGAAATTCTAAGGATTATAGTCCAAATATATCTGAAGGACATCAGGCTAGGAAAGACTGATATTATATTTTCCTACTAATTGTTAAATGAATTAGAAACAAGGCAAAAGGAAGTAAATGGGAGTATACGACACAAGACTTGGGGAGCAGAGAATATTTATCGCCTAGAAATGGGCAATACAAGCAGTTGTATTTTCGAGAATACTGGGTTTCAAAAATTTATTCTGCTGTGTTATAAAAAAATTGCTTTCAAAATACGAGTTTTTAGATTGCATCCCGTTTGATGCATTTTAGCAAAATGGTAATACAAAACTGATAGTGAGACAAGCATGCAACTACTACTGGAAAAATCACACTGACCATCCAGTATTTCTCTTAGTTGTTAAAAACTGTATGATAATGCTTGTGTATAATGTATATGTCAGCATTACACAATACTGATTCTTGGTTTTTCATAAAATAATCCTCTACTGTTAGCTGTTCTTACTGCCAATTTCTAACTTGAGAAGCATTTGCCTCATTAAAAAAAAAAGACTTCCACGTTTTCCCTATCAGTTGTAGTCATATAGTGCAGGAAATTCTTTAAGTCTTCTAACAAAGCATCTGATAGGCTTTTTTTTTCTATATCCCAATAAATGAACTGTTCCGTTTACACAAAAAACATTTATGGTGCAGCTTTATGATTAGAAATGCAGATTAAGTTATCAGATTTATTTTCACTGCATGGCCCAGAAGGCGGCTATAAGCCACAACAAATAAGAAAGAAAATTGATTTCCAACTTATTACTGAGTATTTCACATTTACATGATTCCTCATATACTTTGTGGGCAATTTTTTTCTCACTGATTCCTTCTTAACACTTCATTTTGATATACATATATTCTACTCAAGGTAACTATTTTTTTATGAGCATACCACTGTAGAAGGTAAATTGCAGAAAGTAATCTTTCTAAAAGCTTCTAAAAGTTAAGTAATGCCTTCCTTCTGAGATTATGCTTTTGATATGAGTGCTGACATTACAGACCAGAGTTTATGATTAGATTGGTTTAGCCAAGGTGCGGCTCTGATGGAGCTGCAGTTTAGAAAAATATATGTTTTTAAATAAAATCTGCTTGCTGGAAAAGGTGCTGCCAGACTCCTCCCAACCTTTTAAACCGATTAATAGTATTATAGTAAAAGAAAGCAGAGAATTCATACCACTGAGAGGTCCAAAAAAAGTTACTTCCCATATATTCTTGCCTGCTTTTTAAGATCAATGTAGAATTTCTCTTGCAAGTTTTGTTTTCAATTGAGATTGGCCTGGCATGAAAAGCGGGGGAGAGAGAGAGACAGAGAGAAAGAAAGACCCATTTCCGTATTAAAAACCATGTTGTAAAATGTCCTACAAGCCTCATTCCCTAATGAGTTCTGCTGTCTTGCAGATCCTGGACTCTAAAAAGAACTTTTAAAAATCTCAAAAAGGCAGATGCAGATTCATTATGTATGCCTCGGAACTAGAAACTGCCAGATTTACCAGCATAAGTGACAGGACAGAAGGGTTTCTAACAACAGCTCTAGGGAACAAAATGAGGTTGGAAATAATTTATACAATGGCACAAAATAAATCTGCAGTGCACCAAAGATATTTGGGAAGTTAACAGGCCTCAACCAGAGGAAATAGTTCTTCCATTGTTGGTTTCCCAGGATCTAATATTTAGGATAAATTTCCTACGAATCAGGAGTGAAACTTAATGTGTGCCGAATATTCATTTTTTATTTTAAGAATTTATATGCCACCTCTCAAAATAAAAATCCTCCTGCGATGGTACGTATTAACTATTGCCACTTGCTTCACAATGCAGTGCAATTCATTGGCCTGTTCCTCTGTGCGACGGGGCTTTTCAGGAACCACTTCAGGCAACATTTTAGAACGTCATCGTGATTTCTAGGCCTTTCAATAATAAATAAAGTCGGTTACAAGATCGCCCCATGCAATTTAGCTTTGTATGTGAGGACATATAACTTGAGTGTTAACAGGAAGAAGATGAGAAAGAAAACCGCCTCTTTTGTATCTGTAAATAACCAGGAGGCTTCAGATACACCAAGGAAAAGTACTATAAGCAGAGACTCAGCATCTGGGAAGTTTCGGTATGTATGTGATTTATAAAAAGCAACTTCTGACTAGCCTTAAAGGGAAAACCCAACATTTGTCAGGCCATAAAGGTTGTAGATGAGGGTCTACGGACTTAAAACCACGAGGAGAAGGAAGGCAAATTCCACGATATCCCAATAAACAAAATAACAATAATAAAAAAAGAAATTGTTAGGTTCACAGTTAACGCAAAATAGAAAAGGCACTCATGGAGAAACTAGGAGAGCACAAAGCCTACTATATTAAAAAGTAAATAAAAAGGAATAAAAGCAAAAGGAAACAAACATTCCAATACCAGCTTGTTTTTCAGAGGAACTAGAAGACAGTTTTCAAAGATTCTCCTCAACACTTGTGATCCTAGGAAGGAGGAGACACATTAAGAAGGTGGCAAAGACACACTTTGACACGTCCACAAATGAAAAAAAAAAAATCAACGCACCTTCCCCCCCCCCCACCAACACGCACACGCACACACACACACGCACGCAACGAAGACAATCGGTGGGTGATACTAAGGGTCACAAGAGAGGTGGGGGTGGGTGGAATGAGGATCTCTGGGAGTGCCTCTAGGGACTACAGCACGACTCCTCTGAGGAACTGGACTCACTCTGAAGGACGCTTATAGTAGCCTGGGCTCGTATCCACGTTATGGCAGGATTTTGCCTCAAGTCATTCCTCCTGGGGTCGTTGCTCGCCCTGCACTCATACGTCCCAGAGTCTTCCAAGGCAAGACGAGTGATTCTCAGCACGCTCACGCCATTCACCCCGTAGGCAGTGTTAATGGTGACACGGCGCTTTCGAGCACCGTCCCACAGCTGTTTGAAAGATTCAGCCCGGTTGACTTCAGCGTACCACCACTGGATCTCTGGGGTGGGGCTCCCAACCACGTCACAATACAGTTCAAAGGCGTCCCCTGTGAGCTTAGTCTCTGACATAGGCGACTTGACAAACCCAGCTAGAGAGGAAAAGGGGCAGCAGCAGAAATGCCATGACGGATGAACAGGAGGGGGGGAAGGGGGGGAAAAAAAAAACAGATCTTATAAAGAAAGCAAATGAAATAGCAGAAAACACAAAAACAAAACAAAAACAAAAAGAGAGACATGCCCATCTACAACAGTGGCTATAGTGTGAATTCAAAAGAAGGAAAGTTGAGGTCGGCAAGAAAAAAGGGCCAGGCTCAAGGGAAACAAGCCATCAGATTTTACAGATTCATAGTCTGTGACAGAAAAAGAGTGCGTCTATTTTTGCCTCTTCCTTTCATCTAATAATCATAGATCCAAGGGAGGAGGTTAAAAACTGGGTTGACATCTTGAGTCTTATCAGGAATTCCCTTTGTTTAAACTTCAATAATTCTCTTTTATTATCTCCTTTGGATTTAACGCTGGGATTAGAAAAAAGCTCTCTTCTTATTTCAAGCCCAGAGGGATGTATGATAGTCAGATAAATGGTCCTAAACATCTTATAGCAGCCAACAGTTAAAGAACTCTTGTGTTGCAATAATCACTGTATTACCATAAACTTATGCTGATTAAAAACAAATGGACCACAAAGGTGTAAAAGTTAGGCAAACAACCATGCTACTGTTATAGTCACACACCAAATAACTATCCCATGCCATGTAGATCTCTTATTCCACCCCCCTCTCCCCCCCAAGCAAATCCTCAGAACTGAATCAAAATTTTCAATCCTTTTAAATTGGTATCTTTCAAGCTCTGGAGTCAAAATAGTACAAGGGGAATATGTGTTTTTCTGGTAATGACTAAGAATTCATTTGTTCTCAAATCCCATGCCCAAGTATAGGTGAGCTAGCTTTGTGCCCAAGGCAGGATCAGAACTCACGGATTACTGGTTTCTAGCCTAATGCCTTAACCGCTACACTCAAACTAGTTCCCACTTCATCTAATTAGCTAGATTACACCTAGATTACCAATTACTTAAAATTATAAGATTACTTTCCTGTTAATCAAACAACACCTAAACTAGATTGCAAAATATTTCAAAATAACGTAGGTGGTTACCTGCTTGTTTATACTCTGAGTCACCCTGGAAAGTTACAATCATTTTCTTCATATGCCAATATGCACTCAATCATAAAGTAAGCCAACCATTGTTGGAAATCAACATAGTATGTATCAGCCAAAAACTAACTCAGTTTCACAACGCGCCACCCTATGAGATCAGGAATCATTCCTGTCACACTTCCCAGTTTCAAATTTGGTGCTAAGGTAGGTATAAAGTATTTGCTGATTTAACTCCACACTGCTCATTGTTTCTTAATAATGTAGCTGCTGAAAAGTTTCTGGCCTTCTAACCAGTGAAGGAAGGATGAGACACTATAGTCTTTAAAAATTACAGTAAAACTTTAGAACTATATTTTCAATCCTAATTTGGTGAAAACTCAATCAGTACAGCTACACACATATGTATTGTTCCGTAACATTCAATATCCACCACATTTTTGCTTTCACAGTTCTGCAACCCCACCTAGATATGATAGTTTTATTCTCTTTTGATAAAAAGAAATTCTGTCCAATACAATTGAACAGAAGGTCTGCAAATCTAGTTAAGGTAAACGTTTCTGACTATTGCTATAATCTTGACTAGCGCTATACCTATTTAATACTTTTGAATACACTGGATATTTTGTACTATCAGCTTCAATTCGTTTCTTCAAGATGGTGACAAATACTTTCTACAGGCAGAAAAGCATTCTAAAAAAAAAAAAAGCCTCTAACCAAAATACAAATCCAAACATTATGTATCTTAATGTAGTTTTGCCTGCAGGTTCTATACAGCAAGTCACACTTATACTAAATTATTAATGCGACCAAAAGGCATCATTTCACTAAAAGCTATGCTGCATAATGTTAATGTTGCAGAATCATAATACCAGGCCTGTGTGTAGCTATGCTACCCTGCTGAGCCACTCCCCCTCTGTTTTGACCCTGCTGCTAAAATATACATAGCCTTAATAAAAATGCAAACACAACCTGTCCTTTTGCTTTGTGCATCCTACACCGGTTAGCAGGAAGTTGAGCTGTTCAAAATGAGTTCTGCTGGAGTGATCTTTGTATTTTCAAGCTTGGAAGCTAATCCTTTAATATGGTTTCGCAGGGAAGCCAAGAGCAATAGATACATTTAGTGCTTATGAACAGGCACAACTGAAATAAAAGTCATAGAACAAATAGAATTTATATTTAAGCACTTCTATCAAGAAACTTTTGTGAAAGGTGCATGATAAATTTACATTACTTAGCAAATCTCCTAATTTAAATCTTTCTTTGACCCAGACCATGGCAACGCTTAAAGCAACTACACTCAAGACAATACAGATTTTAATAGCAATCCCCTGTAGTACAATGACTAAAACGGAAATCTTTATTCTTTTCAATTTAGTACTATCCACACTAATAATATTTTCAAGGTCAAATGAATGCATGGAAAGAAAGGCCTTCAACCATGTCTCTCTTTTATGATGTAAATCAGTTATTATTCTGAAGATACCTGCTTATTATTATTAGCTTTTGCACTAAAGCAGTCTGTTTTGTCCTATCAAAGCCAGTTATTGTCATATGTTACTAAAGAGTTGAAGTCTGAATATTTCTACTATGAACGATTTGAAACATTCCTTGTTTACATCACCAAATTTAGGCAAACTAGACAAGCCCTCTTCTTGCATTGATCTGCCAGCAAATTGGAATATATCCAAAGCTTGTAAGTGATCACTCACATAAAGTTGTTCAATTAATTTCTAGACCCCAATTTTAAGACTTAACCATTTACTCTACAGTTCTGTTACTGTACTAATTCTGCTTTTATTTAATTCAGATTTGGCATGATAGCATACGATATAAATAGTCCAAACTGGTTCTTTGCAAGTACTGCAGGTTTTCCCTTATTTGTAATTTCTTATTTTCTAGTCAACTTGACCTAAAGCAGTTCAAATTCTGATATAATTTTACAAATGACTAAGAGCACAGTAAAAAAACGAAAGCCATACACAACTCTCCTTTCAATTTCTTGTTTGAAATTAAGCATTCAGGAATTGATGTTCTATAATTTTCGGAACTGCCTTTTTGAAAATACTGGTCATGCTGGGAAGAAAATGAAGGGATTTTTTTTTAATTTTTGACAATTTTTGTATCAAAATAACAAACCAATTTTCTACTACAGCTTTCAATTAAAGCAGGGGTTCCCAACCTGGGGTGCGAGACGATATTCCAGGGGGTGCGAGAAAAGTCCAGGTAAATAATAGGATATTGGCTATACGTTGGCATTTTTATTTTCTTTTGCAATGGATTAACTTAACTGAGCAAAATATAAATTTCAGGGGGTGCGAGGTTCGAGTGAAATTTCTTTAGGGGTGCAGGGCAAAAAAAAAGAGGTTGGGAACCACTGAATGAAAGTATTGCTCCTATATGCTCATCTTTTGGGGGTTATTTACCTCAAAAATGCTTCCTGAGTCTTCTCTGGACATGCTGAGCTTTCCTGTGTTCATTTTATACTCTCTCTACTGACAAGCGTCACTCACTGGGATGCAAACTCATGTTTCTCACAGTTCTCTGGAGCAGAAAAAAACTTTCCACGATAGACCTATCAGAAGAACTCTCTTGTGTTGTGAAGGAGCACGAAGCATACGGATGTCCCATCTTATCAAACAGAATGCACCCCCTATTCAAAAGAGCAGTGTCATAGACTTCTTTAGGAATCCCGCTAACACCAGTAACAAAGCAGGCTTTTTTTTGTCTTACAACACAGGTGTCTCTAAACATTTTCATTACCGTGTTTCCTTACTTTATACTTAAGCTATTCTTAGGGATTTTGGGGGTGGGGAAAGCTTGGGAATGAACAGAAAGGCTGCAGAAAAACTATAACGTGTTCATTAAAATGGACTAACGTCCTTCTTGTTAAACTACTGAAGATAGAAGGACCGATTTTTCTGTCTGGAAAGGGACATAGGAGAATACATTTTTTCCTTCTTGGTAGATCGTTTTTAAACCTTTTGGTCCTCCAGAAACAGCAGGATTTCCTCCCAAATGTTCAGCTGATAACTATATATTTTGTGTGTTCTAGATTCTTGACCCTCTACTTCTGCTCTGTCTTTTCCTTGCTGCCACCTACCTGTATTATTAAACCTCTTGCCAATATAATCTTATCCTTATTGTCCTAACTCAGCTCCTGATATTGCCAGATTTGTATCTATCTTTGATTGCTTGCTTTCTATCAGCTTCTAGGAACATTCTAAGCTAGATCAGCCATCTTAAGGTTAATAAGTCAGCTTTATGGCGATGCAGAGATCTGGACCTGGCCTGCAGAGTTAACAGCCAATTTTGGGCCATGCTGGGAGTTTGAGGAACTGCAATTCCAAGCACATCTACAACACACCAAAATTGTTCTATGCATTGCCCCGTAGCAATTTAGCAAGTATATCCAATTTCCACATCTTTCCTGCCTTTCAGGTCAAACCTTTTTGACCATTTCTATAGACAATTCAAGTAATTTTGTATTTTTACACTAAAGAGCTTACATGCCGCATGCATAAATAGGAGCCGGTTTTCAATCACATTTGAGACTATCCCTAAAAACAATACGGGTAGTCCTTGACTTACAACAATTCATTTAATGACCATTCAAACTTACAACAGCACTGAAAAAAAGTGACTTGTGGCCGTTTTTCATAGTTACGACCATTGCAGCATTCCCACGAGATCAAAATTCAGATGTTGGGCAACGGGCTCTGATTTATGACCTTTGCTGTGTCCCAGGGTCACGTGATCCCCTTTTGCGACCTTCTCAATGGGGAAGGCAGGTTCACTTAACCACCAGGTGACTAACTTGTCAACGGCAGTGATTCTTAACTTAACCATGGTGGCGAGAAAAGTCATGAAATGGGGGCAAAACTCACTTAGTGAACGTCTCACCCAACAACAGAAATGCTGGGCTCAATTGTGGTCGTAAGTCAAGGACTACCTGTATAGCAATATTGTTTCCTAATAATCCCTATAGCAATAATTGGATTTTTGGTGGTCAGGCTTATTGCCAATGATCCAAGGACCCTAATAGAGCCCACTTACATCCTCTTCGTCTTCCTCGCCTCCGTCCTCCTCATCCCTTGAATCTTCTCCCAGCTAACAAGCAACCCACGAAGGGAAGCACCCTCAAGGCAATTTACCCTGGCATCCAATGGCTCTAGCCCGCCCCCCCACCCCCAAAATCCTACACCAACCTCCTCCCAACTATTTTATGCGGGCATTGCAGTCACTACAATCCCCCCAATGCTAAGCACGTTAGCTGTGCTGCATGGAGATTGTAGTGCCGGCACATCAAGGAGGGCAGATATGATGCACGCCTCTGAGGACGTCCACAAACCTGGCTGCGCTTCAAGGGCGTTACCCTTCCCCCTGCAAGAGATACAAGGCAGCTGCTCCCTGCCGAAACCCTGGGTGGATTCCTCCAGAAACCCTGTGGGTGGGTTCCTCCAGAAACCCTGCGTGGATTCCTCCAGAAACCCTGTGGGTGGATTCCTCCAGAAACCCTGTGGGTGGATCCATCCAGATCCTTCCTCGCCTTTGGCTGCAACAGACCCGCTCTCAGGCATGCCCGAGGGAGGGAAAAGGGGCGAACTACCTTCCCTGCACCTTTTCCCTGCCATTACCTCCTTTTCCCTTTCCCACGACAGGCTTGGGATCTCCTGGTGGTCCCCCATCCCAGCCCCCAACCAGATTCGGGCTTTGCTTCGCCTTCCAGGAGGAGGCAAGACTTCATCCGGCCTTCCTCGGCCCCGCCCACCCGAGGAAGCCCCGCCCCCTTGTCAATCACCGCCTCAGATCGGCTCCTCGTCTTCCCCACCCCCACCCCACTCCCTCCCTCCCTCCCTCCCTCACCCCCGGGCCGCCTTCCCTCACCGTTCTGCGCGCCGACCGGCGTCGGCCAGAGGCTCCCCGCCGTGGCCAGGAGGAGCGAGAGGGCCGCGGGTAGAGAGGCCGGGCCCCGCAGCATCGTCCCTGCGGCGGGTCCGCGAGCGGAGGAGGAGGAAGAAGGTCGGGCAGGGGGCGCGGGGGCGGCGGCCGGTGAGGGAGGAGAAGGGAAGGGGAGACGAGAGGAAGGAGGGAAAGAGGAGGACGAGGAGGACGAGGCGGGCGATACAAGCCCCGGCGCCCTTCGGCGTCGCCTTCGCCTGCCTTTTTTCTTTTTCCCCCTCAGCGGCGGAGCGAGCTCGTTCTGCGGCAGCGCCGGACTCTCGCGAGAACTCGGCTCTCCCTTCTCGCGAGAGCCAGCCCACCGGAGGCGGCCGCCGAACGCGCAGAAAGGCGAGGACGACGACGAAGAGGAGGAGGAGGAGCCAAGCAAGCGCCGCCCATGCGCCCGGCTCTCGCGCCGCAACGTCACGAGGGAGGCGTGTCTTCCTCCCGCGCGGCAACGTCACGGGGAAGGGCGTGTCTTCCTCCCGCGCGGCAACGTCACGGGGAGGGGCGTGGCCTCAATCTCCTCCTCCTCCTCCTCCTCCCTCTTGTCCCGCTGTTCCCGCGAAGGGACCGCCTCCCTGCGGCTTTCCCAGGGGGAGGCTTGGTGGGTCGTGAGAATGCAGGGAGCCACGCGGCTTGCGTGCACCGGGGTTGCGTGGTTAAGGAAGGAGGTGCGGGAAGGCAGTCCTCGTGTGGTACGTGGCGGGGGCGGGGGGAAGGGAGGAGCTCAGCCTTGTGCTGGGAAGGGCTAGGGTTTCTCAGCCGTGGTTTGCTGGTCTTGTGAACGCGCCCAGTTGCGAGTTAACCATGGAGAGCTCCTAAGTCTGTAAGAGATTCGCTGGTTGTCCCCAAAAGTGCTTTTTCAGGGAGGCAACTGGACTTCCTTGTTCGTTTGTTTTTTCTTTTGGGGATGCAAAGGACCAGCTGTCTGCAAGGAATATAAATCCTTCCCTTCATCACCATCCATGTCAGAGCTGAAGAACCTTCTTGGAGGAGAAGCAAATGTCTTCAAAAGGAAATAAAAACCAAAAAGTCCAGTTGCCTGTTGGAAAAAAAAACATTTTTGAGACAACCAAATGACCTGCAGGGCTGAGAATCTCTATGGACTTTTAGCTATGCAATTTGGGATGAACACCCTTTGAATGGTGTGGGACGATGAACGGATTTCCAGAAATTTTTTTTTGCAGACTTAGCATTATTCAGGTGATTCTGAGGATATAGATAAACCTCCAAGTGGCCTCAACGACCCCTTAAAAGGAAGCAAATGACCAGCTGTCTGCAAGGAGTATAAATCCTTCCATTCCCCACCATCCATGTCAGAGCTGAGGAAGCTTCTTGGATGAGAAGTGAAGCGTCTTCAAAGAAAAAACAGAAAGTCCAGTTATCTCCTGAAAAAAAAGCACTTTTGGAACAACCAAATGACTTGGATGACAGACTTTTAGCTATGCAATTTGGAATGAAGACCCTTCAAATGGTGTGGGACGATGAACGGATTTCCAGGAAAAAGTGGCAGATGACAGGAACCACTAGCATTATTCAAGTGACCCTGAGGACACAGATAAACCTCCAAGTAGCCTCAACGACCCTCTAAAAGGAAGCAAATGACCAGCCGTCTGCAAGGAGTATAAATCCTTCCATTCCCTACCATCCATGTCAGAGCTGAAGAAGCTTCTTGGATGAGAAGCGAAGCGTCTTCAAAAGGAAAAAAAAATAAGAAAGTCCAGTTACCTGATGAAAAATGCACCTTTGGGACATGGAGAGCTCTGGACAGCGGAAGCCCCGAAACAGGAGGAAAATAAAGAAGTACTTGGTAGCTTTGATGTTTAGAAGAAAAAAAAAAGAAATAAAATAAATAGAATAATAGGAAAAAAGTGACTACAGAGTAAGAGATGACTCTCTAATTATACCGGGAGTTCTTGACTTACACCTGTAATTGAGCCCCCAATGTATGTTGCTAAGTGAGACATTTGTTAAGCGAGCTGTGCCCCGTTTTATGACTTTTCTTGCCACATATATATATTATAAATTATATATACACTGCTCAAAAAAATAAAAGGAATACAAAAATAAGACATCCTAGATCTGAATGAATGAAATATTCTCATTAAATACTTTGTTCATTACATAGTTGAATGTGCTGATAAGAAAACCAAAAATTATCAATGGAAATCAAATTTAGCAACCCATGGAGGTCTGGATTTGGAGTTACACTCAAAGTGGAAAAAAACACGACAGGCTGATCCAACTTTGATGTAATGTCCTTAAAACAAGTCAAAATGAGGCTCAGTAGTGTGTGTGGCCTCCATGTGCCTGTATGACCTCCCTACAATGCCTGGGCATGCTCCTGATGAGGTGGCGGATGGTCTCCTGAGGGATCTCCTCCCACACCTGGACTAAAGCACCCCCCAACTCCTGGACAGTCTGTGGTGCAATGTGGCGTCGGTGGATGGAGCGAGACATGATGTCCCAGATGTGCTCAATTGGATTCAGGTCTGGGGAACGGGCGGGCCAGTCCATAACATCAAGGCCTTCCTCTTGCAGGAACTGCTGACACACTCCAGCCACATGAGGTCTAGCATTGTCTTGCATTAGGAGTTACATTGTAACTTGGAGTTACATTGTGTTGTTTAAGGGTTCCCTTTATTTTTTTGAGCAGTGTATATATTAAAAGGGGGGGGGGAAAGGTACGAAAAGCAAAAACTATATAGAAGAGACCTTAAGAGAATGGTATGTAGATATGTAAACTAGATAGAGTGTAGTAATAAGTATAAATAATGAAAGTAGTTATTAGTTATTATATATATATATATATATATATATATATGGATCTTTGGTTGTTCGGGTTTTCTCCCGCGTAAGATTCGAAGTATCTAGGGGCAACGTTTCGATGAAGTCTCATTCATCATCTTCAGGCTTCTGTCTCCGGCTCTGTGCTTCTCAGACTGATGTGAGATTGCAGCTGCTTCTTCCTTTTAACTGCCAGTGGGGGTGGGACTTGATTGGGTGGAGGCTTGGCTGTGTTCTGATTGGGTGGGGGTGTGTTCTCATTGGTAGGGGGTTTGGCTGTGTTCTGATTGGTTGGGGGGTTAGCCGTGTTCTGATTGGTTGGAGGCGTGTTCTGTTCATCATTTTTTATTTATTTATCATATATATATTTATTTTCTTAAGTTTTCGCGGGTACTTACATGTATGGTATTCAGCTTTGTTCAGGTATTTTCCCACGTCATTGTAGTTGTGCTTTTAAAGTTATAGCAACGTTTCGGCAGAATCTCATCTGCCATCATCAGGCTTCTGTATTGTGTTCAGCCGTTTCAACGTTGCTACAACTTTAAAAGCACAACTATAACGACGTGGGAAAATACCCAAACAAAGCTGAATACCAAAAACATATGTGTGTGTGTGTGTGTGTGTGTGAGAGAGAGAGAGAGAATTGATGGTAGAAGACACAAAATAACACTGTCAATGTCAAATGCTGTTAAAAATGTAAAGATGACTTGTACTGGTGGAAAAACAATAAAAAGCATTGTTAAAAAAATAAAAAGGGGGAAAGGAAATTATAAAAACCTCTCATCTTAAGAACAGGCTAAAATCAGCTTTAGGAGGAGGAGAAATACTCCTTCTGGGCCAGGCCTAGTTGGTTTGACTGGGATTTAGCCACTCGTGAATTGTCAAAGAAAGTAAATAAATGCAACTCAAAAGAGGAGACAGATTTGCATAAACTCTGCATGTATTAATTAACGAGCACAGGTGCTTGTTTAGAAATACCGATTAGGTTTTCCATACAGTCTCACTAGAGGTTGTGACTGGGGGATTCCCATGGAATAATCTAAACAATCCATTAAATGTTTGTTTGTTTTAAATATTTACACATTGCCCTTCAGAATGCGTGCCAAAATAGCTGTCAACTATTAAAAAGCCAACATCCAATTAAAAATGCATTACTGACAAGTGGGAGGTTTTTTTTTAAAAAAAAAATGGAATAAACAGTATTTAAAATGGGGGAGTGAAATGTTGTAACTCCCAGTGCTTATTAAGATGGATTGTCTCATTAGAAGTTCATTAAAAGCCAGTTTAAAACAAAACAAAACAAATACAATGAAATTGGGAGGTTAAATGAGAGGAGCTGGGGGTGTTTATTGGAATCATCCAATTACCTCCGGTTTGATCAAAACATAAGCCACATTATATACATTAACTGGAGAAGGAGCAATAACTGCTTTTAGAAGTCTGGAAACCATTAACTTTTTGCTGAAAATGGATAAAAATGAATTTGGTGATCTCCGGCTGTAAGTTTTAGGACTCTGTAATACACACAGTATTGTTGGAAATAACAAAAAGCTCCATGTTAAATCAAAGCCCAGCAAAACCTCAGCTACGCTCTGGAATCCAAGATAAAATGTTGCTTATTTATCAGCCGGGTTCCATAACCCCGTGTTGTCCCCAGCGTGCCTCTCTTTGCTCAGAAGTCAATCAGCCTATGACTCAGACAAGGTCTTCCACAGGAAATACAATTTCTCTCCAGTGCTGCTAAATTTAGTTTATAGTTCAGTCCCAGACAGCAATAATACCCAGTAGGCACCCTATGGTCATGCGGTTGGCACAAAGGAGTTATTGGATTGGGGCCAGCGTTACATCAAATTTTTCCATTCGTGCTATCCCTTTCTTCCTTCTTTCTTTGTCTGCTAAACCATCAGGGTACGGAGAAGATGAAAGGTGTCTAACCACTGGGACTGCAATACATTGTTTACACTGGAGGAAATTTCATGGCGGGGCATGCAATATATATACTGTCTATAACATGCTCAGGGGTGGGATTCAATTTTTTTTAACAACTGGTTCTGTGAGCGTGGCTAAGTTGGTCATGTTATTGGCTGGGCGTGGCCAACTCAATATCACTCACATCGAGGCACGCATCTCCTCGCCTGGCCTCTCATGACTGTGGGGATGCAACAGTCATAAGTGTGCAACAGTCATAAGTGTGCAAAACGGTCATGTCACTTTTTTCAGTGCCAGTGTAACTTTGAATGGTCACTCCACACAAGCAAAGTACCAGCAAAGGAGGGGGAAAAAAACTCCAGAGATGCTCCTGAGACAGGAAATCTAGTCCTGCCAAGAATGCAGTAAAGGTTAACGGAGAGGCAGTTTCTGTAAGCAACACCAGAATGTTTCCTTCCTGCCTTCCTTACAGGATTAGGCCAGTAATTTCTTCTAACAACCCAGTTCCCCTAACTGCTTAGAATGTTAACAACTGGTTCTATCGAATATGTGCAAACTGGTAGAATCTCACCCCTGTATATGCGCTATGTATGTATGTATGTATGGTATTCAGCTTTGTTCGGGTATTTTCCCACGTCATTGTAGTTGTGCTCTTAGAGTTGTAGCAACGTTTCGGCAGAATCTCATCTGCCATCATCAGGCTTCTGTATTGTGTTTGTCTGGAACACAATACAGAATACAGAACACAATACAGACGAACACAATACAGAAGCCTGATGATGGCAGATGAGTTTCTGCCGAAACGTTGCTACAACTTTAAAAGCACAACTACAATGACGTGGGAAAATACCCGAACAAAGCTGAATACCATATATATATTATAAAAAATGCAATATATCAGGGGTCTTCAAACTTGACAGCTTGAAGACTTGTGGACTTCAACTCCCAGATTTCCTCCTCCAGTCATGTTAGTTCAGGAATTCTGGGAGTTGAAGTCCACAAGTCTTAAACTTGCAAAGTTTGAAGACCCTTGCAATATATTATACATATACATACACACACATATATCTCCGCCATGCAATTTCCTCCTATGTAAACAATGTATTGCAGTCCCAGTTGCAAAGATGCAGAGAAGAACATATCAGTTTGCAAGATGGCCTCTAGATCGGCTTCCCAGCCTGCAGTCCAAGCTGGCTGGACTTCAGCTCCCAGAATCCTTAGCAATGCCCATATGTTGCCTGGGGAATCCTGGGAGTTGAAGTCCACATCTCTGAAATCGGCCGAAGGATTGAGAGACCCGTCTGATGATGGGTTCTGCAGCTCGGGCGAGTCCATGTCTCCACGTTTTTGCACGGCAAAACCTGTCTAAGCGGGCGGGCTCAGTGCAACATGTGGATGCGGACCCAAATCGGGCTTTGCCTGCACGAGCCTCTTCGTTCCCCAGTGGGGAGCCTTGAAAGAGTTGGGGTCAGCTGCAAGAGTTCCTGTTTGGCCGTCGGAGGAGTGGCGAGGTTTTACCCGGCCACGGACTAGCTGTCCGTTCTGAATCGAAGCCGAAAATAAGCAGCCTTAAGGGGCCAGGAGTCACGTCGCCCAACTTGGCAAGCTCGATTCCTTTCGATCAGAATAGAGCTGGAAGGGACCTTAGAGGTCTTCTAGTCCAGCCCCTTGCACATGCAGTAAACCCTATCCCATTTCAGACAGGTGGCTGTCCAGTGTCTCTTTTAAAAACCGCACCAAACTTGATCGCAGGAAATACGACTTCAGCAACAGAGTGGTCCATGTCTGGAATACTCTACCTGACTCTGTGGTTTCTTCCCCAAACCCCAAAAACTTTAACCTTAGACTGTCTACTATTGACCTCACCCCTTTCCTAAGAGGTCTGTAGGGAGCGTGCATAAGCGCACCAACGTGCCTACCATCCCTGTCCTCTTGTTTCTTTTATATATATATTTTATTTTTCTTATATGTATCCATGCATTCATAACTATGTTTTTACTTATACATATTATCTTGCAAGCAATTGACAAATAAAATAAATAAATAAACAGAATGCTCAATGCCTGGAATATTCTACCTGACTCTGTGGTTTCTTCCCCAAACCCCCAAAACTTTAACCTTAGACTGTCTACTGTTGACCTCACCCCTTTCCCAAAAGGTCCGTAGGGGGCGTGCATAAGCGCACCAACGTGCCTATCGTCCCTGTCCTATTGTTTCTTTTATATATTTTTTATTTTTCTTATATATATATATATATCCATGTATTCATAACTATATTTTTACTTATACCTATTATCTTGCAAGCAATTGAATAAATAAATAGAATAAACAAATAAAATAAATAAATAAATAAATAAATAAATAAACAGAATGCTCAATGTCTGGAATACTCTACCTGGCTCTGTGGCTTCTTCCCCAAACCCCCAAAACTTTAAGCTTAACTGTCTACTATTGACCTCACCCCTTTCCTAAGAGGTCCGTAGGGGGCCTGCATAAGCGCACCAACGCGCCCACCGTCCCGGTCCGATTGTTTCTTTTATATTTTTCTTACATGTATTCATTTCATGTATCCACAACTACGTTCATGCTTACCCCTGTTATCTTATCATTGCTTGACACAATGAAATGAATACATAAAATAAAACAAAAACCTCCAGTGATGGAGCGCCCACCCCTTCTGGTGGCAAGCCGTTCCAACGACCAATTGTCCTCCCAAGTTCAAGGACGTTTCTCCTTCCTTCTCTCCTTGAGGGGTTGCCCTCCGTGGCTCCTCGCCTGGTGCTTCGGACCCCTCTGTCCCTCCTGGCAGCCCCCCCCCCCCCCCCCCCCCTCTCCCCTTCCCCAAGCGCCCAGATCCCCCGCTCTCCCCTCCCCGGAAGCCAGGGGGGCTGGGATCGCCTTCCTTTTCAACGCCGCTCGGCTCCCTCCGGCTCTCGCCCCCGAGGGCGCAGGGAGGAGGTCGCCAGGCGAGCTGGGATCTGCACGGCCGGAGGGTACGCAAAAAAAAAAAAAACGGCTGGAGAGACCCGCCCTTGTCTGGAAAGGAAGGGCGGCGGGAGGAAGAGGAGGAGGAAGGAGGAGGACGGTCGGGTAAGGCTGCTGCAACCCAGGTCTTGCAAGGCGGGCCGGCGCAACTTGGACGGGACTTTGGTTGCGGGGCAGGGTAAAAAGCCCGACGGTGTGGGGAAGGGGCGCAGGGAAAGGAGAGGGGGTGGGCTTAGCCGGAGGGAAGGAAGCCGACCTAGTCTTAACCCAGCCTCTCCCTCCCTGCCTCCCTCCCTCCGGGTCTGGAAGGGGCTTTTCCGGGCCCACCCCCCTCCCCGTCGCCGCGCCTTGTTTGCAAAAAACAAAAACCAAAAGCCCTTTGAACGGAGGGGGGAGTCCCGGTTTCGTGGTAATCTTTCTCGGCATCGGAGCCTCCCTCCCGCGGGGCTGGGTTTCGCTCCCTCGGCTTCGGACTCCCCTTCTCGGCCGGGCCACGTAAGTCTCGACGGAAAAGTTCGCGAACCTCCGCTTCCCACCCACCCACCCCGGGCGGGGGTCGGGGGGTGTCACCTGAACGAGCGCCAGCCCGCCTGCCTCTCTCCGGTGGTCGGGAAAAGGGTCCTTTGGAAAACGGGCCAGGGGTCTGGGAGGCCGAAAGGGGAAGCGGGGGGGGGGGGGGGGTGGGGGGGGTGTGTGTGTGTGTCTTCATTCCGAATTGCGATCCGGGTCGCGCGGCGGAGTGGGGTGGGGGGTGGTGGCGAATGCGGCTCGCAAGCCATATGTGGGGATTCGGCAGAAAAAGTCCCACAAACTTTGATCCTTTGCCCCTCAGAGAATGTGGGAATGGGACCTAAGCTGTACTTTAGACTGGAGTCTCTGTTTGTACATGTCTGTTTGGGTGTCTCCTCTCCTCTCCTCGCCTCTTCCCTTTCCCTCCCCTCCCTCTTTTTTCCCTTCCTTTCCCTTTCCTTTCCTTTCCCTTCCCCTCCCCTCCCTTTGCCTTCCCTTCTCTTCCCCTCCCCTCCTTTCCTTTCCCTTCCCCTCCCCTCCCTTTCCCTCCATTCTCTTCCCTTCCCCTCCTTTCGCTTCCCTTCCCCTTTCCTCCCTTCCCCTCCCTTCCCTTTGCTTCCCTTCCCCTTCCCTCCCTCCCCTTCTCTTCTTTTCCCCTTCTCTTCCCTTCCCCTTCCTCTTCCCCCCTCCCCTCCTTTCCTTCCCCTTCCTTTCCCCTTCCCTTTCCCTCCATTCTCTTCCCCTCCCCTCCTTTCGCTTCCCTTCCCTCCCTTCCCTTTCCCCTCCCCTCCCCTCCCTTCCCCTTCCCTCCCTTCCCTTCTCTTCTTCTTCCCTTCTCTTCCCTTCCCCTTCCTCTTTCCTTCCCCTCCTTTCCCTTCCCCTCCACTCCCTTACCCTCCCTTCGCTTCCCCTCCCCTCCTTTCCTTTCCCTTCCTTTCCCCTTCCCTTCTCTTCCCTTCCCCTGTTCTAGTTCTGTTCTGATTATTTTCTGTTCCGTTCTCCTTGATTCTAGTCTATCCCCCCCCGCCCCCCCCACCCGCCTCTTACTTATCTCGTCTTCCCATTTGCCCAACCCTCTGAGAAAGCCGGACCTCCAGAGTCTAATGTTAATTCAGAAGACTGAAATGGTGGCCCACACCAAGGGAACTTCCATGTGGCCCAGCTGGGCTCGGAGCCAGACAAACAACCCCCTCGGGTGGATGTGGTGAAGTTGGCCAAGCAAAGCAGATTGTGGTCTCTCCCGGCCAGTTGCTCGTCAGGTCTGGTTGCGCAAGAATGGAAGAAAAAAAACCCCACTTTCTTGGCCTCCATTTGAGAATTAACCCCACTCTTAACTCTGAGCCGTGTTGTGTGGACAAAAGCGCTTCCCAGCCTCTGGTGGGAAGGCCAGTTTTCAAAGGGTGTCTTGTCTCTTTGTGTGTGTGTGTGTGTGTGTGTGTGTGTGTCATTCAAACGATGCATCCTCCCTTCCTGAAATCTCCCCTTTGGGTAGGGCGCCACTGTTGTGGCACAGCTGGCCAGCTGTTTCCTTTGGTGGGATGACTTCATGGTGGAAGACTGGCTAGATGACTCTTTTCGCCATCCCCTCTCTCCAGAGACCAAGAAGTCATTAGGTCCAGGGAAACAAACGAGCAGGAACTAAGGGGAACCATTCTTTTCTCTGGTTGAACAGGGACGGCCGGTTTCCTTAGCCCTACTGGTTAGTTAGTGTCATTGAACAGAATATCAGAGATGGAAGGGGCCTTGGAGGTCTTCTAGTCCAACCCCCTGCTCAAGCAGGAGACCCTATACCAGTTCAGACCAATTAGCCATCCAAATTCTTCTTCAACAGTTCTGGTGTTGGAGTATCCACAACTTCTGGTGGCAAGCCGTTCCCCAGGTTAATTGTTCTCACTGTTAGAAAGCTTCTCCTTCATCCCAGGTTGCTTCTCTCCTTGATGCGTTTCCATCCGTTGCTTCTTGGCCTGCCTTCAGGTGCTTTGGAGCAGTGGTCCACAACCTTTTTTGTACCAGGGACCAGTTTCACGATTATTCATTCTTTGCGGCCCGGTACAAAATGATCCACGGACCGGTACCGGCATCAGCACGCACAACCAAGGCAAGGCGAGCCAAACGACCGGCCAGCCAGCCGTCCCCCGCTTCTCCCCGCCACCTTCAACTCCTCCTTTCTTCTCGCGTTCGATGGGCTTTTCGGGCTCTTTCTTAATCTCCTCCTGAGTAACGCGAGACTCCACCGCCATCGGGACGGCTCTTCGTTTGAAGCCACCACCCCCTTCGACAAAACTAAGGCGCGAGGATTCCTTCCGCACCCAAACACCTCTTTCCAACTGACAAGCTCACCCGGAAGCACTTTCTCAAGCGCCGTCGAAACAAGATGGCGGCGCCCAAGCAAAGTAGGCCCTACTTTCATTCTTTGCAGCCCGGTACAAAATGATCCACGGACCGGTACCGGTCTGGGGCCCGGTGGTTGGGGACCCCTGCTTTGGAGAATAGCTTGATTCCCTTTTCTTTGTGTGGCGGCTCCTGAGATATTGGAAGACTCCTCTCAAGTCACCCTTGGTCCTTCTTTTCATTCAACTAGACATTCCCAATTCTTGCAACGGTCTAGCCTTCAGTCCCTTAACCCTTTACACTTTTGAGAAGGAGCTTCCAACGATGGATTCAATGGGAGCACCTAGACCAACATAACCTTCTCCAGATTTGGGGGGGTTTATACCTTCCAACATTTTCAGCCCTCATTGCTGGCCAATGATCCCAAAGACCATCATTCCAACTCACTTCTGTTGAGAAAGATCAGTGCACAAATTCCCCTTTTCTAAAAACTGAAATCATCCCCCTGATGTTCTTTTTGAAGCCAAGGAAACTGACGGCGGATTGACTGAGCTTTGTAAATTTCACTTCTGCAAAGATAGGGCCTGACTAATAGTCCTGAGACCAGGCTGTTCCTTTTCAATGACTCTTCCGAATGTTTTGAGGGCTGCATAAGACAGCTGGACTTGCCAAGGCTAGCCCAAAGATAGACTGTTTGCACAATCACACAGGAAACGTGAATCGAGGGATGGAAGCAAACATTTCAAAATCCAGTTGATACAAAATTGTGTTGTGTTGTTTAATTGGGGCGTTAGACTTTTAAGATGATTGTCCAAGCGCAATTCCAGAGGGGGGAAGAATATTATGTCATTCTAAGCTTGCCTTTTAGGAGAGTTTGGCATTGTGTGTTTGTTATCTTGCACACTTGAATTTTCTGCCATGTAATACAGCTGGCTCACTTCGCTGGCAGGAAAACAAAAATCGCCTTGACAATTACAGGGTTCTGTTGGTAGGGAAAGAGAAAGCAGAAGAATCCTGGTAGAAGGAGGCTAAAAATATAAACCCAGAAGACCTTATAAATAGTTCCTGTTGATGTCAAATAAATATGCTTGTCACAATCATAATTAGACAGCCAAGAATGGGTGGGGAAGAGACAGCAGAAGAAAGAAGCTGATATAACGTCCTGGATTTTGCAGAACATCTGATGGATCTTTTTGGGGAGAAGTGAATTTCAGTTAGAAGATTAAAACACACCTTAGTGGTGTGCTGGATAGTAATTTCTCTAAAAAAAAAAAAGCTTTAATTTGTCTATCTTATTCTTCAGAGGTTGGTGAGAATTTATTTGGAATTGGTTGTGAGAATGTTCTTGAGCTGACTTGATGTTGAAGATAGCACTGAAATTGTTGGTTTTGACTTGATGTTGAAGATAGCACTGAAATTGTTGGTTTTCTGGCTGGTTCTTCTGGCCTTCCAACTCTCTCTGATCTCACAGATGGATGCATCCTCAAGGAAGGAGTTTCTTCCCAAATGTAGAAGAAGGATTGTGGTTGGAGTCAAAACTAGAATCAGCCTAGAATCTCTATGTAGCCACAAACAGACTAAGTCCAACCCCTCTTGAATTCAGTTGACTCTTAATTAATGTCATGATAATGCTAAGTATTAGCTTAGACTTTTGTGCAGAGGCATGATTCGTAATAAATCAATTTAATTGGAATTTCACGTACTCCTGATCTGTTGTATCTGACATTAAGCTACTCAACTAAAGGTTGACAGTATTTTAGCTTTGGATTAAGGGTCAACAAAATTCAAAACAGACTGGACTTAGTGTGTTTGTGACTACTTAGAGACTCTAGGCTGATTCCTCTTTTGACTCTACCGCGGGGTCTGCCAGTCCTTCCCCTACACTAAAGTAATGGAAGCCAAGAGCGTTAGAGACAAGAAGGAGGCTTACATAGATGGGGATGATCTGCATCGTTTGGCCAAACTGGGAAGTCAAGGCAGAACATCTCATGCCATATCTTAAGAATTTTATTGAAGGTATCTTATCCCCCCGAATCCTGCTATAAATCAAGGACAGCTTCTGGTTCCTATGTGGACGTTTTATGGAAGGATTGCGTCCGCTTTAGAAGTTTGGAGCTGAGGTTTTCTGGAACGCTGATAGATTGTTGAAGTGGTTTGCCATTCTCTTTCCCGGGGCCTTTCTTTTCTAGCCTACAACCCTAGACTATCCTTGTAGCAACCCATCAATGTGCTTGGATTGTTCACAAGTTGTCTACCTAACACGGAGAGTAAACCTGGTGTTTTTCAACGTCTTACCCTGTTTGGTTTTCCTTAGGAAGAGCACCGCTGCTTTCTCTTGACCATGTGCTCCAACACTTGTGGGCCTCCTGGCTCCCAGGACCCTTCCTCTGCACGGAAGCTATGCGTCCAGCTGCTGCTTCTGGGTTTTCTCTTCCCCGCTTGGCTAGGTAAGTAAGAGGAGCATCATGGATGCGCCTTCTTAACTTCTGCCTTCCCAGTTCCGAGTTTGATTTGGTTAAGGATTGACATAGAGGGGGCTCCGCGGTTCAGTGGCGAAGATACTGAGCTTGTCAACCAGAAGGGTCGGCGGTTTGAATCTCTAGCACCACGTAATGGAGTGGTCTCCCGTTCCTTATCCCAGCTTCTGCCAACCTAGCAGTTCAAAAGCACGTTAAAAATGCAAGTAGAAAAATAGGGGCCACTTTGGCGGGAAGGTCACAGCGTTCTGTGCGCCTTCGGCAGTTTAAGTCATGCCAGCCACGTGACCACGGAGACGTCTTCAGACAGGGAAGACGTCCTTTAATGCCTCCAACTTGGCCCCGCTGTTCAATAATTCTCAGTGGAAGATAAAACTTGCTTCAAAAATAGTCTTCAAAAGAAAGCAATACAGTCCGAATTTAATGAGCAGATAGAGGTGAAATAAAAAAAAAACCCAAACAAACTACGGTGATGAAATTTCCACAACGGAGCAGGAGTATTTACCAAATTCAAGGAGATAACAAGGCACAGTCTGTTGGAAGGACGACAACTAAGATAACTTCGGACCAAAATAAAACACGCTTTGTTTCCAGCGTTTGCCAGTATGCAGGTCCAAACTCTTATGCAGTTCTCACACCTGCAGCCCATGAAGAGGATTAAGGCCTTCTCCTCCTGAGTAGACCACGTCTCTCCCTTATCCTCTCCTCCTTGCGTGCCCTAAGATGGAGAGAGGATGGGCCTGGGTCCTCCTCTGACTGCTCAGCCGGCCTCTCCCCCTCCTCAGCCTCCTCCACAACCTCCAGAGCCACACTTCCACTCCCTGTCGGCTGTTCCTCCTCTCCCTCAGAGTCAGTCTCCACCAAGGGCATGACAGTAGTGTTCTGATGCACTGATTATGTTACCTAGTTGGGTCATGAAACATCTGCAAGAAAACCACCAAGCTCAGAGAGCACCAAGGACCCCTCATTTCAACCCCGAGCTGCAAATATTCTTCTTTATGGCTATTATCTAACAAATCCAGAAATATAAGGAGATATATGTCACCCTTAATTTTAACCTCGTTAAAATGCAGCGATCTGCGGGAATGATCTGAAAAGAGAAGAAGTTGAGATCTTACAAGCTGTGTGTTAAAGGTCTCTCTACTCACAGAAGGTGGGAGGACGTGGGAAATGCTTCAGAAAGGACCCCAACCCAGTTTTCTAAAGAGTAGTAGGACTCGGATAAGCAACTGCCGTGGCAGCCGTAGCAAAAATTGAGGGCAACTTAATGACTTCCTTGCTTAGCAATGGAAATTCTGGCCCCAATTGTGGTTGTAAGCCGAGGACTACCTATAGGAGTGAACTCATTTCTTCTCCCTTCCCAGCAGCG
This sequence comes from Pseudonaja textilis, assembly GCF_900518735.1. The sequence goes on from NW_020769352.1 coordinate 6,138,437, forward strand.
TCAAAAGTTTTTCTAATCTTCTTGGAGGCTTCACCTATCCCAGGGGAAGTCCCATATCAAACATCTGACTGGTTCTTTGTTCTCAGCCAGAGCACATCTGTGCACGAATGAAAGGTTGCAGTGTCTTTTAGTTCTCTGGAGTGTGGACACTTGGAGTTAACAGGTCTCCCTCCCTCAAAATGCAATCAGGGCTACTAAGAGGCATAAAGACGATGTGATGAAGCTAGACTGACATCTAGAGGTGAACATACGAGCTTCTGGATTGTTGTGTGATATTATTATTATTTTTTTAGATCATCCTTTGCTATTTGGCTACTGGATGTTGTTCAGATACGGGCACATTTCCTTCAGATTTCAAGCTATCCCACAGTGGGGATTTTGGTGTCCAAAGTTGGGTGTGAACAGAACCAGGGTCTTTCCGGAAGAGGTTCTGCACTTCAGGGCTGGATACCAAAAAAAAAGCAGAAAGTCAAGTGTGAATTAAAACACGCTTTGTTGAGCAAGACACAAGGGGTTGGGTTTTTCTGGAACACTGAATGGTCAACAAGGGTTCACAAACCACAGGGCCTGGCTTGGCCTGAGCTGTAAATGACACGAAACAGGGCAGTGGTGGGATTCAATTTTTTTTTTACTACCAGTTCTGTGGGTGTGGCTTGGTGGGCATGGCAGGGGAAGGACACTGGAAAATCTCCATTCCCTCCCCACCCCACTAACCTGCTTTCCAGCTCCGGTCTCCTGTGCAGGGCAACCAAAGGAGACCCAGCCGATCATCTGGGACTCAATGGGAGGCGGAGAATAAATGGGGTTGGCGGGGCCAGTCAGAGGCGTTAGTGGCCGGGTTTTCTGAATTACTCAAACTTTTCGCTACCACTTCTCCAGAACTGATCAGAACCGGCTGAATACCACCTCTGAAATAGGGGCATTTGGAATAAACCAGCCAACCTGAGCTGAGCAAGAGCGCCAATGGTAGAGTCTTAGTTTGTGGTGCACCGTGGGTGATGGGACATCCCTGGCTTGCGTCAACGGAGACTGCAATTGGCAAAGGGAAGGTTGGCGTACAAGGCTTTGTCCCCAAAGCTTTTGCAAGGGGTTGAGCAGGGAAGTCTTAAGTGTTGTGTCGTGTCGTCCTCTTCCCCATCAGGAGCTGTGGAGATCAAGGTCTCCGAAGAGCCCGTGGTGGCCCTCGTTGGCCACGACGCCGTTCTCCACTGTTCCTTCTCACCGGAGGCTAATTTCAGTCTGGACGAGCTCAGCCTCTTCTGGCAGGTGACCGACACCAACCAGCTGGTTCACAGCTTCACGGAAGGCCGGGACCAGCTGGCCTATCAGGGCAGCACTTACGCCAACCGCACTGCCCTCTTCTATGACCAGCTGGCCCATGGCAACATGTCGCTGCTGCTACGCCGAGTGCAGATTTCCGACGAAGGGAGTTTTACCTGCTTTGTCAAAGTGCGGGACTTCAGCAGGGCGGCTGTTACTCTTCAAATGGCAGGTGAGCTTCAAGGAAGGAGGCGGGCAAGATTGGTTTCTGAACCACAGGGAGATGTTCTGACCCAGTTTCCCAAACACGACAAACCCTCTGACGTGAACGCAAAAGATTCCTTTATTAGGAGCACCAGCGGCCCTGACAAAATGTTCCTCTCTCACCGCAGGCTAACAAGTCTGTCCAACAAGCAGATGAATAGTTGTCTGCCACTTCTATTCATCTCCGCCCCCTGCCTTGTTTCCCCAAAGCTAGGGTGGGACTTCGCTAAGCAGCAGTGGCTTTTCCGTCCAAGGACCAGCCCATAGATTTCCATCGCTCTCCTCTCCTCTGCCTTCTGTGCATCTGCAAGTCAGACACTGGACCCGGCTGTTTCTCCTCTTCCTCATCAGCCACCTCCAGACTTGGCTCTTCCATCCCAAGGACCAGCCCATAGATTTCCACCGCTCTCCTCTCCTCTGCCTTCCGTGCATCTGCAAGTCAGACACTGGACCCGGCTGTTTCTCCTCTTCCTCATCAGCCACCTCCAGACTTGGCTTCTCCATCCCAAGGACCAGCCCATAGATTTCCACTGCTCTCCTCTCCTCTGCCTTCTGCACATCCGCTTGTCAGGCACTGGACCCAGCTGTTTCTCCTCTTCCTCATCAGCCATCTCTAGACCTGGGGGCTGTTGATTCTCCATCTGAAGGCTGACGGATGGCCCAGGCTCTGTCTCTGTCTCTTTCTCTCTCTCTCTCTCTCTCTCTGACAGCTCCATTTCCTCTCCCCCCTCAGAGCTCTCAGGTTGCCCTGAGGCTGACCTTGACTCCCACGCCTCCCCCTCCTCTGATTTGGCTGCTGGAGGGGCCAGCGGCCGACAGGCCACAATAGGAGTGCTTGACTTAACAATGGTTGGTTTAGTGACCGTTCAAAGTTACAACAGGACTGGAAAAAGGGACCTACAGCCATTGTTCAACCTTACGACTATCTAAGTATTATTGCTATTGCCGTGGGTTTGGTCCTGAATCCTTTCTCATCCATTCTTCTCCGTTTTTTTAGCTACCTACTCCAAGCCAAATGTGAATTTGGAACCCAGCAAGAACCTGAAGCCAGGTGACCTGGTCAAAGTGAGATGCCACAGCTTTTCAGGGTACCCTGAAGCTGTTGTGCTCTGGCAAGATGGCCAGGGGAACAACATCACTGACAATATCACCACCTCCCAGGTGGCCAACGAGCAGGGACTCTTTGACGTCCAGAGTATCCTGCAGGTGGTGCTTGAGCCTAACAGCACCTACAGTTGCCTGATCAAGAATCCTTTGCTTCAAGAGGTGACCCAGGCTTCCGTCTCCATCACAGGTTTGTGCCTTTTGGGGAGAGGGTGAAACCTTGGGTAGTCGGTGAGGAGGGGGGGTCTACATTGGCTCTTCTGGGATGGAGGTTGGACTTAGCTGGGACTGCCGACCTCTGTGGAGAAGACTCGATGCTGCCGTAACGGTCACCAAGTGGTTGTAAGTCGAGGTCTACTTGTACTTAATATCTCTGTAAAAATTAATTATTTAGTGTACGGCACGTTTTAGCCAGAGATCACTGAGGTGGCTGGCTGCCTCTGTGAAAGGATTTTTTGGGGGGCGGTGTTACCTTACAGCGGAACGTCTGAATTCCAGGAGCCAATCAGGAGAGGGTCCTTTTGTTGTCCCTTCCACGGCTTATTCGCTCACGGGAATCGAACCGTGCACCTCCATGATGGGCGGGCCCTGCATCTTACCCAGGGGTGGGCTTTGAAAATATTAGCAAGGAGTTCTCTGCCTGGTTGCTGAATGGGCATGGCCATGGTGGGTGTGGCTTAGTCAGCCTCCTGCACCGTGGCAGGGGGGCATTTTGCCCTCCCCGGGCTCCGGAGGCTCTTTGGAAGAGGGAAATGGGACGATTTATGGCCTTCGCGAACTTCCGGGAGGCCCGTTTTTCGCCCTCCCTGACCTTCCGCGCATGCCCTGCACTTACCTGCATCCAAAACGGGCCGTGGGGGAGTGACTCCTGGGAGGGGCAGGGTGAGGCGGGGCCAGCCAGGAGTGGGATTTGGGGCTTCTCTGAACGGCACAGAATCTGGTCTTACCACGTGAGCCACTGCAGCCCCTCTGTAAAACCAAGACATTTTTACAAACGGAGGCCAATATACGTGTCCTAGGACAACGTTGCAGGATCCAATCTGGGTCAGCAAATTGTAGGATTGCAGCAGCGGTGGTATTGGACTGGTTCGGCCCGGTTCTGGCGAGCCGGAAGTGGTGATGAGCAGCGGAGACCCAACTGGTTCTCTCCACCGCTCTGCCGTTGGGCTCACCCGCCCGCCTGGGTTCCCATATTCACTTTTATCTGCTGAATTTGAAATGCAGCTGCTTTCAGGGGTGGGATTCAAATTTTTTAACAACCGGTTCTGTGGGTGTGGCTTAGTTGGTGGGTGTGGCTTGGTGGTTGTGTTATTGTCTGGGCATGGCCAACTCAATATCACTCACACTGAGGCACGCTTCTCCTCGCCTGGCCTCTCATGACTGTGGGGATGCTGCAACAGTTGTAAGTGTGAAAATGGGTCATAAGTCACTTTTTTCAGTGCCATTTTAACTTTGAATGGTCACTCCACACAAGCAAAGTACCAGCAAAGGAGGGGGAAAAAAACTCTGGAGACGTTCCAGAGACAGGAAGTCTAGTCCTGCCAAGAATGTAATAAGGGTTAACAGAGAGGCAGTTTCTGTCAGCAACACCAGAATATTTCCTTCCTGCCTTCCTTACAGGATTAGGCCAGTAATTTCTTCTAACAACCGGTTCTCCGAACTGCTTAGAATGTTAACAACCGTTTCTAGCGAATAGGTGCGAACCGGTAGAATCCCACCCCTGGCTGCTTTGCGCGGCGCAGAAGAGTGCTATGTGGCAGCTGCTGAAGTGACCGGGATTGTGCAGGCTTGCAGGAGGCAAGTTAGAACACCTTTGCAGCTGCACAAATGCCTCTGCGCCTGCGCAAAGTGCACATTTAGTGCGTGGGCACACACAAACTATCTGCATGCGTGCAAAGCATGTCCACCAAGCCATGCCCACCAAACCGGTGGCAACAATATTTGAATCCCACCACTGGATTACAGCCTTCAAAAGGATCGGCTTTCGGGGATGCCTGACCTTTTCCCTCCGCACGTTCTGACAGCACTTGCCTTGCCAAGTTATCTTTGCTGGCTTTCCAGGTGTCTTCGAGTCATTCCAGTTTTTTTTTATAGACTCCCCCAAGTTCTCGCTAACCTTCTCCATTTGATGGTAACATTAATTAGGGTTTAATTGTCCTTGGCACGGCAATCGCTGCTTTGTGAGAGAAGATCCCTTTGGGAGCGTAAACGTTTTGGTTAAACACACAATGCCACTCGACGGAGCCCAGTAAGGTTGGACACAAGCTGCAAGCGTCTTCTTGAGGGCAGCAAAGGAAACGCAAATCGAACCTATGTCTTTTCTTGTAACCCAGAGGTCCCCAACCCCTCATAGCCGTGATCCAATACTGGCCCCTGGTCCATTGGGAATTGGGCTCTGTAAGTGACGGGTGTTCTGACCCAGCTCCCAAACATGACAAACCCTCTGAAGTGAACCCAAAGATTCCTTTATTAGGAGCGCCGGCAATCCTGGCGAACAGTTTCTCTCTCATTGCAGGCTAATAAGTCCATCCAGCAGAGTCTGTCACATCTATTCATCTCTGCCCGCTGCCTTTTATCCTGAGAGCTGCTGGCAGCGGTGGCTCTTCCATCCCAAGGACCTGCCCATAGATTTCCACTGCTCTCCTCTCCTCTGCTTTCTGCGCATCCGTGCGTCAGGCACTGGACCCGGCTGTTCCTCCTCTTCCTCATCAGCCACCTCCAGACTTGGCTCTTCCATCCCAAGGACCAGCCCATAGATTTCCACTGCTCTCCTCTCCTCTGCCTTCTGCACATCCGCACGTCAGACACTGGACCCAGCTGTTCCTCCTCTTCCTCATCAGCCACCTCCAGACCTGGGGACTATTGACTTTCCATCTGAGGGCTGATGGACAGCCCAGGCTCCGCCTTCATCTCTATCTCTGACAGCGCCATTCCCTCTTCCCCCTCAGAGTTCCCAGGTTGCCTTGATGCTGACCCTGACTCCCATGCCTCCTCCTCCTCCTCCTCCTCATCTGATTGGCTGACAGATGAACGTGTGAAATCCATTTACACAAGTGGTGGGGGCTTGCATTCATACGCGAAGCTCCATTTGTTCAACACTTGCCATGGTAACTCCGAGCAGTCATTAAATGAAACATTTAAGTCGAGAGGTACCTGTAGGTGGTTGTGACAAGGAATTTCCCAGAATTTGGCATTAAAACCAACCTCCTTCAGCATTCCGTCACCCGGGATTGAAATTTCCTTGAATGGGAGCAAATCTTTGGCCAGATCAGCCGTGTTAACAACCGTTCTCCTTCACTAATGCAAAGAAAATGTACCTGCCAAACAGACATCTCCATTGTGATCAAACGTCCTCGCTTCCATCTTTGGAGCCTTGTCTTAAAACTTGGAACAAAAGAGGAGAAATTGAACAGATTTCATCTTCTTAAAAAGCAGCAGCGGCTTGGCAACACGTCAGAAATAATCAAGCTCTTTTTCATTTGAGGAATTTCAACAAAGACCCGACAGCTGTGGTGAGATTCAGCCAGTTCGCACCTGTTCGGGAAAACCGGCTGTTAACTTTCTAGAGTAGTTTGGTGAACTGGTTGTTGGAAGAAATCATTAGGGCAGAGAACCAGTCGTTAAATTATTTGAAGCCCACCACTGCCTGACAGCACAGGGTGGCCAATTTTCAATGTGCCCACTTTTTTATTTTTTTAAATCCCTCGCTAGTTTAACTTAGATGATTTCCCAGGTCCGTCTCGTCCTTGTAAATCAGATATTTTAGTCGCATGCATCACATTTACGCCCTGCAAAGTTTGGGTTTCGGTGAGCCTGGACTTCTGAATCTTGTTTTGAGTGCTTTTTTGTTTTTGTTTGGAGATTTGAAAAGAAAAGTGAGGGGAATTATTTTACTTCACCATTGAAGGAAAATGTTACTCAGTGTTTACTTCATCTTAATGGACATTCTGAACTGAAGATTCTGCACCAGGCAGGGGGCTTGTGATCAAATAATCCTGAAGTCGTTTAGAAATGCTAGACAGTTAGTAAGTTTTTTGCGGGGGAGTGCATGCAAATAGATTATGAATCCCCCTTTGGAAAACTGCCAGCCGGAATGGAAGGAGGAGTCAAGTAGGGAATTAGCCTTGAGTCTTTGTGTAGCCACAAGAGACATAAACCTGATACACTTCCTCCCCGAGATCCACGTAACTTTATTTGCTTGTTCCGAAGAGAAGGCAAGCAGTCTGGGAAGATTCTTATAATATAGATGGAAATCAATAAAGTTGGTGACTTAGGCTATACACGTATGGCTCGGTTTGTGTGTGCCCGACACCCCCAATGTTTAAGTCTGCATAAAAGAGACTTAAATCTGCCTAAAAGAGACCCTCACCCATAACAAAGAGGATGCTATTTACCCAGCAACCCATCTGAGGATACAACCCTTTGTCAAGTCTGAATTTGGTTAGATTGTGGGTTTGGTTGTATCCTGGGTTATTCATTAGGCTTTCAGCTGTAAAACGTTGGCAGACATGAAGTCGCCTTGCCAGCATCCAAAATCTCCCGTCGATGGAAAGCCACATAAGGAATCCACTAGGCTGATGCCTCCTTGCTCAGCTTCTCCTCCTTCTCCGAGCAAAGGGTGATAGATCAGCATTTATTTGAATTTATTAGCATAATTATTTAAAGGTTAATGAAGTGTTTTATAGGGTAATTCAACCTGCCTTTTCCTGGGAAGTCTTGGGAAACGGCAGCAGTTGAAGCATTTAGCTGCATCCTTAGGGGGCTTTGGGCCCTGAGTAAATTCTTGGCAGCCAACAGCTCTTTGCGGTGTGTGGTGTGACATCAGACCCACATGGTGGAGAGTTTTCCTTGGGTCATCCCAGTCCAGGGCATTGGCAATCACAATCTCTGTCTCCTTCCAGGACAACACCTTCTGTTTCCAGCAGTAGCTCTTTGGGTCACAGTGGGGTTGTCGATTTGTCTTGTCATCCTTCTGATCGTCCTGGCGTACGTGTGCCAGAAGAAAATCCGTCAAAGTTGCAAAGAGGAGAAAGCGAAAGCCGGTAAGAGTTACCTGCGCGTTGGCTTGCTCTGTCTTGATGCATGTGCACTTGTTTCAAACCTCTCCCGATATCTCTAGGGCTATGCACTGCTCGGAGTTTGAAGACAACACAATGCTTCGTAGGGCCGGGAAGCTGGCACCTGTCTGCAACTCTTGAAAGCAGCTGTGTCTTTTTGGTGTGTGCATTTGTGGCTGTCTTTCACAATTGCATAGATTTAAAAAAAATTAAAAAGAGGACCCATTGGAAATTGGTGACTTTCCTCCTCCTTCTCTCCCTCCCCCCTCCTCCTCCTCACGGTTACCTAGTTCGGTAATGAAACATTTTCAAGAAAACAACCAAGTCCAGAGAGCACCTAGGACCCCTAAGCCATTGTTGTCCTCCCCCTCCTCCTCCCCTCCACAACCTTCCTCTCACTTGTCCCCCTCCGTCCCCAACCCTCCTCCTCTTCCTCCTGCTCCTCCTGCTCCTCCTTCCTCCTCCTCATCTTCCTCCTCCTCCTCGTCTTCCTCCTCGTCTTCCTCCTCATCATCATCTTCCTCCTCATCTTCCTCATCTTCCTCCTTCTCCTCCTCCTCTTTCTCCTCCTCTTCCTCCTCCTTCCTCCTCCTCGTCTTCCTCTTCCCTCCTCCTCCTCTTCCTCCTCCTTCCTCCTCCTCCTCCTCCTCCTC
>NW_020769352.1:6153149-6164738 GCF_900518735.1 Pseudonaja textilis
CTACAATTTGGCAGTTCAAATCCCACCAGGCTCAAGGTTGACTCAGCTTTCCATCCTTCCAAGGTGGGTAAAATGAGGACCCAGATTGTTGGGGGCAACAGGCTGACTCTGTAAACCGCTTAGAGAGGGCTGGAAAGCAATATGACGCGGTCTATAAGTCTAAGTGCTATTGCTATTTCATGAGGACCTAACCCTACTCACTTAAGATTAGGGTTAGGTCCCCATGAATTCAGACAACAAAGTGAACATCACCAACTGGTTTATAGTATATTGCTATGTTTAGGAGGGCTCTGACTTTTCTAGCCAGTCCTATCTATGTTTCCTGGTATAATACATGAGGAAATCCCATAGCGGGCAAACCCACTTAGGGTGAGGCCCCCATGAATTCAGATTGCAAAATGGACGCCGCCAATGGATTCGCAGCTCATTGGTATGCTAAGGAGGCCCCTGACTTTTCCAGCCCATCCTTTCTACGGGATGGGTAGACTCATTTCTCCCTATTCTGCGACACAAAAGGGATTGGTTTCCTTTTTTACGATCTGTGGGCTTCAACTCCCAGAACTCCCCAGCCAGCCAGCCAGCCAGAAGTCCACTCATGTTGAAGTTGCCAAGGCTGAGAAACATTGGGAATGGAATGAGGAGGGGGACTCTTGATAGCCTATCCTTTGAGGTGCCCCCATCCCAATCCTTTTGACCTACTTGTAAGACTGCCGCGTCCCAATTTTGAAAAGTTATTGTTCCTTTCTTTCTAGATACGGCTGAAGAAATCGATTGACGATAATGGAGTTGTGCTAAGGCACCTCTCAAGGCTGAAGTTGGCAAGCCAACCTCTTGAGAACTTTCTCCAGCATAGATCATAGAAGAGGCAAGAGTGAATTGCCCGGTGTTCTTCCTTGAAGCCTACAACTCAAAGCTTCTTACAGACTCTTGCCTTCTCCACAGACCTGGCCCTCCCACCGTGGACTGAGAAAGAGGCTGGAACTCAACTTAGTCCTTGCCGGCTCTATCCTTGCCCCAAGCTTGAGATAGCCAAGGTCCTTCTTCATCCAATGTATCCAAGGCTACTTATTCTTCTCCCTGTTGACCTTACAGGGCAAAAACTGATCTCTATCCTCCCAGGGATCATAATTTAGATCCACACAAAGATCCCACAGTCAGGCTAGACAACATGATCCAGCTCAGAACTTCAAGTTTGACTGTAGTTCTTCTCTTCTACCTGCAATCTCCCCTTCCCCCATGGGAATTTGCCCGCTGGGTTTTAAGCCGCTGCCTCTGGGAACAGTTTTCTTCTCTCGCTGCACCCAAGAAGCAAAATTAGTCTGGGATTTGGCCAAGAGACTATCTTAGTATCTCTGGCATCCTGGCAAAGTTTATGTCACATGCATCACGGCCAATTTGCCACTACCAACTCCCCGCAAGACAACTCTCTGCAGGACAAGAGTTATACTCATATCAAAGAAATGGTGGAATAGAATAATTAAAGAACGGGGGCAAAAGGAGACGCAAAATGAAATGCGAATGATAAAAAGTAAAGTGATTTTTTTAAATTTATTTTAAATAATTAAATTGAATTGTTCAATAGTCCTGCAGTGAGTTGTCCCACAGCAAGTTGGCCATGGCAGCAAATTTTTTTTCGAGTTGTCCATTTCTGGTGTCAGACTGCCCCGATGCGATCCTTTAGGGAAGTAAAACCCTCGACTCCATTTGGTTGAAGTGAAAAGAACTTTTAATAAAAGGCTTTTACAGTTCGCCATTCCTTCCCCTCAAGTCCAGTTCATCGTTGACCAATCCGGTATTGCCACAATGTTTTGAGAAAGGCTGGGGTGTTTTGGGGACCCTGGAATTTCACCCCGTCCCCCCCAGGACAAAAGGCCTTGAAGATCCCAGGCACAACCAACCTGAACTACTGTGCTCTTCTTCACCTGTCATTCCCCGCTCCCTAATTTCCACCGTTGATGTGTACAGGTGTTCATTACCCAATTGGTTCCTCCTTCCTTTCTCCTCCCTTCCCTTTTTAATGGCAGGACGCCAGCGAGGTGCCAAGCCGAAGTGTGCCTCAAAACTTTTTTTCTGCTGGGAACTTTCAAAAACTGGGGTGCATCAAAGATAGCACAAGGGAAACAGATGCTTGACCTGAGGGCACACATCTTCTTTTATAGCCATCAGTAAACACTGTCAACATTAGGAGTAAGGTTCCTTTTTAAACACAATAACTTAGAAGAAAAATAACAAAAGTGCCTTGAGGAGCACTGGATGTCTGCCTTTCGGCAAGAGACACTTGTGATGCACAAAGAAACCTCGCGGGGAATTGAACGGACTTCTTTCTGCAAGCTTTCTTTCGAAATAAAAATTAAAACGTCAACAACGACCAATGGAGATGAAAAAAAAAACAAACATCTGCCTTCGGTAGACTTTGCAGATACGTTCATGTGTGCCTTGAAATCAATCCCACTTCATGGAGTGGGGCTTACTTTTAAGTGTGCCTAAGATTAAAGCCGAAATACTTGGTCAGAGGTCTCTGGGTTTTTTTCCCCCCAAGTGTCATGCCCCTGGTGTGGAGACTGACTCTGAGGGAGAGGAGGAACAGCCGACAGGGAGTGTAAGTGTAGCTCTGGAGGTTGTGGAGGAGTTTGAGGAAGGGCAGAGGCCAGCTGGGCAATCCAAGGTGGACCCAGGCCCATCCCCTCTCCATCCTAGGGCATGCAGGGACGAGTGGATAAGGGAGAGACGTGGTCTACTGAGGAGGAGAGGGCCTTGATCCTCTTCATGGGCTGCAGCTGTGACAACTGGATAAGAGGACGGACATGCGTACAGGCGAGTGCTGGAAACAAAGCATGGAAATATCTCTAGTTTATGGTTCCTCTCTTGAGTTTGGTGTCCTTCCCAGTGTGTGTTCTGTTATCCGTGGACGTCCTCCATCCCTTATCTTGCCTGGTTTGTGTTGTTTTGTACTCTTTATAATTTAAACAGCATTTTCCCCTTTCTGGTAACTGCTCGTGTGGGAGTTTTTTTGTCTCCAGTCAAGGATATTCGGAGCTTGGAAGCAAAGTGAAGGAATAAAAGGGGCTTCACCTGTTTTCTGTGACTGTGTTTATTTTGTATCCCACCCTGGGTCATCACACCAAGCCTCAAAAATGTCAGTCTTTGATTCTGAGCACTGTAGAAGTTTATGCTCTTTTTGTTTATGTCTTCTGTGGCTCTAAAGAGTATCTGGAGGAATACTAACAGGGAATTCCAATCATGTTGTTTGACATGGTAAGGGGGCAAATCTGGAACCACCAGGAAAACAATTCAAGGAAAGATAAAATTAAATTAGAACGGAGACTACGGGAGGATGCATAGAAGGAGAATGAAAATCTTACAGGCCCTCCACTTCCTTCACATTAGAATTCCTAAGACCATCAACCGGAGCCAGGTAGAAAAACTACAGCTTTCAGAATGCATATTTTCAGTGTGCAGGAATTTTATCTCAAGTTCCTGAGGTCACCAAGTAGAACTAGTGCTATGAATGTTAATACAGCCAAGAAACAGAGTCTTTAGCATCCACAAGATGGAGGCATGAAAAGGATTAAATTCCCAACACTTCCCCAGATTGGCTGAGCTCCTCTCCTCTTGTAAAGTTTCCCTTGTCCAGCCACATCCAGCTCTAAGGCATGGTGCTCATCTCCAATTTTTGGGCAAAGGAGCCAATGTCGGCCATTTTCCATGGTCATGTGGCCAGCATGACTATTATATATGCCAAAGGCACACAGAACACTCTTACCCTCCCAGCGAAGTGGTACCTATTTATCTACTCCCGTTTGCATGTTTTCAAACTGCTAGGATGCCAGGAGCTGGGGCAAGAACAGGCGTTCACTCCATCCTGTTGGTGCTTGGATCTCGAACCTGGGCTATCAGAAGCTCAGCATCTTTAACTGCTGAGCGATCGCACCCTCTTCTCTATTTCCTTGTCCACTCACATGGCCAATTCAACATGAGAGAGCAGCCAACTGATTCTCCCTTGATGGACCCTCTTACAAATATTGGAGAAGAGGAAATCCCGAAATCCCAAAGTCCTTCCTCAAAAAAAAAGGCATCGAGGCAACAAGAATCTTAACGAAGCTTCCATGGAGTGGGGAATATCAGAAACGCAGAGCAATTACGCCTATTTCAGTTTTGACAATTATCTAATGCATAATAAGTAACATGTTGAGGAAGATGTTGAAAAATGCTACACGTGGAGTGTGAAAGCAAGAGGGGAAAAAAAATTGGGTCCACCCTGTAAACCAGGGATCTCCAACCTTGGCGACTTTAAGACTTGTGGACTTCATTTCCCAGAACTCCTCAGGCAGTCATGATGACTGGGGAATTCTGGGAGTTGAATTCCACAAATCTTAAAACCACCCAAATTGGAACTCCCTGCTGTAAATGGAATGAGAGTGTAGAGCATGAATCTAATAGCTATGCTGATTTTTTTTTTTAAAAAAAAATCCAATTATTACTACTTAACAGGACTTTTTACTCTTGGGGAAAGAGGAGACTAGCTTATGAAGTTGCACATCAGGGCTATGTTTGCACTTCAAACCACATTTTTTTAGAATCAGACGGATAGCCCTAGGCTACAGTGGTCTAATTTAGGCTAGAGGTGAACGTTTGTCCAACAAATTTTACTTCCAACTTTCCTGAAACTGTCAAAAGATGTTCTGGATTTGTTCCTTTTTAAATGAGAGGTCCAGTCCTTAAAATCTACCATAAAATAGCCACCAGTTTTCATGCTTTTCTAACCCATTAATCAGGAATGTCAAATTGTGGATTTTAAAAAAACAACAACCTTGAAATTATCTCCATGTTGAATACATGCCCATTAAATATGGTGAGATTGTTCACTTTTGTGTCATGAGTGGCGTGATTGCCTAAAGAGTGATGTGACCACATCACTTACCAGTTGGAAGGTTGAGAGTTCAATCCTAGGCAGCGGCAGATGGCTATCAGAGCGGAAAGAGAAAATTTCTGCTGTGAACTCCGCATAGGCGTCAGGAAGGGAATCCAGCCAGTAAATGCTCAGCTCCACTCAGTCGCTCCGACCCCACCCTGAAGCAAGGGATTATACAGGTTTGTAAAAAGAAGAAGAAAAAATTATTTTGGGGGTCACAGAATAGGGAGAAATCCATTCCACCCACCTCCTTCCTATGACTCCTGCCAAGAAAGCTTTTCCAGGTGTCAACATTTGTTGCACCTGTACTGTCCTTTGCAAATTCAGATTGAAGTTTTCTCCAACCGAGCTGATAAAAATCTGGCTTCGGGTACATAATGAATGCATCAGTTCCATTTAACAGATAGGAGATCTTCCATGGCAAACAGCTAGAAATGTCTTTGTCCAGCTTAATTCCGGTGGATTTGTGTAATAGAAGGCACCGCTTTCTGCTGCCTGGTGCCACAGGTGTGCTTTCAGTGATTCTGTTCCACGCTGGCATATTGTGCTTCCACCATTCCTATTAAATATGATTTGGAAACAAACCCATCTAACGCCTGCCTGAGTCGCAAGAATATTGAATTGGTCAAGGTTCCGACAAGCCACCTTGAAATTGCAAGATAATCTCAGTCGGGGGGAGAAATTTCGGAGACGCCGTTTGCATTCCGATAAGCCCCTTGACTTCTCTGCGACTTTTCAAAGAGGGCTTACTGTTGTTGTCTTAGCAAATGCTTCACAAACAGCCGAGGGGAATGCTCCTGTGTCAACAGCCTAGGGAGGGCTTGCATAATGCATCCTACTTTGATTGACAAACTGCAGTGGCTGAGTTCGTGCACTCTGCAATGCTACAAACCGGCAATGGATTTGGCATGTGGCAGAACTGGGCAACCTCTGCCATGGGATAATTCGGTTGTTCCTTTGCTAGGGCAAACATCAAGATCGCTTGAAGTGTTAGTACGCTTTGTAAGGCCTTAGTAAGACCACGTTTAGTATATTCCATCCAGTGTCAGGATTCCGGCAGTGGCCCTATTGAAATCACGAGCTTCGAGTCAAGTTTCAAAAACGTCAAAGGATTTATTAGGAGTGAACACGCCAGTATGACCTGTGTGTAGCCGATTCTGAGACACGTAATTCACTATCACCCTTGACCCTGGTTTCCCCCCACCCCCTCTGGGTGTATCATAATTCATATTCTCCAGCGAAACATGTTCATAGCCAAATTATCAATCATGTTCTCCAGGATTGATTTGTGGGACAGAAACTCCAGTCGCTCAGTTATAATCTTTGCAAGATACGAATGGAATGCGCTTTCGATTCCAAACTGCTGTGCTGCTCTTTCAAATTCCTTCCCCCACTTTTCTGTTCACGGCAACTCTAAAATGGGCATAGACAAGTTTTATGAGTTAATATCCAGTTTGGGTCACCACAATATTAAAAAAAAAAGATTATTGAGACTTGAAAAATGTGTGGAGTTGAGCAACAAAGAGGATCAGAAGGAGTAGAGGCTAAAACCTATGAAGAACGGTTGCTGGAATTGGATGAATCAAGTGAAAAGAAGGACTTGGGAAGACATGGCAGCAGTCTTCCAATATCTGAGGGGTTGCCACAAAGAAGAGGGGGTGAAGTTATTTTCCAAAGCACCAGGAAGCAAAACAAGAAACAGTGGAAATAAACTAAAGAAAGACAAAAGCAACCTAGAACTAAGGAGGAATTCCCCCGATAGTGAAAGCAATTAATCAGAGGAATGGCTTGCCTTCAGGGGTTGTGGGTACTTCATCACTGACAGGTTTTAGGAAGAGATTGGATATTTGTCTGAAATGTTGTAGGGCTTAAGCAAGGGGATGGACTAGAAGACCTCCAAGGTCCCAACTCTGCTATTCTGTTAAATCGAGAACAGCTTCCACTGAAGACTTTGAGCCAGCTAAACAAGGAGACCAGGTTCTGTGTAGGTGTCAGATGGGTGGATAGTTCAGAGAGGCCACTGACAATCCAGAATGTGTTTGCAAAGCCTCTATTGACGGCTAGGGGGCAGCAGAGGTAAATATATGTCTAACTCCCTGAGGCCATCTTGCTTAATAGAGGAAACCGGCCTCATTTGTGGTTGGAAGCTGAGGTCTGCCTGTCATCAGGGGGTGGGATTCAAAAATCCCAGCAATTGGTTTGCTGCCCAGGGGGAAAGTATATCAGGGGGGTAGGGAGGAGTTGGAGCAAGAATGGGACCTCAACCCATCGCGTGACATGCAGGTCTCGAACCCGGACTGTCAGCATTCCAGTTGGCAAGCTCAGCATCTTTAACTGCTGAGACATCGTGCCTCCTGCAAGTAGATAAATAGGTACCACTTCAGTTGGAAGTTTGCTGCCCAGTTGCTGGGTGGGCATGACCATGGTGGGCGTGGCCTACTGGAACTTCCAGGAGGACCATTTTTTGCCTTCCCAAGGGTTTGGAGGCTTCCCTTGGGCCTCTGGGAGGGCGAAAACAGCCTCCCCCGGGCTCTGGAGGCCCTTGAAACAGGCATGTTTCCAGACTTCCAGAAGGCCCATTTTCCCTCTCCCAGGGCTGCTGCATGGACCCTGCACTTACCTGCATCAAAAATGGGCCATGTGGAGACTCCTAGGAGTGGAGAGGATGGGTGGGCAGAGCTAGCCAGTCAGTTCAAATACCGGTTCAATGAACCAGATGCAAATTTAACATCCGGTTTACCTGAACCAGTCCGAACCGGTAGAATCCTGCCCCGGACTGTAATCCAATCGATCTAAAAGGCACCAGAATGAGGAAGTGGAAGATCATGTTGGAGGAAAGCCAAAACATCTTCTAGCAATTGTCCTCCAAGTGTCCACATCTCAGAGCAGGGGTAACTTTCGCAACTTTACAAACTGGTGGACTTCAGCACCCAGAATTCCTCAGCCAGCACGAAAACTCCGGGCGTCGAAGTCCACAAGCCGTAAAGTTGCCAGGGTGGGAGACTCCTGTCTTAGCAAAGGACGGACTGCCACGGACTTCACCTCTGATCGTTTCCCTGCCAACTGCTGTTATACTCCTGAACTAGCCATAGTCTGAATCTGGGACCTCTCCTTGGTATATAGTCCTACCTCGACGAGTTTGATTCTTAGGTAACCAATGAAAGGCCTAAGGAAAAAGAAAGTTGGGATCCCTCAGAAGAAACGATTGAATTATTTAGGGAAATGAAAAAAAGCAGGATGCCAAAAGAACAGCAGATCCGATTTCAAACTCTCATCAGTTCTGCAAGAGTTGTCCGCTCGTGTTCTCTCTTGAGTTCCTCGCTCCCAGAAGGCCACCTTGGTGGATGGTGAGTTATGTCCTTGTATCTGCTGTGATGCACTGCCGATCAATAAAAGAAAGCTTCAACTATCATGGGTTTTATGCCTTTCATTGTGCAGTCCCATTGATGTTTGTCGAATCCCTACCGCCATGGCTGTATCTCAAGTTTCTCTTTTGTTCCCTCCCCTGGGCTTCCTCGAAAAATGAGCTGCTTAATAATGAATTAGGAAGGGCGGGGGAGAGACCCCCTTCCCTTGACTTGCCCTAATTATTTGCGTTCCCTTCAAACTAGTCCTTTCCAAACAGATATGCAAAAGGCCTTCTTTATGTTCCTTAATTCGCATTCTTTGTTCTGGTTTTTTTTTTCCCTGGGAAAAGTCTATCAGGAAGGTAGGGAGGAGTTGGAGCAAGGATGGGACCTCAACCCATCGCGTGACATCCAGGTCTCGAACCCGGACTGTCAGCATTCCAGTTGGCAAGCTTAGCATCTTTAACTGCTGAGACATCGTGCCTCCTGCAAGTAGATAAATAGGTACCGCTTCAGTTGGAAGGTAACAATGTTCCCTGACATCTCCTGCTGGCCACATGACCATTGTCTTTGGACAATGCTGGCTCCCTTGGCTAAAAAATGGTGATGAGCACCACGCCCTGGAGTCAGACACGACTGGACAGGGGAAACATCTACCTTTAATGTTTGGAAGGAGATTTACAGGGTAATAGAGTTCTATAGCATAGATCTCTCACACATCAGTTAGAGTCTGAACTGGGTGTGAACCAGGTCATTGAAGTTTATTCCATAAGCTATCAGTTTAATCAATCCCACCTTAGTGTGATGCTGTAAGAAGTAATTGCTCACCACCAACCCCAGAGAATGAAATATTTTGGGGAATATCAAAAGAGGCAGAATATTATATTTCCCCAAAGGAGAAACAGAAAAAACATGTCTTAAAGTCAGGAAGCAACCCCAATATCCTGCATAGGAAAACAACTTCCAGCAGACGCCCCAAGTCTTTAGAGATGCAGATTTTGTGCCCATTAAGAAATCCAGGCCAATCTATTCCCAAACAAAACACCTTCAGCTCCAGGTGATGGGATTAAGAAGGACCGGACAAGACCTTTAAGGACCTAGTAGGACTAACCCCACCACCATTGAAAAGGTAAGATACGCAAAAGCCCCTTCCTTGCACACTTCCCAAGAACAGTGCAAACTTCAAAGTCACAGAAAACCCACAATAAGATCCATCCACTCATTCAACCAATTTGTCAGCTGTCCCAGAACTACATGCTAGTGGTTGGTTCTGCTCATCCATAAACAGAATCCTCCTTTCCAATCGGCCTCACACTTTATTTCCAGAACCTTTCTCCTGGCTTGGAACTGGATTGGATTTTACTTCCAGCAGTACCTACAAATGCAATCACACGAGTTGCAAGCCAGGGGTTAGTAGCTTAATTGAAAGAGTCGTTCTGCTTATTGGATAGCTGCAGTTCTGTAAAGGGAGGGGCCAGGTGCAAAGCTTGAATTATTTGTTATTCGCATTTACAGCTTGTCAGAAGAAGGGTTGTGGCCCACCGGCGGCCAGCGGAACTGGCAGACTCGGACAATGAGGAGGTTGGGGAGGAATATGGGCCAGTCCTGGAGTCTGGGGAAGGCTCTGATGAGGGCTCTGCATCGGAGGCAGAGATGGGGCCAGGGCTGTCCGACAGTTATCAGCTGCCTTTGAAGTCAGAGATTAGTGGGGCAGAAGAACAGCTGGAGCCTGTTCCCACGTGCGCATGCACAGAGCTGTCAGGAGAAGGGAACAGCTAAGGAACAAGGGTCAACTCAGGAGTAAAGGCACAGGTGGATGGTGAATGGCTCCTCCCATAAGGAATAAAGAGGAGTGATAGGGCAGTGGGGTTTTGCAGGGGACAATTGTTCATTTAATTAGGGCGAAGATTTGTTCGTGACTCTCAGGGACTCCTTGCCAAGTATTTCCTTGTACAGCGTTGTGCTTGGAAGCTATCGGCAACCCTCCAAGCCTGATAAGGTCTGTGGTTGGAATTCACCCTTGAAAGACCGTTTGGCCAGGACTTTGCTGGATGTGAACGATAGGCTTAATAAAAAGGGGTTTTGTCAGGACAAGGACAACCTGCTTGGTGATTTTGTGAAGCTTCGGTCAGAACAAGAAGGTTTGTTGAGGTTTATAATCAGGCGGTCGGGATCCTAGATGGATTAGCTCGAGACAGTTCTCTGCTTTTGGCCTCGGGCAAAGTCGATTGGATTTTAAGCCATATAAATCCCCTTCCTTGACTGCTTATTGGCAAAGGTGAGAATGGATGGCCTTTGATTGTCTCATCTCTTTAATTCCAACCTCTCCACAGAGGTCCCCCTTGCAGGGAGGAGGACATTTTGGAGGCCAGGTCTTTTTCTGGATTTCTCTCTCTCCCCCACCCCACATACCGTCCCCCTACCCCCCCAAGACAAACGGGTGCCTTGAAGGATGAGGTTTTTAATTAAGCAGGATGGTGCCTTAGCCACCCCCCTTATAATGCAGTTGCGGAGTGGGTGAACTTACATCGCTGGAGGCCAAGTACTTTATCACAATGAGGGGAAATTAGATTATTGTGGAGGAAGAGAGTGGCAAACAATATTATCTCTATTAGGGCACAAAGCTATTTGCGCTCATATTCTCCGTTCCCTCCCTCTGCCGTGGATGCATTCGGGGGACACTTCAGAGCAGGGCTGTTGTTATGCTTTGATACTATTGTCTTTCCTTCCTTCCTCCCTCCCTCCCTCCTTCCCATGTTCTCTGTTTCCTCCTTCCACGGATCACTTCCCTCCTCCCTCTCTCCCTCTTTTCTCGACTTCCTTCCAGATCTCCTTCCTTCCTTCTTTCCTTCCTCCCTCCCTCCCTTCTGTCCCTACTTCCTCTTTTTGTTTCCTTCCTTCCTTCCCATGTTCTCTGTTTTCTCCCTCCCTCTATCACTTCCCTCCTCCCTCCCTCCTTCCCATGTTCTCTGTTTCCTCCTTCCACGGATCACTTCCCTCCTCCCTTCCTTCCTCTTTTCTCAACTTCCTTCCAGCTCTCCTTCCTTCCTTCTTTCCTCCCTCCCTTCTGTCCCTACTTCCCCTTTTTGTTTCCTTCCTTCCTTTTCATGTCCTCTGTTTCCTCCCTCCCTCTATCACTTCCCTCCTCCCTCCCTCATTTCTCACCTTTCTTCCCTCTCTCCCTCCCTCCTTCCTTCCTTCTGCCTCCTTCCTTCCTTCTTCATCCCATCTCCCTCCCCACTTTTTCTTATCTCTAGTTCTTCTTTCCATCCATCCATCCATTCATCCATCCATCCATCATCTCCTTCCTTCCTTCCTTCCTTCCTTCCT
>NW_020769352.1:6179277-6189485 GCF_900518735.1 Pseudonaja textilis
ATATATATATATATATATATATATACACACGCGCACACACACACACAAACTCACACACATATAAATATACATGTGCTTGCTTGAAGATAATTATTGAGAAATTAAAACACTGTTGATGAGAGATTTCATGTTTAATCACAACGCCAAACAATCCATTTTCCACAATGAGTGAGAGTTATTTTTGACCTTTGTTGGGTTTTTTTGCGCATGGGGGGCGGAAAGGAGGTTGCCATTTTTTTGAGATGGCTTGTTTTGTTTCCCTTGGTGATCAGTGCCGTGCTGGGAGTACGCTACAGTGGCTGCACCACTAAACAAGCCATGATGAACTCAGAAAAAAAAAAAAACGCAACAAAGAGATTTTAATTTGTACCCTGCTGGGAAAAGCAGAAAAATTCTGCTCCAAATTGGGGCTCACTCGGTAGCTCCTGGAGATCTTTTATGGATGTTAGCCCTTCTGTGTATGAATGATTTTTATCAAGACTATGAGCTAATAAAGATGGACTTTATGATTCTTCCTGAAGCTCTTTTTAATGGTTTTTTTTTTTCTCCAAAAGAAAAGGTCAGCCTGTGGCTGCTATTATAACTAAATTGGGGACATTTGAACTACGTAGTAGTAGTAAACATTGTGGGATTAATTTTTTTCTTTTACTAGCAGTTTTGTGGGCGTGGCTTGGTGGGCGTGGCAGAGGAAGGATACTACAAAATCTCCATTCCCTCCCCATTCCTGGGGGAAGGTTATTGTAAAATCCCCCTTCCCTCCCCACTCCGCTAACCTGCTTTCCGGCTCTGTTGTCCTGTGCAGGGCAACCAAAGGAGCCACCGATTAGCTGTGGGCGTGGCTTGATGGGCATGGTATTCTGTGGGCGTGGCTTGGTGGCGTGGCAGAGGAAGGATACAGCAAAAATCCCCATTCCTTCCCCAGCCCACTAACCTGCTTTCCAGCTCCGTTCTCCTGTTCAGGGCAACCAAAGGAGACCCAGCCAATCAGCTGGGACTCAATGGGAGGCGGAGAATAGATGGGGGCGGGGCCAGTCAAAGACGGGATTTGCAGGTTCTCTGAACTATTCAAAATTTCCA
Source organism: Pseudonaja textilis (assembly GCF_900518735.1). Next base: position 6,180,355 of record NW_020769352.1, read on the forward strand.
CTACCGGTTCTCCAGAACTGGTCGGAACCTGCTGAATGCCACCTCTGGGGTAGGGCCAGTCAAAGATGGTATTCCAAACTACTCAAAATTTCCCCTACCGGTTCTCCAAACTACTCAAAATTTCTGCTACCGGTTCTCCAGAACTGGTCAGAACCTTCTGAATACCATCTCTGGTCATAAGGGTTGCATTTTGTGGTTATTCTGCCCAGCTGGTCCTTGGTAGCTCTTCTGCCAAAGAGGAACAGAAGACATAATTAGAAGTTCCAAAGAGGACAAGAAAAACCAAATTCAAATCTCAAACATGACACTTGTAGAGTGATCTTCGATCTCGTCAAATTCATGTCAGAAGCGCCAACTCACTTCCGGATTGAAAGTATTAGCCGCTGACGTCACTGTTGTCTGGGTGGAATCCAGGAGGGGTGTTGAGAAAATGTCTATCCTGGTTTATATATTTCTAACCCAAATACCTGTTAGGTGACTTATGTTCCTAACAAGGGGGCTCCTTTCATGTCTCCAGCGGGAGCTGGAGTGAAGGATGGGAGCTCACCCTGACCCACAGCAGCGTTTGGATCTCCAATGTGGTCTTGCTAATCTTCCAACTAGCATCGTAACCATGCGAGTCATGGTGTTCCTGATCGTCATGTCCGATAGTTTGCTATGACTCCACCCAATCAACCACAATTGTTTGAGAGCAAACTGGGAGGTTTACATGAGAAGAACCACACATGCTAATGGTCTTTCAACTGGTTCTCCAGTCTTCCTTCTTTAGATGTTGCTACTTAGGCTGCAATGCCTGCTGGCCATGTCCGCTCAAAAGTTTGTCCCACCAGGTTCTTCAATAGATTGCAGATACAAAACGGGTTTCTCTCTTGTTTTGACTGAACCAAACTATCAACTGCATCAGGAAATGTTATGGTAGAATAGCCCGGTCAATGTTATTTGGCCAAATGAATAAATAAAGTTTCTCTCGTCTCTGATTCACTTTGGGCAGAAGGAGGTACAGAGAATGAGCAAAGACTGGGAAGGAAAGTCTTGATTTATGTCTGACTCCTACCAGCAAGCTGGGATAAACAAAAGTCCAAGGATAATAGCTGTTCTGGCATTTTTCCTCCATGTTTCTATTCGGTATATCTCTATTATAGATAGAGATATACATTCTATACTTTATTTCATGCTCTCCATAAATCCTAACAACCAATGTGGAAAGAGCAATATTAACCTTTATGAACAGAGCAAGGAAAACTGCCATAAAGTTGATGTAAATAAACCTTGGGCTCGTAGGGCGGTTCCTTATCTTGTGGATAAAATGGTTCTTCGTAGCCCCAAAGGTGCTTTTTCATGAGGCAACTGGACTGTCTTTGTTTCTCCCCGAAGACGTTTCGCTTCTCCTCCAAGAAGCTTCTTCAGTTCTGACTCAGTCTTCGGTCAGAGCTGAAGAAGCTTCTTGAAGGAGAAGTGAAACATCTTCAGGGAAAAGCAAAGAAAGCCCAGTTGCCTCTTGAAAAAGTCATAGGAACCAATTGCCAAGAGTCTGAATTGTGATCACGTGACCATGGGGATACTGCAATGGTTATAAGTGTGGAAATTGGTCATAAGTCAGGTTTTTTTTTTTTCAGTGCCATTGTATCAAGTCACTAAAATGAACTGTTGTATGTTGAGGGCTACCTGTACATTTCTAGCCCAGGACAAACAAAACCGCCTCAGTTGCTTGCTGAATACCATGTACCTGTTGTGGCCCGCCAGCTGCCAGCAGAGCTGGCGGCAGACTCAGACAATGAGGAGGTTGGGGAGGAACTTGGGCTAGTCCTGGAGTTTGGGGAAGGCTCTGATGGATGCTCTGTGTCGGAAGCAGAGATAGGGCCAAGGCCGTCTGACATTTCCCATCTGCCTTCAGAGTCAGAGATAAGTGGGGAAGAAGAACAGCTGGAGCCTGTTCCAGATGCGTGTATGCACAGAGCTGTTAGAAGAGGAGAACAACTAAGGAACAGGGGCCAACTCAGGAAAAAAGGCACATGTGGATGCTGAATGGCCCTTCCCTGGGGAATAAATAGAAGCAAAAGGGGAATGGTGGTTGCAGGAAACAATAGTTTGTATTTCTTTCGAAAGAAAGACTTGCTTATCGTGGTTCGTACCTCACAGAGACTCCTTGCCAGGAATTAATTTACAGCTTTGCAACTGGAAGCTCTCGGCCTGGTAATTATCCAAGAACAGATAAGGTCTGTTCTTGCAATTAACTCTTGGAAGGATTATTGCCGGGTCTTTTCTGTGTGTGAATGCCATGAATTCACAGCAACTAAATAAAGAGGATTTTTTTTTGAGACAAGGAGTCTGTTTCTTGGTTCTGATACAGCTGGGTCAGAACAATACCAGAAAGAAATATGGAAGGACTTGTTAATTCTTGCAGCTAACTGTTCCACCTCCAGCGATCGATTGATGATCATTAATTGCCATCAGATCAGCATTGAGGTGTTTTTTTTTCCGGCAGCTACATAAATAACTTCTCTCCAAGGTGATTGCTTGCCAGATGCCTTTAGGAAAACCTTGTGGTGCGTTCAGCGATGTTCTACTTTCATTATTTTTGGGTAAAATATCAAGTCTCTTTTTAGTTGGAGTGACTTGGTCTTGAATTTTCTGGCCAACAAAGCAGGGGCCTTGGGATGTCTCACTAATTTTCCACTCAAGTACTAACCAGTTCTGGTTTTGCACAACATTTTGAAATCCGTCAAGATTGGTGAGGTGCTGTTATAATATCAGATTTTTTTTCTCTGTAAAACAAGGCTGGACAACTGGAAAAAAAAGTTAACCTCTAGATTTTGGGGAATACAACTTTTTAAAAACCCTTGATTGCTGACCACTGTTATCTAGAGTTTATAGGAAGTAATACTTCAAATTTATCAAAGAGAGATCCAATCTAGAATTAAGGAGACATTAGCTGACAGTGAGAACAATTAATCAGTAGAAGAGCTTGTTTTAGAAGTTGTAGGTATTCCATCACCGGAGGCTTTCAAGAAGAGAATTGTCCAGAATTGGAAAGTCCCTTCCAACTGTAATTCTGTAAGACCTTCAGATTGGAGGTTCTTGCTATCCTTACACCCAAAATGATTGTGTTCTATCTCCATCTCCATCTTGGGTGGCCTGGGTATCTTGAGTATCTATCTTGTCTTCTTTGGCATCTGCCGTCTTTTTCGATCTGATGGAATTGATATACTCCAGGTCCTATCAACTGAAGTATCATCTGATGGGACCCAGGGGGTGAATCTTCTCAGTTGTAGAATCTGGAAAAGTATCTTCTAGAGATCTGCACGAACCTTGTTCTCACAAAAACTCACTTGCCTTGAGCTAGGTTGCGTGATGAACCGCTTACAGGATCTTGAATGTTTGGTCAAGATAGCATTTATCAAATTTGGCCACTTAAAGACGTGTGGATTTCAACTTCCAGAATTCCCTAGACAACATGCTTGCTTGGGAATTCTGGGAGTTGAAGTCCACACATTTTAAAGTGGACAACTTTTTTAAAAAACACTTGTCTAGATGTCTATGGAGACTGTCAATCATCCAGGCCACGGTTATCTCAAAGATGCTGGTTTTCTTCCAAAAGGCAGCTGAACTTTCTTGGGAGGTGTTCGTTGTTGTTGTTTTTGTGCAAATATTTTGCTTCTCAACCAAGTAGCTTCTTCAGTTCTGGTCTAGATGTTTTATTCTCCTCTAGATATTCATCGTTCTTTTCATTTTTATATTGTTCCTTGCTGTTTTTAGTGTTATACATTATGGACCGAGCAGACTTACATAAATTGGATAAATAATAAATGAATAATAAAATAAATACGGGTCTGCATGCCTGTGTATATATGAATGATGATAGGCTATAAAGGAGAAAATAAGAGCTAACCAGATGTTAGGAGACATCTGTTGGATTTCAGGGCTGTGCTTTCCATAAACAGAGTTTAGAAAAAAGTCCTTCAGAACTCAGAAGAAATAAACACGGAAGGTTTGGCTGGATAGCAGTCAATTTTATGGGGATTTTTTTAAAAAGAAAAAGATAGAGATAGCCATCTAGGATTGTACATTAGTTTGGATGAAAAAGCAGTGGAGGAGCTGATAAAAGTATTGATCTGAACAATGTCACTTAGATTCATTGTTCCGTTCGTGAAGCTGCTATCGGCTGCAAAGAAAGCCCCTTCTAGCACCTATAACAGCTTAATTCATTGTAAAATTTGGGACCAGGAGATGATGTTCTCCAATTATTCCTTTCACGCTTGTTCTTTTGGCCGGCACAAATGTTTTATTTGCTCTTTCAAGATAAAATCCATGCAAATAATTGCAAAGCCAGACCTATAGATCAGGTTTATTGCCGGGTAGAACAGGAGTTATAAGACCAGATAATGGTTTCATTCATCCCCATAAGCAAAATAATAATAATAATAATAAAAATGACAGTATGTCTTTGTCACAGATGGATGGATTCATACATCATGGGTAAAAGCAGCCACTGTAGCGTGTGAACATGTTTTCTAGCTGAAGATGTAGGACGGGTCCCCTCAAAAATGGCAGTTTACAATATTTAGCAAAGCACGGTTGAATAAAACCACACCTTAGCATCGTGGATCAAGCCTTTCTTGTGTCTTTTGACGGCAACTGATAAATGAAAAGATGTTTCTGTGCCAAAGTGAGTTTAATTATTCAGTTGTTATTCTGTTTACCTTCCTGCCTCATAGCAAATTGCTTTTGTTTTGGGAGCTTTTAGGAGAAAAGTCTCCAGAAATTGTGTCCAGGAGGCACGACAAGGAACAATAGATGGAAATTAACCAAGGAGAGAAGCAACTTGGGACTAAGGAGAAACTTCCTAATGGTGAGAACAATTAACCAGTGGAACAACTGGCCACCAGAAGTTGTGGGTCACTGGAGGTTTTTTTTTAAGAAGACACTAGATAGCCACTTGTCTGAAATGATACAGACTTTCCTTCTTGTGCAGGGAAATGACCTCCAAAATCCCTTCCCACTCTGTTATTCTATGTTCTATATATCACCTTACGACCAATTCCAGGATTCTTGAAATCTGATTTGAAATGCAAGCAGTTCTCTCTTTAAAACCATCCAGTGAATAGAAGAAAAAAAGAAAGACCCAGCTGGATTTGAACCACTCATTAATATCTCATTAATAGAAAAATAGATTTTTTTTTTTAAAAAAAAGGGTTTTATTATACAGGGAGGATTTTTAAAATTTTGTTAGCCACCTGGAGTCACCTATTTGTGACCTGGGCGGCTATATAAATTTGTCTGATAAATAATTAAATAACAGCTCATTTTTTTTCTCCTAAAAAATGAGAACACCTTCCTGGTTTTATGTTCTCTGGATGATTAGTCATAAACATGCCATTGGTCCAGGTCTACATAACCCTAAGAACTATAGCCAGACAGATAAACCATGAATAGGCTGTCATATCATCTCTCTTTTGACCACAAACCTAATTTAGACTTTGCACTAAGTCCAACAGCTGGATGGTTTTTAGTACATTATTTGAACAAGACTAGCCCGTTCAAGAAAGAAGAATGTGATGCTCTTTGATTTTGGATGTTCTCTCGAAGACGTCTCATCACCCAACTAGGCATCATCATCCGTGCTTAGAAGGGAGTGGCGCTTGCAGAATGGAGGAGGAGGAAGACTGTGGGGTCCATGATATTCTGATGTTATCTGATATTACCTAGTTGGGTGACGTCTGCAAGAAAGCAACCAAGTTCAGAGCTTGGTTGTTTTCTTGCAGATGTTTCATCACCCGACTAGGTAATATCTTCGGTGCTAGAAGGGAAGAGGTTTGATCTCTGTTTAAATATGGGCGGTTTGCCCCATTCGCTTCTAGCACTGTTGATGTTGCTTAGTTTGGATAATGAAATGTCTGCAAAAATAAATAAATAAATAACCAAGCCCAGAGAACAGCAAGGACTCATTTCAACCCCGAGCTACAAATATTCTTTAAAAAAAAGATGTCCTAGTTAATTTGTTTTCCGAAGCAGACAAACACTGTTCCCAAACCTTATTTTCTAAGTCCCAGGAAAAGAAAATTCTGTCAGTTTATTTTTGTTTTGTTTTTTTGACATTCTAGCCTGCTAGAGATTGTGGTTTGATATGTTGTTTGTTTGTTCTTAAAAAGCTGCACTCCATTTTTTCTCCATCAGCCTCTCCTTGTCAACACGGCTTTTATATATTAGATTCTTTTCAAATTTCTTCAACCTGCAGGCAAAGAAGGATCCAATTCTTCTGTGTTTCTTTCACTGGGTCTGGTGACTGCTTGAAGATGAGATATTGCTTTGTTGTCAGTAAATAAGTGATTTCTGACCATTTAGATAAGCTGGATAAGAAAAAGAAATAAGGCTTTGCATGAAAACACTCGCCGGTCAATAAAAAGTACAAAATGTAAGTGATAAAAGGCCTGAGTGGCATTTTTCTACCTTAAAACACAACATGGCTACTTGGTTAACAATGCTAAGAACTTAAAAATAGGCACAGCAGTTAGGTTCTTATTAAATGTAAATCTTTAAAAATCCATGAACGAGCATGATTGGCATGGATTTCATCTTAAATATAGATTACAGCCAGGACCAGTGAAAATTTGGTAGAGTTTGGCTTTAGACATCAAAGTGAAAGGCAATATTCAGGGTTGAGATAATAACCAAGAGACAGTCGGTAACCAGAACCATTCCTAACTTTCCAAATTCTACAATATTATCCTTGTAAAGCTGTCAGCTTGATAGCCACTGAAGTAATCAACCCTGGATTAGGAACTTTGAGAAAAATAAAAAAGACCAATTACCAAAGTTATTTGGAAGAATAGAATAAAACAGAAGAGAGAATTTAGAATAGAATAGAATAGAGAATTTGAAATAGAATAGAACAGAATAGAGAATTTAGAATAGAATAGAGAATTTAGAATAGAATAAGAATAGAGAATTTAGAATAGAATATTTAGAATAGAATAGAGAATTTAGAATAGAATAGGATAGAATAGAATAGCAGAGTTGGAAGGGACCTTGGAGGTCTTCTAGTCCAACCCCCTGCTCGGCAGGAAGCCCACTCCCATTTCAGACAAAGGGTTGTCCAATCTCTTCTTTAAAAGCCTCCAAGATATTAATTATAGATTTTTTTTTTTAAAAAAAATGTTCTCTTATTGTCTACTAAGAGTACAGGTAGCTCTTGAGTTATGACAGTTCATTTAGTGACCATTCAAAGTTGGTAGGGCATTGAGAAAAGGGACTTATGGCCATTGTTCACGCTTACGACCGTCGAGGCAGTCCTCACAGTCACGGGATGAGGACTGGCAGCCTTATTGGTGTTCGTGTGTGTGTGTGTGTGTGTGTGTGTGTGTGTGATATCGGTCAAAATGGTAGCAGAAGGATGCCATTGTAGGCCAGTCAACAATGCTTAGAAAGGGGTGAAGAAATAAAAGAAGGAGAGTTTTGAGGTGGCTGCAGACGAATCGGAACGAAAAGAAATCAAGAATAAAGCAGACACGGGGGAAATAAGTCATGCACAACAGAAGCCAGGAGGCATCGCTCTGACTTTGAGGTTCCAGCCTTAAATAAACACCGTCTCAGAAAAGCTCTTTGAAGTGCAGAAGGCATCAAATAAGCACAGGAGGTCTGGGTGGTGACAGTTTTTATCATCCTGGAATTCTTTCTTTCTTCCTTTTCTCTCTCTCTCTCTCTCTCTCTTTTGGGTGAAAGAGTTCAAAGGAGGACAGGTTGTCGCTTACTGAGACCCAAATTGTGTTTTCCCTTTTAATTCTCCTCCCTTTGAGTCTCTCGCACACACAACTGTCCGCACCCAACTTCATCACTCCCCCTCTCTCTTTCTCTCTCACTCTCTTTCTCTCTCTCTTTCTCACTCCCTCTTTCTCTTTCTCTCCCCCTCTCTTTCTCACTCCACCCCTCTCTTTCTCTCCCTCTTTCTCTCTTTTTCTCACCCCCCCATCTCTTTCTCTCTCTTTCTCTCTTTCTCTTTCCCTCTCTCTCTTTCTCTCTTTCTCTCCCCCTCTCTTTCACTCTCTCTTTCTCACTCCCTCTTTCTCTCTTTCTCTCCCCTTCTCTTTTTCTCTCTTTCTCACTCCCTCTCTCTTTCTCTCTTTCTCTCTTTTTCTCTCTCCCTCTCTCTCTCTCTCTTTCTCTTTCCCTCTCTCTTTCTCTCTCTTTCTCTCCCCCTCTCTTTCTCCCTCCCTCTCTCTCTTTCTGTTTCCCTCTCTCTCTTTCTCTCCCCTCTCTTTCTCCCTTTCTCTCTCTCTCTCTCTTTTGGGTGAAAGAGTTCAAAGGAGGACAGGTTGTCACTTACCGAGACCCGAATTGTGTTTTCCCTTTTAATTCTCCTCCCTTTGAGTCTCCCGCCCCACCCAACCTCCTCCACCCCACTTTGTGAGAGGTAGGGATTCAGAAAGAGGAAACCGTTTTGGCCCGGCGGACTGTAAAAGGAGAATTCTTTCGGCATGGAGAACTTTATTACTACACGAACCTAGTCTGCTTTTTAAGATTTCCGTTTACTTTTAAAATAGGAATTTTAAAACGTTCCTTACCCCCCCCCCCCCCCCCCCCTAAAAAAAAAAAGAACTCCCTAACAAGAATTTAGGAGGAGGATGATTTGGGATTGTGAATTCTGGGGCTGCGCAGGAGTAGGAAGGCTTTGGAAGTCCCAAAAATCAAAATGGAGTGTATAACGGTGTGAGCAAGGTTTCTTTCTCTCTCTCTTTCTCTCTCCCTCTCCCTCTCTCTTTCTCAATCACTCCTTCTCTCTCTTTCTCTCTCTCTGTCTCTCTCACACTCTCTCTTTCCCTCTCTCTTTCTCACTCCCTCTCTCTCTTTCTGTCTCTCTCTTTTTCTTCCTTTCCCTCTCTCTTTCTCCCCCCTCTCTCTCACTCACTCCCCCTCTCTCTTTCTCTCTCTCTTTCTCTCTTTCCCTTTCCCTCTCTCCCTCTCTCTCTCTCTCTTTCTCTCTTTCTCAATCACTCCTTCTCTCTCTTTCTCTCTCTCTCTCTCTCTCTCTTTCCCTCTCTTTCTCTCTCTTTCTCATTCCCTCTCTCTTTCTCTCTCTCTCTTTCTGTATCTCTCTTTTTCTTTCTTTCCCTCTCTCTTTCTCCCCCCTCTCTCTC
>NW_020769352.1:6210575-6221025 GCF_900518735.1 Pseudonaja textilis
TGTAGTCAGACCTAAATGCGGATCTCCTGACCTTGCTTGCCATATGCTGCGCGGAATGCAAGAGAGCGGTGGTGGCCAAGGAGGTTCCGATCCCCGTGCGAAAAGAGAGTCCAGATGTGGGAAAGGGGACCCGACTCCTGAATAGATCCGGCTGGATTTGGCCACCCACCCCCTGCCCCACCACCATCCCATCCTAATATCCTCCCTGATATCCTTCCCAAGAGCTCAGGAGTAGGAAGGTTTAAGGTCCCACACGGCGCAGGGCTCAGCGTTTTTTTTTTCAATGGGTTTGCAAGACTTTGATAGCACAATATCATTAAAACAACAACATCAAACAACACATACAGAGTGGGGTATTCTGTCAGTTCTGACCGGTTCTGAAGAACCGGTAGTGGAAATTTGGAGTAGTTTGGAGAACTGGCAAATCCCACCTCTGACTGGCCTCATTCCCCCCCTCCCCCATCTGTTCTCCGTCTCCCGAGTCCCAGTTGATCGGCTGGGTCAGTGGTGGATTCAATATTTTTTACTACCGGTTCTGTGGGTGTGGCTTGGTGAGCGTGGTGTGGCTTGGTGGGTTTGGTGTGGCTTGGTGGGCGTGGCAGGGGAAGGATACCGCAAAATCCCCACTCCCTCTCCATCCCACTAACCTGCTTTCCAGCTCCATTCTCCTGGGCAGGGCAACCAAAGAAGACTCAGCCCAGAGGTGGGTATTCAGCGGGTTCTGAGCAGTTCTGGAGAACCGGTAGCGGAAATTTGGAGTAGTTCAGAGAACCGCAAATCCCACCTCCGACTGGCCCCGCCAAGCCCACCTATTCTCTGCCTCCCGAGTCCCAGCTGATTGGCTGGATCTTCTTTTTCTTATTTTCTCTCTCTCTCTCTCATTCTCTCTCTCTCTCTCTCTCATTCTCTCTTTCTCTCTCTCTCTTATTCTCTCTTTCTCTCTCTCTCTCATTCTCTCTCTTTCTTTCTCTCTCTCATTCTCTCTCTCTCTCTCATTCTCTCTCTCTCTCATTCTCTCTCTTTCTCTCTCTCTCTCATTCTCTCTCTTTCTCTCTCTCTCTCTCATTCTCTCTTTCTCTCTCATTCTCTCTTTCTCTCTCACTCCCAATTAGCTGGGACTCGGGAGGCAGAGAATAGGTGGGGTTGGCAGAGCCAGTCAGAGGCGGGATTGGCCGGTTCTCCAAACCACTCAAAATTTCTGGTACCAGTTCTCCAGAACCAGTCAGAACCTGCTGAAGAACCACCTCTGGGCTCGGTTTCCTTTCGTTGCCCTGCACAGGAGAACGGAGCTGGAAAGCAGGTTAGCGGGGTGAGGAGGGAATGGGGATTTTGCAGTATCGTTCCCCTGCCACGCCCACCAAGCCACGCCCACAGAACCAGTAGTAAAAAAAATTGGAATCCCACCACTGAACAGATCCCCGGAAAAGGCCTGGGCTCATCTCATGTTCACCTCTTGCTCAAGATAGAATCTCCGACATGGGAAAAATAAATAAGCAGCGAATAAGGGAATTCAAGGACAATTGGCCAGAAGTTGGAGGAGAAAAATGAAAAAATTCAACCCAGCTCTTTGGTCCTCAGGACTGCGTCCTTGCAGTTGTATCGGACCCGTTTCAGAACAAGGACCTATAGTCCTCGAGTTACAACCGTTTGTTCAATGACCGCTCAAAGTTACAGCGGCACTGAAAAAAAATGGGACCATTTTTCACAGTTATGACCTTGTAGGATCTCCACGATCACGTGGCCAAAATTCAGATGCTCGGGAAATGGTTCATACTTATGACCGTTACCGCGCCCCGTGGTTAAGTGATCCCCTTTTGAGACCTTCGGACACGCAAAGTCAACAGGGAAGCTGGATTTACTTAACAACCGGGTTACTAACCGAACAATTGCAGTGATTCACTTAACGACAATGTGGCAAGACAGGTCATAAAATGGGGCAAAACCCCCCTGGGACCACCGTCTCGCTGAACAATGGAAATTTTGGCTTACTAACTCACCAACGGCAGTGATTCACTTAACGACAGTGGTAAGAAAGGTGGCAAAATAGGGCAAAACTCACTTAACAACAGAATTTTTTTCTGGTCGTATGTCAAGGACTCCCAGCATATCCTTACTTCTCTCCCATTTCAGCCCGGAGATACCTCGACTTACAGCCATTCACTGAGTGACTGTTCAAAGTTACAACAGCGCTGAGAAAAAGTGACTTAGGCAGCCCCCTTGTGGTCCCACGATCTAAATTCGGACGCTTGGCACTTATGCCGGTCATAATAAGGGTCACCAGATCCCTTTTTGCAACTTTCTAACAAGTGAAGTCCATGAGGAAGTCAGAGTTCACTTAACATCTTGTTACTAACCGAACAATTGCAGTCATCCACTTAACAACAGTGGCAAGAAAGGTCATATATCGGGGCAAAAGTCACCACTGAACCACTGTCTCACTTAGCAACAGAAATGTTGGGTTCCATTGTGGTCATAAGCCAAGGACCACCACCCCCCTGTATCCTCTTCGCTCCAACTTCACTGCACTACCGATCGACGTGAGTCCAAAACGTTCTCTCGCCAGATTGCATTAGGAAGCCAATGTAGCATCAATAAAAGCTGGGTCTCATCCTCGTTTAGCTCTGGAAATGCCAGCATCCCTCAGCCTTCCCTCCGCTCTCCGCTTATTCCTAACAGCTTCTCCTTTGGATGGGAACGGTTGGTCCTACAGATGGTCCAGGGCCGCAGCTTCCCAATACTGCCCCCCCCCCCAAAAATTGCTGGGGAAAAAATAAAAATTGATCAGGAGGATGAGAATAGAACAGAATAGAACGGCATAAGGAATGAGGAATAAGGAATAAGAATAGAGTAGAGTGGAGTAGAGAAAATAGAATAAGGAATAAGAATACAGTAGAGTAGGATAGGATAGGAGAGGAGAGGAGAGGAGAGGATAGAAATGAAATGAAATGAAATGAAATGAAATGAAATGAAATGAAATGAAATGAAATGAAATGAATAGAATAGAATAGAATAGAATAGAATAGAATAGAATAGAATAGAATAGAATAGAATAGAATAGAGGAAAAGAATGGAATGGAATGGAATGGAATAGAATAGAATAGAATAGAATAGAATAGAATAGAATAGAATAGAATAGAATAGAATAGAATAGAATAGAATAGAATAGAGAATGGAATGGAATAAGACAGGACAGGACAGGATAGGATAGAAATGAATAGAATAGAATAGGAGAGGAGAGGAGAGGAGAGGATAGGATAGAAAAATGAAATGAAATGAAATGAAATGAAATGAATAGAACAGAATAGAATAGAATAGAATAGAATAGAATAGAATAGAATAGAATAGAGGAAAAGAATGGAATGGAATGGAATGGAATGGAATAGAATAGAATAGAATAGAATAGAATAGAATAGAATAGAATAGAATAGAATAGAATAGAATAGAGAATGGAATGGAATAGAACAGGATAGGATAGAAATGAATAGAATAGAATAGGATAGGATAGGATAGGATAGGATAGGATAGGATAGGATAGGATAGGATAGGAATGAATAGAATAGAATAACAGAGTTGGAAGGGACCTTGGAGGTCTTCTAGTCTGACCCCCTGCTCCGACAGGAAACCCTATACCATTTCAGGCAAATCGTTGTCCAGTCTCTTCTTAAAAGCCTCCAGTGTTGGAGCAGCCACAACTTCTGAAGGCAGGTAGTTCCACTGGTTAATTGTTCTGTCAGGAAATCTCCCCATAGTTTGAGGTTGCTTCTCTCCTTGATCAGCTGCCATCCGTTGCCTCTTGTCCTGCCTTCCGGTGCTTTGGAGAATAGCTTGACTCCCTCTTCTTTGGGGGCAACCCCTGAGATATTGAATCACTGCTATCATGTCACCTCTGACCCTTCTTTTCATTAAACTATTAGACTATGCTTAAGGAAAGAACTTCTCCTCCCCTGAACCCAGACATGGAGCTAAATGCATCTTTCCAATGCAATTCTACGTGCTGTAATTCGTGTCTTTCTCACTTCTTGCTTTGACCATTTCCATTGTGTTTTTTCTTTCTCCTATAAACAGAATATATTCTGCCTCTTGACAGGAATAGATCCAAAGGAAACAAGGAAGGAAGTTTTTGTAGATCATGGAAAGGAATTGTTTCACCCAAAGGGACAATTTGGAGGAAATTCAGAATAATGTCGGTGAAGAGTTAGGGTAAGGGAACTGGGTATCCAGATGTGTTATTCAGCAGGTTCTGACTAGTTCTGGAGAACTGGCAGTGTCCTTAGAGGTTCAGGAGGCTGCAAAGGGTGCAAGGCATGGCTGCCCATTCCTGACCGGTGCGAGTGGTGTAGTAGGAGGACGCTGGTATGGTGGAGGTGCACCGGGGTCTTCCAGCAGGCCTCCAGATCCTAATCAAAATGCTGGTTGCTACCTACAAAACTCTTGGTGGCTCAGTTCCCGGTTCTCCTCAGAACCATCTGCCTCAGCTGGAAGCTTCCCATCCCATTTGCATTGGCCAAGGGGGCTTCTTTCGGCGGGGATCCGTTCTCCAAGCTACACGGAAGCTTAAAAGCAAAACAATTGTTCGGGTTAGGATTGGGTTTGCTTGTTGGATTGATTGATCGTTTCTTTCATTGGATTTAGGATTAGTTCAGGGTTCTCGACTCGAAAGAATGGTCCCTGCTGCTTAGGAAGGCTGTGAGGGTGCAACGTGGTTAGGAACAATTGTTCAGGGGGGAATTGTGGAGGGAAGGAGGAGAAAGGCGAGGGGGAGATTGAGAAAAGGAGGAGGGAAGGAAGGAAAAGACAGAAATAAAGGAAGGAAGGAAGGAAGGGAAAAGAGAGGGAGGGAGGGAAGGAGGGAGAGGAGGTAGAGGGAGGAAGGAAAGAAGGAAGAAAAAGACAGAAATAAAGGAAGGAAGGAAGGAAGGAAGGAAGGGAAAAGAGAGGGAGGGAAGGAGGGAGGGAGAGGAGGGAGAGGGAGGAAGGAAAGGAGAGAAGGAAGAAAAAGACAGAAAGGAAGGAAGGGAAAAGAGGGAAGGAGGGAGAGGGAGGAAGTAAAGAAGGAAGAAAAAGACAGAAAGGAAGGAAGGGAAAAGAGGGGAGGGAGAGGAGGGAGAGGGAGGAAGTAAAGGAAAGAAGGAAGAAAAAGAGAAAGGAAGGAAGGAAGGAGGGAGGGAGTATGGGAGGGAAAGAAGGAATTGGGGGAAAAGGGAGGGAGAGAAAGAAGGAGGGAGAGAGGAAGGGAAGGGGGAAGGAAGAGAGAAATAAGAAAAAGACAAAGGAAGGAAGGCAGAGCAGATGGGAGGGAAAGGAAGGAAGGAATCAAGAGAAAGGAAGGGAGGGAAGGGAAGGGAAGGGGGGAGGGGAAGGGAGGGAGGGAGGGAGGGAGGGAAGGAAGGAAGGAAGGAAGGAAGGAAGGAAGGAAGGAAGGAAGGAAGGAAGGAAGGAAGGAAGGAAGGAAGGAAGGGCGAGGCTTATACTGCAGGGAGGCTGGCAAACAAGACCACAACAAGAGCCGGTGAGGTCAGAATTAGAAAGGATTTCAGGACTCCCAGGAGGCTACAGTCTGATTTGCATTAACAGATGGCAGCAAATCATCCGCCTTGCAGAAATATGCTTTGGAGAATGAGTCCAAGCCACTGAGCGCTTCCCATGCCCAGGTTCCAACCAGGCGACGGCCCAAAAGCACCCGGTCAGCTCCCAAAGTTTTCAATGGAGGCTCCATTCAAACATCCCAAGGACTAGTCTCCTGCGTTCGGGCTTTTGAGCCATCACCAAGTCTACCCTCTTTTTTTTTCCCATGCTCTGATCTAACACGATACAATTATGGTTCGAAGCCAAGACAGGAATCTAGAGCCAAGCCTAGGATAGTCACGATGTAAACCAGGAACCCCCCAAGAGGAAGGCCAGGGAGAAATCTATCCGAAGGGAGAATGAATGGAGGTACAAGCTGGACTACCATTTATTCTTTTGGCGTCCGCCGCACTTTAAGGTTTGGCGATGCATTTATTTTATTTTATTTTTTAAAAAATCACATGTGCCTTTGGAGAAGCGCCATGAGAAATTTGGTGTATTGGGAAAATTGCAGGCCAATTGCACAGGCAAGGAGAAATTCTAGGCCCAATATGGATGGCCAACTTTGGATTAAAATGGCACGGCTTCTTATAGAAGGGAGAGAGGCGTCCAAGTTAATATTGTCCAGCCCAGAAATGAAAAAAAATGTCAAATCAAATAGCAAAGAGGCCACGGGAGGGATTAGAATTTCCCAGACTCAAATAAATGTGTCTAAAATTTGGCGATCTCCTCGATGCTCAGCTTTGATTCCATCTGCGAGAACCAATTTACAGAGAGGAACATGTTAGAGTGACGGAAAGGGAAGAACGTGCATACAATGATCTCTAGTGAGGAAACAGGAGACCGAAAACCAGGCAGCTATTTTTAAAAAGGCCTCATCAGAATATAAAACCCTGTTAAAACTCAGGGAACAGGGGATGTGGAGGGTGGGAAGGAGAAACGTTTGCAGCCAGCCCTGTCAAAGAAGATATAAAAAGGAAGAAGAGAAGAGGAGGAGGAGGAGGAGGAGAAGGAGGAGGAGAATGAGGCATATTTTGCCAAGAGGAAGCTGCAATTCACATGAGAAGCAAACCAAGGGATATTGGCATCCTCATTGTAACGGAAGCGGGGAAAAGGAGGATTTTTGTGGCACGGAGAGACTGGAGCAAAAAAACAACAACACAGTAACAAAAGCCCTATGTAGGGGGTGTGAATCACTCATGCTAAGACTGAACATTGAAAAGCCATGCATGGTGGTCCCACCCTTGCTTATTTGGCTCAAGGACTCAAATCCAAACAGGGGGAAGCAGAATTCAGAACCCTGGAGAGCTCCTGATGAGCTAAATGAGAGTCGGAAAGACTACAGGCATCCTTGACTTATGACTACACTCGGGAGGGGCACGTCCATTGCTAAGCGAGACCGTTGTTAAGTAAGTGGAGCCCCATTTTATGACTGTTTTCACCACAGTGACATCGCTGCGGTTATGAAATGAATCCAGCTTTCTCTATCGGCTTTCCTTGTTAGAAATTGGTTGGGAAGGTCCCAAGCCGTGATCCCATTGACTTCAAGGCGCTGCAATCATTGTAAATCCGTGTCAGTTGCCCAATTCTGATCACGTGATCATGGGGACTCTGTGACAGCCGTAAGTGTGAAGAGCAAATGAAAGTCACCTTTTTTTCCCAAGACCGTTGTAATTTTGAATGACCATTCAACCATTGAATGACCATCGATGGTTATATAAGTCAAGGACTATTCTGAATTTGGAGTTGTAGAACAGGGGTCTGCGACAGAGTTGCATGTCATGTTGTACTTCAAGGGCTTGAAAAGCCACCTCTAGCTACTCTCTGCAGAACCCCAATATCAAAATTCTAATAATAATAATAATAATAATAATAATAATAATAATAATAAGAAGAAGAAGAAGAAGAAGAAGAAGAAGAAGAAGAAGAAGAAGAAAGAGAGAGAGAGAGGAGGAGGAGGAAGAGGAGGAGGAGGAAAAAGAGGAAGAGGAAGAGGAAGGAGGAGGAGGAGGAGGAAATAAAGAGAGATGAGGAGGAGGAGGAAAAAGAGGAAGAGGAAGAAGAAGAGGAAGAAGAAGAAGAAGAAGAAGAAGAAGAAGAAGAAGAAGAAGAAGAAGAAGAAGAAGAAGAAGAAGAAGAAGAAGAAGAAGAAGAAGAAGAAGATGATAACAAAATACAAAGACCTACAAATAGAAGTAGAACAATTGTGGCAAAAGAAAGCAAAGATAGTATCAACAATACTAGGCGCCTTGGGTACAATCTCAAAAGGACTGGAGCATCACTTGAACACCATCATCACTGACAAATTCACCATCGTGTCAATTGCAAAAGGCAGCTTTGCTTTCCTCAGCTTACATCCTGTGACAAAACCTCTGTAACCCCATCCAACATCCACATCTGCCTATCCTGGGTCCTTGGAAAGGACTTGATAGGTAGACCAAAATGCCAAATCCAACCTGAACGTCTGGCCGACTGTGCGATGAACCAAAATAATAACAACACAAGAAACCCGGGGGTCTCATTTGGGGCCATAAGGACTTTCAGGGTCTCCGGAGAGAGGCTGCTCAATGACACCAGATGCCTTCTTGTCCCAAGATGAAGGGTCCTTTGGATGAAATCTTCCTTTACAAAGAGGAACAAGGGAATTAGATCCCCTTTTTCTGGAATGAACCAGGTGGCTTCTTAAAAGCCCCCCCCCCTTTGGTTTCAGTCCATTTTCTTTTCTCAAGATTGAAAAGGAGAAGGAGCTGCAGGAGATTCGTCTAAATTTATAAGTGAGAGGAACGCAGGAAGGAATTTCCTTTATGGGGAAATATAAAAGTGGCTTCCATTCATATCTGTCTGAATGCAAACAGAAACCTCTATGCGGATTTGCAGAAAACTCTCTCGCACACTCTCTTTCTCACACTCTCTCTTTCTCTTTCTTTCTGTCTCTTTCTCTCTTTGTCTCTGTCTCTGTCTCTCTCTCTCTGTCTCGCATGTCTATCTCTCTCTTTATCTCACTCTCTTTCTCTCTTTGACTCTCTCTCACTCTTTCTTTTTCTTTCTCTCCCTCTCTTTCTCACTCTTTGTCTCTTTTTCTCTCTGTCTCCCTCTTTCTCTCTGTCTCTCTCTTTCTCACTCTCTTCTCTCTCTCTTTTTCTCATTCTCACTTTCTCTCTGTCTCTCTTTCTCACTCTCTTTCTCTCTTTCTCACTCTCACTCTTTCTCTCTCCCTCTCTTTCTCACACTCTCTCTTTCTCTTTCTTTCTGTCGCTCTCTCTCTCTCTGTCTCTCTCTTTCTCTCTCTGTCTCTCGTGTCTATATCTCTCTTTATCTCCCTCTCTTTCTCTCTTTGTCTCTGACTCTCTCTCACTCTCTTTTTCTTTCTCTCTCTCTTTCTCACTCTCTTTGTCTCTTTTTCTCTCTGTCTCTCTCTCTCTTTCTCTCTGTCTCTGTCTCTCTCTTTCTCATTCTCTCTTCTCTCTCTCTCTCTCTCTCTTTCTCACTCTCTTTCTCTCTTTCTCACTTTCTCTCTCTCTCTCTCTGTCTCTGTCCCTCTCTTTCTTTCTCTCTTTCCCTCCCCCTCTCTCTCATGAATTTGGTGTCTTTCAGCTTCACATGGATTGGTCGTAATTCAGTTACATTTCTGAATCATTCAGCGATGAAGAAAGAAATAGCAAGAAACATTCTTTCATGTATTTCTGTGCCAAACATATGCAATCGTATGCAATTTCCGAGCCAAAATAACAGCGCACCAATCACTTGTAATTAATGGCTGTTGGTGGTCATATAAAACCTCTATCCTGCTCTTCATTAAAAAAAATACGGAAAAGCAGTGTGCAATAAAATGTGAAACAAAATTAAAAGCAACGCTATATAAAAACTGACAGAGCTGTCGGAAGGAGATCAGAGAGAAAGAGGGAGGGAGGAAGAAGGAAAGAAAAGGATGGAGAGAGGGAAGAAGAGAAAAACAGGAAGGGAAAGAAGGAAGGAAGGAAATGGGAGAGAAGGAAAGAAAAGAAGGGAAGGAAGAAGGAAAAAAGAAGGGAGGAGGGAGGGAGGAAAGGAAAGAAAATAAGGAATTATATATAAACATTTAAAAATTCTCAAATCCCACCAGAATCGGGGGGAGGGGTGGTGGTGACGGGGGACGGAAAAAATAATCCCAGAAGCCTTTTTCTTAGAAAGATATTGATCATCAGCCCGTATTTCCTTAGATATCACAGAATCATATTATTTGCAGCATTGCCTGTCTGTCAGAAAAATCTGGCGTTTTTTTTTAAAAAAATTTATTATTAGTTTGGACAGTATTGACACATTCCGGTCCCTTCCCTTCGTGGTTGCCATCTAGCGGGACCTAAAAAAATCATTTTTCACAGCATTCTTGGCAGCCAAATGTCAAGGCAAAGAGAAGTTATGTATGACAACTGGAGGGTCTTGAACGAAAACAGAAACCGGAGTCAAGCCACGGGGGGAAATCTAAACTCCGTTAGTACAGTTCGATGGAAGATCTTGTATCTGGCCAGCTGGGCCTGGCTTGAGTAGTACGGAGGAGCTGCCGTCGGCCGGTGTGAATCGGATTCCAGGCTTCAGGGTTTGCATTTCTAAAACAGCTTTAAAGCTAATTGCGCTGGGAAATTGTGCTAGAGGCAGCCAAGCGAAGGACTGATGCAAAGAGGAGAACGGCACACACAACAACACACACATCCCAGGGACACCCACAGAGACACCCACGAGTCCAATGGAGCCAAATCCATAGGAAAGACTTGGCTGTTATAAAGGCGGCCTTCGACTTACGAGTATTAAAAGTAAGAACTACAATGTCTTCTTCTTCTTCTTCTTCTTCTTCTTCTTCTTCTTCTTCTTCTTCTTCTTCTTCTTCTTCTTCTTCTTCTTCTTCTTC
>NW_020769352.1:6230137-6253194 GCF_900518735.1 Pseudonaja textilis
GACTTTGGGCCAATCCCCAGGAGACAGTGAGTTCTAGTCCCACCTTAACCATGGAAAATGGCCGGGTGACTTTGGGCCAATCCCCAGGAGATGGTGAGTTCTAGTCCCGTCTTAGACATGAAAGCTGGCTGAGTGAGTTTGGACCAGCTACCAGGAGATGGTGAGTTTTTAGTCCTGCCTTAGGCATGAAAGCCAGCTGAGTGGGCCAAACACCAGGAGACAGTGAGTTCTAGTCTGACCTTAGACTTGAAAGCCAGCTGGGAGACTTTGAATCAGTGCCTCTCTGTCAGCCCAACCCATCTCACAGGGTTGTTATTGTGGGGAAAATAGGAGAAGGAAGGAATATTATGCATCTTTGCCACCTTAAGTTATTTCTAAAGTAAGGTAAAGGTTCCCCTCGCACATCCGTGCTAGTCATTTCCAGCTCTAGGGGGCACTATTCATCTCCGTTACAAAGCCGAAGAAGAGCCAGCACTGTCCGAAGACGTCTTCGTGGTCATGTGGCTGGCAGGACTAAACGCCGAAGGTACATGGAACGCTGTTCCCTTCCCACCAAATGGGTACCTATTTTTCTACTTGCATTTTTTTGGACGTGCTTTCGAACTGCTAGATTCACAGAAGCTGGGACAGGTCATGGGAGCTCACTCCATCACACGGCGCTGGGGATTCGAACCGCCGAACTGCCGACCTTTCTGATCAACAAGCTCAGTGTCTTAGCCACTGAGCCACCGCGTCTCCTTTTTCTCTCCCCCCTTGTTCTTTTGGGGGGAATCTTCTTCTTTGGAGCAAGGTCTGGAGCAACCCCATCATCAGATGACTTGATCACAAAGATGGGGTCCTGGGCTGAGGCAGAAACTACCCGAACTCCCTTTCCTCTGGGTCAAAGTGTTGTATGAATCTCAGAGTAAGTCAGGTTGAGAAGCCTTAAGTTTTGGCACATGGTAGATAGCAGGAAAAAAAGAGCATACAGTAGCAAAGGGGCTAATAGGTGATAGCACAGGTGATGTTACCTCATTGGGTAGTGAAACGTCTCACAAGCAAACTGCAAAGCTCAGAGGCCCAAAGACCCCACAGATATGCAGTTGTTCTGTTTCAGTAACAAATCTTATATAGGGAAAGAGTATTCAAAAGTTCAGTTATTTCTGTTACTTCCACTCTATAGGATAAGTATTTTGCCTCCTCTTAGAAGGTTCCTAGTTCCCATCTCTCCATTGTTTCCCCAAATATTGGGCTCGCTTTACTGTAAAATAAAATATTACGGGTTTTACTGCCTGCGTCAGGGACAAGCTCACACATTGGCGTTGCTGCAACAGAGCCACAACTTTTCAAGGAGGTTCTAGAACCTCACCCCAAAGCAATAGGATATGGCTTGCAGCTACTTACTGGCCTCGAGGTTGTGCCTCCCCTTCCGCAAACTCCATCCGGTGTGGCAGCTGGCAAACTAATCATCTCAACCAGCTGGCCTCCTTAACTAACTCCGAGTCTACATCACAGTGTCCTTAAGTCACCATCTGCCCTTCAATAAAACACTGTCCGGGCTGCGTGGGAAAACTCTGTTCAGAATGTATTAGGCTTCATTGAGCAAAATGGGAGTGGAGGCAAAGTCGCAGTGGGATCCTCAGTTTGCCTCTGCTGATCGTAGATACACCCAGGCCAGGGGTGGGATTCTACAGGTTTGCACCTATTCATTAGAACCAGTTGTTAACATTCTAAGTAGTTCGGAGAACCGATTGTTAGAAGAAATTACAGGGCTAATCCTGTAAGGAAGGCAGGAAGGAAACATTCTGGTGTTGCTTATAGAAACTGCCTCTCCGTTAACCCTTATTACATTCTTGGCAAGACTAGACTTCCTGTCTCAGGAACTTCTCTGGAGTTCTTTTCCCCTCCTTTGCTGGTACTTTGCTTGTGTGGAGTGACCATTTAAAGTTACAATGGCACTGAAAAAGGTGACTTATGACCCTTTTTCACACTTACGACTGTTGCAGCATCCCCACAGTCATGAGAGGCCAGGCGAGGAGATATGCATGCCTTGATGTGGGTGATGTTGAGTTGGCCACACCCAGCCAATAACATGACCACCAAGCCATGTCCACCCAGTCACATGACCACCAAGCCACGCCCACCACCTAAGCCACACCCACAGAACTGGTTGTTAAAAATTTTGAATCCCACTGACCCAGGCAGTGCCGAAACTCCTAATAAATCCTTTTGAAGTTTTGGAAGTTTGACTCGAGACTCAGGATTGAATTGGGGGTAACTGCCGGAATCCTGACAAAGCGTTCGGTAGCAGTAAGAAGCCTCTACACATATAGTGGATTCTTAAATATTTTAACAAGACATGTGACTGTGGCATTTCCTAGTAACAAACATCTTCATACCTAAAGGTGATACGCCACCTTCCTTACAACTGGGCTCCAAATTTATCTCGAAGCATGAGAGAGAAGCGGAAAAGAACCACAATTCCAAGAATTTTTGAAATGTTCTTAGAATCATCTTACGAACCAACGAGATGATCAGAATTACAACTTCTGGAGGCGAATCCAGATTAATTGTTCTCATTGTCAAGAAGTTCCTCCTTAGTTCTAAGTTGCTTTTTTCCTAGATTCACTTCCATCCGTTGTTTCTTGCCTTGCCTTCAGGTGCTTTGGAGAATAGCTTGACCCCCTCACCTTATGATCAACCAAGATTACTCTGATTTCATTTATCTTCTGGGGATCTGGAAGGAAGACAGCTTCACCTGTCTTCCTTAAGACCTTAGTTAGCTACAAGAGAAGAGAAGAGAAGCATAGCACAGCCCGAGAGCCCTTCATGAGTAATTTAAAAGAGAGACATGCAAAATGTTTTCCTTCCTTGGAGTTACATTTCACGCCAAGGAGCCTCGTGTTCAATGAAAACTGGGATTATTCTTGGTCAGTAGAAACCGTGAAATGTCCCTACTACCTACCTCCTACCTACCTACCTACCTATCTACCTACTTTCTTTCTGTCTTTCTGTCTGTCTTTCCTTTTCTTTCTTTTCTTCTTTCCTTTCTTTTCTTCCCTTCCTTTCCTTTCTTTCCATCCTTCCATTCCTTCCCTTTCTTTCTTTCATTTTTTCTTTCCTTTCCTTCCTTTCCTTCCTTTCCTTCCTTTCCTTCCCTCCTTTCCTTCCTCCCTTCCTCCCTTCCTTTCATAGACTGGCATCACTCTGGCTAGCCCACAACACCTAAAATAGACAGCAAAGGCGAGGGTGCATTTATTCAACACATTTTAAACAGGTGGGGAAATAGGTTAATTTCCCGCCTTTGTCTCCTGCACACGTTTGAGGGTGGGAGGGTGGGTTGGAGTCAGGAGCAAACCCTGAGCCTCCATTGTCGGAGATCAGTAGTCTACCCTACACACAACTCTAGAGCACAATGCTTGAAACGCAGCTTGCACGGCAAGCTCCCTCCAACCTAATTATATACACAGAAGCACACTCAGGAGAGGCGAAGAAGGCGGTGGCAGGGAAATCAGGAAGAACGGGGTAATAAAAATACACACACACACATACACACACACACAAGAATAAAAGAGATGAAAGAGCTGGGTTGAAAAGGGGAAACCGATTGATCTTGGCTGGTTGGGCTCCAAGAGGTTGGACCTGTCCTTCAAGGTCAACAAGAAGAGAAGAGGCCCAAAGAAATAGGAAGGCCATCTATCTAAAGCGGCGGTCTCCAACCTGGCAACTTTAAGTCTGGAGGACTTCAACTCTCAGAATTCTTGAATAGAATAGAATAGAATAGAATAGAATAGAATAGAATAGAATAGAATAAAATAGAATAGAATAGAATAGAATAGAATAGAATATGGAATGGAATGGAATGGAATGGAATGGAATGGAATGGAATAGAATAGAATAGAAAATAGAAAATAGAAAATAGAATAGAATAGAAAATAGACTAGACTAGACTAGACTAGAATAGAATAGATAGACTAGAATAGTATAGTATAGTATAGTATAGTATAGTATAGTATAGTATAGAATAGAAATTAGAATAGAATAGTATAGAATAGACTAGAATAGAATAGAATAGAATAGCATAGCATAGAGAATAGAGAATAGAGAATAGAGAATAGAGAATAGAGAATAGACTAGAATAGACTAGAATAGAGAATAGAATAGACTAGAATAGAGAATAGACTAGAAAATAGAATAGAATAGGATAGAAAATAGAATAGAAAATAGAATAGAATAAGGAATAGAATAGAATAGAATAGAATATCAGAGTTGGAAGGGACCTTGGAGGTCTTCTAGCCCAACCCCCTGCCTAGGCAGGAAACCATACACCATTTCAGACAAATGGTTGTCCAACCTCTTCTTAAAAACTCCCAGTGTTGGAGTAGTTCCCAACTTCTGGAGGCCAGCAGTTCCACTGATGAATTGTTCTCCCAGTCAGGAAATTTCCTCCTTCGTTCTAAGTTGCTTCTCTCCTGGATGAGTTTTCACCCGTTGCTTCTTGTCCTGCCTTCAGGTGCTTTGGAGAATAGCTTGACTCCCTCTTCTTTGGGGCAGCCCCTGAGATATTGGAAGGCTGCTATCGTGTCCCCCCTTAATCCTTCTTTTCATTAAGCTAGACACACTCAGCCAGCTTTGTCGTGTAAGAATAGAACGGTATTGCATGAAAGAGGAATCTACTGAAATCAGCTGCCTAAGCAGGCCTCCTCTCCCTGTTTCATGGCTGCCAGACTTCAGAGCAACAGATGAATATAGATCTTTTCCCCCCCTGCAGAAGAGAATTGCGGTATCGTAGAGTTGGAAGAAAGAGGCACCTCCGAAACAAGACAAGAAGCAATGGGTTCGTCTTCGTCGTGTCTTTATTTTATTTTTATTTTATTTGGTTTGTCAATTGCTTACGAATCAAGGAGAGAAGCAACCTAGAACTAAGAAATTTCTTGACCGTGAGAACAATTCATCAGTGGAACCACTTGGCCTCCAGAGGTGATCTGTGGTCCATCGCCAGAGGCTTTTAAGAAGATCTTGGCCACTTGCCTGAACTGGTCTAGGGTCTCTTTCTGGAGCATGGGGTGGACTAGAAGACCTCCAAGGCCCCCTTCCAACTCTCTCATTCTTTTAATACTGCAGCAACACCAGTAATAGCCCCCTGGGGAAAGAGGAAGCGGAAAACCGACAGCGAGGGAAACGGGAAAGAAATTCTCAACCTGTCTGAGAACGAGGCAGAAAAACAGAAGCCTAATTCCCAGGGAAAGAGCCCCCTTGAGAAATTCCGCAGCCAATGTTGGCACGACATTATCTAAAACGCCAACCGAGCCACGAGGACCATTAGTGGCCACAATTTTCCCCTCTGTAGGTGAGTCACATTGTGTTGCTATTTATAAGGAGCAGCCACAGAGTTAATACACATCTATCCGCAAAACAACACACGTCGGCGTTAGAAATTAGTCACTCCTTTCATTGTCGGGTTCAGGACAATATACTTAAGGGCCCAATTGGATCCCTTTTCACAAAGGGGGAGGATTTACCAGGTGGGCCCCCTTATAACAGGAGGGATGGCACAGGCTCCCTGTGGACGATGCCTCCGCCGGGCAGCCTGTTTAGAACAGTCTGAATTTGATGGCAAATCAGCATCTTTCATACTTTGCTTTGGGAAAAGCAAATGGGGAGAAGAAGGAGGGAGGGAGGGAGGGAGAAATAGAGGGTGGGAAGGAAAGGAGGAAACAGGGAGGGAAGGGAGGGGAGGAAGGAAGGAAAGAGAAATAGAGGGAAGGAAGAAGGGAAGGAAGAAATAGAGGGTGGAAATAGAGAGACGGAGGGAGGGAGGAAGAAAGGAAGGAAGGGGGAAGGAAAGAGGAAGGAAGGAGGAAGGAGAAATAGAGAGTGGGAATAGAGGAAGGAAGGAAGGAAGGAAGGAAGGAAGAAGGAAGAAGGAAGAAGAAATAGAGGGTAAGAATAGAGAAAGGAAGAAAGGAAGAAGGAAGGAAGGAGAGGAAGGAAGGAAGGAGAAATAGAGGGTGGGAATAGAGGAAGGCAGGAAGGCAGGAAGGCAGGAAGGCAGGAAGGAAGGAAGGAAGGAAGGAAGGAAGGAAGGAAGGAAAGAGGATGGAAGGAAGGAAGGAGAAATAGGGTAGGAATAGAGAAAGGAAGGAAGGAGGAAGGAAGGAAGGAGAGGAAGGAAGGAGAAATAGAGGGTGGGAATAGAGGAAGGAAGGAAGGAAGGAGAGGAAGGAAGGAAGGAGAAATAGAGGGTGGGAATAGAGGAAGGAAGGAAGGAAGGAAGGAAGGAAGGAAGGAAGGAAGGAAGGAAGGAAGGAAGGAGAAATAGAGGGTGGGAATAGAGGAAGGAAGGAAGGAAGGAAGGAAGGAAGGAGAAATAGAGAGCAGGAATAGAGGAAGGAAGGAAGGAGGAAGGAAGGAAGGAGAAATAGAGGGTGGGAATAGAGAAAGGGAGGAATGAGGGAGGGAGGGAGGAGGAAGGAAGGAAGGAAGGAAGGAGAAATAGAGGGTGGAAAGGAAGGGAGGAAGGAGCATACCAGCACTCAAATCCAGAAACCTTTGCCAAATTGGAAGCTTGATGTCTTTCTTTTTTTTTCCTTTTTAATTAATCTGACTTGACTTCAGAGGAAAGAGTCAATTAAGATCCTGTATTTAACACATCTGAGAAATACTGGGAATATAAATCACACGGTTCGAAAGAACTGATGTTTGCTTTAGGCTCCGCGCCATGGTCACTGCAATCACTATGGCAACAGCTGGGAGAGAGGCCTGTCACAAAAGCAAAAGGAGAAACTGAATCAATGTCGGGAGTGGAAAAGCTGCTGGGGGAACAGAACGGGGGGGGGTGGGGTGTGGAGAAGTTTGGGGGGGTTGCAGAACTGGGACGCTTCCCACCGCCTCCAGCAGAGGGCGCCAGGCCGGAGGCTGCGCCCCGAGAACATCAAAAGGGGAAAATGCTGGAGGGGACAGTTCAGAAAATAAACTCCTGCCCTGTTCTTGCCCTGGATCACGTCGTCCCTCCTCTCTGGCTTCGGGGCTCCTTTGAATGTCACTGCCTTTTGCTGGGGACCTTCAGGCCTGGAGCCTCAGCCCCCCCACCCGCCCCTCCAGGAGGGTGCAGGCGGCTGGGCAGAAGGAGGCTAAGCCCGCTAGGTTCATCTGGGCACCCGATGGGTTGCTTCCCTTCTTCAGCGGAGTCGAGCAGGGGGCTTCCACTGAGAGCGCCAAGGCTCCGGGCCCAGGGGGATGGGGGAAGAGGGGCCTTGTGGGTGGGTGGGGGGTCCCCGGGCTTCTAAGCCAGAGGAGGAGGAGGAAGAGGAGGAGGAAGGGATGGGGAGCAACTCTCTTGCCTTCGAGGGGGAGGGAAAAACATCTCCCTTCCTGAAATTTCCCCCCCGAGTTCTGCTAAATGCTTGGAAACAAGATGGGAGTTGAAATCAGAGAGCCGGCTTAGATTCTTATCGGGATTTTTGATCGACCTATTTTTTTTGGAAGGAAGGAGAAGGAGAAGGAGGGAGGAAAGAAGGGGGAGGAAAGAAGGAGAAGGGGGGAAGGAGGAAGAAAGGAAGAGAAGGAAGGAAAGAAGGAAGGGGAAGGAAAGGAAGGAGGAGGAAGAAAGAGTAGGAAGAGGAAGGAAGGAAGGAACGAAGGAAGGAAGGAAGGAAGGAAGGAGAATGAGGGAAGAAGGAAGGAGAACGAGGGAAGAAGGAAGGAGAAGGAAGGAAGGAGGAGAGGAAGGAAGAGAAGGAAGAGGATGGAAGGAAGGAAGGAAGGAAGGAAGGAAGGATGGAAGGAAGGAAGGAGAATGAGGGAAGAAGGAAGGAGAAGGAAGGAAAGAAGGAAGGGGAAGGAAGGAAGGAGGAGAGGAAGGAAGAGCAGGAAGGAGGATGAAGGAAGGAAGGAGAAGGAAGGGGAAAGAAGGAAGGAGGAGGAAGAAAGAGAAGGAAGAGGATGGAAGGAAGGAAGGAAGGAAGGAAGGAAGGAAGGAAGGAAGGAGAATGAGGGAAGAAGGAAGGAGAACGAGGGAGGAAGGAAGGAGAAGGAAGGAAGAGAAGGAAGGAAGGAGAAGGAAGAAAAGAAGGAAAGGGAAGGAAGGCAGGCAGGAAAGAAGACAAGGAAAGAAGGAAGGGGAAGGAGAGGGAGGGAGGGAGGAAGGAAGGAAGGATGGAAAGAAGGGAGGAAGGAACCAAGGAAATAAAGGAGAGAAAGGGAGAAATGGAGGAAGGAAGGAAGGAAGGAAGGAAAGAATGGAGAGAGGGGGGAAAGGGGAGTGAGAGCGGGGAAGGGCAGGAGAGAGAAAAGAAGGGAATGGCAGAATATCTGAATAACAGAATTGGAAGAGACCTTGTAGGAAGAGACCAAGCAGGAGAACCTACGACATTTCAGACAAATGGCTGTCCGGTCTCTTTCTAAACGCCTCCAGTGACGGAGCACCCACAGCTTCCAAAGGGAGGGAGGGAGGGAGGGAGGGAGGGAGGGGAGGATAGAAAGGAGAAAGAACTACAATTTCCCAGGATATCTGGCTGTAAGGCCTCAAGTTGGGGAAAACACGACTCATTTACCTCTTGAATTCCCCGCTTAACCTTACTTAAGTTCCTTCTACCGTTTTGCGAAGTGGCCCAGCATCCATTTTAGGAAAAGGGAGAACCAAAGAAGAAAAATGGATGCCACTCTTTTCCATATTTGACCTTTCCTCCTCTTGGATCTAACCTTGCCTTTGCCCTATTTCATTTTTCCTCCTGTTCCTCCTCTGCTTTTACTACCTTTCCATCTGTTTTCCCTACCCTATAATGTCCGAAATCTTGGAGAAGATCGACCAAGGGAAGAACGCCTCCTCCTCTTCCTCCTCCTCCTCCTCCTCCTTCTTGTCTTCTCTTAATGACCAACATCTTTGACAGGTTGGCTGCTGGAGAATCGTCAGGCCAAAGAGTTGAGAAATATTTTTTTTGAAATGTGGGGCATAAATTGCGACTCTCTCTTCCCCCCCCCCCCCCCACCAGGTACGTCTGCTGTGATCAGCTTGTCACAATTTCTTCCTGGGTTTTGCCAAGAAGACTTTGGTTTCCTGGAGGAAGACATTTGTCAAAAGACAGAGAGAGATGTCCCCTTAGTGGTATCAAAGAAAAATACACATCACACGGGGAAAAGGGAGGCTGTTGGGCTGTCATAAAATGGGAGGTGTCCGCTGTAGACCTCAGGACGGGATAATTGTGACCACGAAAAGAGCAGAAAAGGATGTGTTCTCTGGAACACTTGCTCAAACGCAACGACACCAAAAACGGGGAGAAAATGACACGGAAGAAGCAAGGATCTCCTAAATTGTGCTACATGTTTATAGACATAGATGTAGCAGTGTTCCAATATCTAAGAGGCCGCCACGGAGAAAAGAGGGTCTACCTATTGTCCAAAACATCTCAAAGCAGGACAAGAAACCACGGATGGAAATAAATCAAGAATTAATCAAGAAGCAACCTGAAACTAAGGAGAGATATCCTGACAGAACAATTAACCAGTGGAACAACTTGCCTTCAGAAGTTCTGAATGCTCCAACACTGGAGGTTTTTAAGAAGAGATTGGACAACCATTCGTCTGCAATGGCAGAATGTTTCCTGCCTAAGCAGGGGGTTGATCTAGAAGACCTCCAAGGTCCCTTCCAACTCTGTTATTCTATTAAGCCATATGACCTTTTTTTAGACACACTTGGAACGTAACCATCTTTTTTTTAAAAAAATGTTCTGCTAGAATTATTCAATAAACCAAAATTATGAAAATTTAAGAAGAAAAATGAAAAAAACCAAAAAAACCACCATAGAATCTTCATTCTTTGTTCTTCATTCTACTTCCTAATTGCCATCTTGTTCTTTCCCGTTTCTCTTTCACTCTTTTAAATCGCCAAATCAATTCCATCTTTCTGTGTTCAATGAATAATCCATATAAGGTTTCCAATCTTTCTTTTTTTAATTTATCTTTTTTTTTTCCTCTGACCAAACTGGTCAGCTCTGCTATTTCTGCGAGCTTCATCAATTTTATAATCCAATCTTCTGTAGTGGGTATTTCATTATCCTTCCATCTTGGTGTGTACAATAACCATTTTGCCTCAGATGGCAACCATGTGTTACTGAATTTATAATGTATTTACTTAGTGGATGGCATAACAGACAGGGCCTAGCAATATATGTTAATGTTTCACTTAGATGAACAACAAAATATAAATGTTAAAAAGACCCAAGTTCAAAGGCCAATGTCTAGGCCATCTATCCATTGATGCGCAGCATCATTTATATTTTAAAAAAATATCAAAAACTGGACCTCAACTTAGAGCCAGTTACTGATAATGAAGAATTTATTAGAAATCTGAACTCATTGGTAGCCTCACAATGCAACAAACAAAGACATGCCTTTAATTTTGCAGCTACTAAGATTGTCGGACAAGCAGGTACAAAAACAGCCAGGTAAGAGATTGAAGCCTGGGAAACATCCATCAACAGGAGTCCTGATTTACCGCCGGCACATCAATTACTTAGGAAGCAAAGGGCTTGGCAGCACAAGGAAACAACAGCTTACTAGCCAATCATCAATACCCCAATCAACAACTAAAAAGCTGTACACAGCACAAGCACTGTATAAATACCACACACTGAATAACCGAAAGCATGCGCTCTGCTAGAGAGGAATTCCCTGAGGATCGCCTCCAGCCCGAGTCCAAATGAGTTCAGAAGACTAAATCTCTGGTCCCACTGACCGACCCAGAGTGGATCCTGCAACGTTATCCTGGGATAGATACGTACACCTTTATTCGCTATTAGAAACCTGCTTGATTAGATCATCTTGATGAGCCATGGTGGCGCAGTGGTTAGAGTGTTGCACTGCAGGCTACTTCTGCTGATTGCCAGCTGCCTGCAATTTGGTAGTTTGAATCTCACTGGCTCAAGGTTGACTCAGCCTTCCACCCTTCTGAGGTGGGTAAAAGGAGGACCCAGATTGTTGGGGGCAAGAGGCTGACTCTGTAAACCACTTAGAGAGGGGCTGTAAAGCATTATAAAGTGGTATATAAATCTAAGTGCTATTGCTATTGCTATTCCTTCCTTCCTTCCTTCCTTCCTTCCTTCCTTCCTTCCTTCCTTCACTCCCTCCCAGTGATTAGAATGCAGTATTGCAGGCTAACTCTGTCCACAGCCTGGAGTTCAATCCTGACCAGGCTCAAGGTTGACTCGGCTTTCCATCCTTCTGGGGTGGGTAAAATGAGGACCCAGGTTGTTGAGGCAAAGATGCTGACTCTATAAACTGCTTAGAGAGGGCTGTAAAGCACCGTAAAGTGGTATATAAGTGCTATTGCTATTGGTATTCCTTCCTTCCTTCCTTCCTTCCCTCCCAGTGGTTAGAATGCAGTATTGCAGGCTAATTCTGCCAACTGCCAGCAGTTTGATCCTGACCAGGCTCAAGGTGGACTCAGCCTTCCATCTTTCCAAGGTGAGCAAAATGAGGACCCAGATTGTTGGGGGCGAATATGCTGACTCTCTTAGCGAGGGCTAAGAAAGCACTGTAAAGCAGCATATAAGTCTCAGTGCTTTTGCTATCTTTGAATGCTGTGGACTGGAGGTTTATCATTCATGTCATGGGCTGGGAAGAGGACTTGGGTGGGGGAGATGTTTTTGGTGGAAGGCTTGTGTTTTGTTCTCATAACAAGTACTAAGGAGAATAATAACACCCTGGTTAGGTGTGCCTCTTGGTCAATAATTCATTTCCAGCCGTGCTGATCTGCTGGCTTTTATCTCAACCGCCATAAAGTGATGAGGATGTGATAGAAGTTGTTTAGAAGTTATTAAGCCATGGAGACAAAGTTTTATCCTAATAAGTACAGAGGCTTTCTAAAATAGAAATTGATGGGGACAGGGGAAAGAAAAAACAGGCAAGGGCAGGGAATGGATCCTGGTGGCAAAGAGGATAAATTAATCACCAGAAGGAACACCAGATTAATATTAATGAGCTTTCCATTCTGAAGTTGAATGTCAGTGTTCAAAGTGACCCTGGGCTGGAGGAGAATTGAAGGAGAACAAGGGATAAGAGATTAGATTGCAGGCAGAAGCCGTTCATAATGCAGGAAAGGCCGGGCTAGGAATGAAAAGCTGAAGGGATGCTACAGTCCTTCCTCTGAAGGGGCTGCCCCAAAGAAGAGAGCATCAATCTGTTCCCCAAGGCAGGGCAAGAAGCAACGGATGGAAACTCATCAAGGAGAGAAGCAACCAAGAACTAAGCAGAAATTTGGAATTGGGTATGTCTAGTCTAGAAGGACTAGGGGTGACATGATAGCGGTCTTCTAATATCTCAGGGGTTGCCACAAAGAAGAGGGGGTCAAGCTATTCTCCAAAGCACTTGAAGGCAGGACAAGAAGCAATGGATGGAAATTAATCAAGAAGAGAAGCAACCTGGAACTAAGAAGAAATTTCCTAACAGTTAGAACAATTAACCAGTGGGACAGTTTGCTTCCAGAAGTTGTGGGAGCTCCATCACTGGAGGTTTTTAAGAAGAGATTGGGCAATCATTTGTCTGAACAGTACAGGATTTCCTGCTTGAGATGAGGGTTGGACTAGAAGACCTCCAAGGTCCCTTCCAACTCCATTATTCTGAGTTCCAAGTAGAGGTCCATGGTCTTTGGTTTCCATGGATTGGTATCCTGATCTATCAGTTGAAGCCGACCAAGTGTCTATGTCAGCATCCCAACTAAGGAACTCTAAACCCATAAACTCCGAGACCAGCATTTCCTCAAAGTTTCATTTTATTAGAGTTGTCATATTGGCACTTCTGGGAAAGCCTGAATCTGAGAATTCTGGGTTCTGGATCCATCCCCTGAATCCACCAGTCCATCACACGGACCAATCAAAATATCGTCCCAACTGGAGACATTCATCCAAACACTCCCCTCCAGGTGCAGGGCTACAACATGTCCTTGATTTTCTGAGAAAGAATGTTGTTGGGTCTAACCTTCCCCCTCTCTATGAAATTCCCCCCTCCCAAATTCCCAGGCGCCGAATGGGGCAGCCTCGAAGCTTCAAAGCAAAAAATAGCTTCCAAGGCTCTACCATCTATCCATCTCAACCCAGACTTTTGTAGAAGAGCTACATGAGCCTTTGGTATTCCAGACTCTGAAGGAGTGTGGTAACACCTAACACAAAAAAATCTAACATTTTTGCTTTTTTTTTTCATAATATCTGTTGGTCTGAAAAAGGGCTACCAGGTCCCTTCCGCCCTCCTGAATCCAGGATAGGAGGGACAACCGCCCTTTTCCTCTGCTACATCCAGGATCTGAATTCCAAAATGCATTGCCTATGAAACTAGAATCTGCATTTATTTTCCCACGCCGCCATTGTTTCCCCGCACTTCAGGCGGAAGGCAAGCGACGGTTGTCTTCCCTTCGGTTGATGTGAAGTGCTGAGAAGAAGAAGAAGCGAAAATCGCTGCCTTGAGCCAATGCAGGCTTTGCAGCAGCAAAAAAATCCCCTTACTTTCATGCCATTAAAACAAAACAAAAAAGAGGAAGGGTGGAGAAACAAATCCAGTGGACAGATGCTTTCCACAGCACCGGTCTATTGCTGAAGGGAAGGAGGAAACGTAACAAAAGCTTTTCAGTTTAACACCTGTTCCTTTTCTCTGGGGGTACTAAGAGGCAGCTGCAAAACCAGCCAGTTAGCTCTTCCCTTACAGGGCCCGAAGCACAGATGCTCGGAGGATCAGCAGCACCCGAAAAGGAAACTTAGTTTTGGAGATGTCTATGGAGATGCTCGGTCAACCAGACCCTTGATTGTCCCAAAGATACTTTTTCAAGAGGCAGCCTTCTGTTCAGCCTTCCTTTGACAGAATAGCTCCAGAGAGGCCTGTTTTGGAATGCCAAGTTTGGAAATGTGGCTCTTTTTATGGACATCTTCCTCTCTAATCACTTATTTTTCTACGGATGGACACGAGAGGACTCTGTTCAGGTTTCTGACAAACCTCACAGATCCAGCTACAAATTGGTTTTACACACACACACACACTATATTTTCTTTTACCTTCCTACTCTCTGGGCGTTGGGTAGGGGGTGCATTTGACTTGCTGCTCTGACCCACAAGAATTTAATCTGCAGAGACGTTTTATGTTTCAGTACCATGGACAGCTCAACTTGTGGGACAAAATAATGTCTGTGGGACAGATTTAACAGAATGACAGAGTTGGAAGGGACCTTGGAGGTCATCTAGTCCAACCCCCTGCTCAGGCAGGAGATCCTAGGCCATTTCAGACAAATGGTTGTCCAATCTCTTCTCCAAAAACCTCCAGTGTTGGAGCATTTATAACTTCTGGAGGCACACTGTTCCACCGATCAATTGTTCTCACTGTCAGGAAATTCCTCCTTAGTTGTCGGTTGCTTCTCTCCTTGATTAGAGGAAGTGATGTGACACCACTATCTCCTGCTTACAGTTCCAAGAAGGTCACACACTTGTTTGCACCATCCAGGTGACCCCAGGACACAGATAAACCTCCAAGTGGCCTCAACGACTCTCTAAAAGAACGCAAATGACCAGCTGTCTGCAAGAAATATAAATCCTTCCATTCCCCACCAACCAGTCAGAACTTGAGAAGCTTCCTGGATGAGAAGCAAAATGTCTTCAACAAGAAAGTCCAGTTGTGTCTTTAAAAAGCACCTTTGGACTAGCTTTGGAGAGATTTCCAGCTCATCACAACAGAAGCATCATAAACCAATCCCGTCATAGGAAGGGCACATCCTGTTTCAAACCAGGACAGGTAATATGTGCTATGGTTTCCCCAGTTTCTGCAGAGGTGAGCCAGATGTGGCAATCCTGTTTTTCCTGCTGAGGATGGCCAGTATGGGGGAGAACCTTGGTGTTATCACCTGTAACCTTGGAGAATTAAATTGTCCACCCCAATCTGGACTGTGGATCACGTACTTTACAAAGCAGCCAAGATTCATGGCTCTTGTTAATGGATAGCGAGTTTGCTCCCTGCTCTAAACCCCCTTCCAAGATTGAATTTACACTTGGAGGCCAATGAACAAGCTGTCAGCAACCCTGGAGGTAATTTACGAGCCGGGGTTGATCCTTACTGGCACCAGGGACCCAAAGCAGCCTTGCTGGGAATAAATATTGCAGCTCATTCCCACATCCTTGCTGACAGGTTTCACTCCAGCCTTCAGTTTCCTCCCAAGGAGACAGCAAATGTCCTTTCATATCCTTCGGGGTGGACATTTATTTATTTATTTGATTTGTCAATCGCTTACAAGAGAATAGGTATAAGTATATACATAGTTATGAATACATAAAATGGGTACATATAAGAAAAATAAAAGAAACAATAGGACAGGGACAGTAGGCACGTTGGTGCGCTTATGCACGCCCCCTACAGACCTCTTAGGAAAGGGGTGAGGTCAATAGTAGACAGTCTAAGGATAAAGTTTTTGGGGTTTGGGGAAGAAACCACAGAGTCAGGTAGAGTATTCCAGACCTTGACCACTCTGTTGCTGAAGTCGTATTTCCTACAATCAAGTCTGGTGCGGTTTACCTTGAGTTTGTATCTGTTGTGTGTCCCATTTCCTTGGTTGAAAACAAGCCATAAGAAGCCACAAGGGGAAAAATAATAATAATACATGCTTTTTTCCCCCAAGGCTACCATCCCTTTGCAAGAAATATACACACAGCCAACCCTCCACAATTGAGCCCAAAATTTCTGTTGCTAAATGAGACAGTTCTTAAGTGAGCTTTGTTCCGTTTGACGACCTTTCTTGCCACAGCGAATCCCTGCAGCTGTTTAAGTTAGTCACACGGTTGTTAACTGAATCTGATTTCCCCGTTGACTTTGCTTGTCTCACACAACTCTTGGACAGTGCATCCGTCGTAAATACGAGTCAATTGCAAAGTGCCTGAGTTTTGATCTCGTGAGCACGGGGATGCTGCAATGGTCATAAGCGTGAACAGCGATCCTAAGTCACTTTTTTTCAGAGCCGTTGTAACTTCAAACAGGTCACTAAATGTCGTAAGTTGAGGGCTACCTGTATTGGAAACCAATGCATCAAAACCTCCATTTATACGTGTCAGGGTTCCGGTGATTGCCCTAATTAAATCATGAGCCTTGAGCCAAGCTTCAAAAGAATTATGAAGAGCAACATGTCCAGCACTAACCTGTATGAACCCAACTCTGAGACACGTAATTTATTATCACCTATGACCCTGTTTCCCCACCCCCACCCCACTGGGTGTGTCATAAATCAGATTCTCCAATTGAAACACATTCACAGGCTGGGTGTCATCAATCACATTCTCCAACGAAGGATTTTCAAGGGCAGAAGATCCAGTAGCCTAGGCTATAATCTTTATAAGATAAGTGTGGAATGTGGTTCTGGCCTTCATCTACCGCACTGCTCCCTCAGGCCTTTCCTTCTCCCTCGCCTCCGTCTTATGGCAACTTGGAAACAGGCATAGGAATGATTTACGAGTTGGCAATAGGAATGTCTATGTATAAAATGAGGAATACTAAGAGTAATTATTTTACAACACGTATGCCAGGAGCGCCAAGAACAACGACGTGCATTGAGGAAAGTTGCAAATGATGACATATATAGCATTTCTTCATACACGTGTGTGTGTGTGTGTGTGTGTGTGTGTGTGTGTGTAATTTTGGGGATCAAAGTTCAAAGTCCTCCAGATCTTAAATTTTATACTTTTTGAACTAATTGAACAATTTAACCTAAGAAATGTTACTGGCTATTGGGCTTGTACATATAGCATCACTGATACCGCCATGTTATACTGCACCGTATTACTGTTGGCATAGTTTTAATATCAAAATGATAATTTTGTACTATTAGATCTAATGGCATTCTCATTTAAGAATCTTCTATTTATAATTCTGGTGTGTGGTTTTCCCCTCGTTTTATATCTTTAGCATTTAGGTGACACACTTGAGCAATGCATTACGTTACACTGCAGTGTCCGCCATCAATTTTAACAACCTCATGATCTCGTAGCAATGGTGGAAAAATCTGAGTTTTAGCTATTTTTCGCAACATATAGGCTGGGCTCTTCAGATTGGGCGGGTTGGAAAATTGTCATCTTCTGATGTTGTTTTATGCCGCTCCCTGACTATTTTAAGATTGATTGATGGGACTTCCTGATCTTATGGAGAGTCACAGAAACCTGTTGGGTGATACAAAGACTTTTTTTTTCAATTTGCCTTTAAAAAAAAAAAAGTCTACATTTGGGAGATGTTAAAAGTGGAGGTTCATGGAGAATAGCTTTGGGAGGTGCATCACAGTCAAGCCTTTGTTTAAATCCTCACCAAGATCTCAAAACAGACCCAAACTATACCTCCAAAATGAGACCAATTGGCCACCAAATTTTGGAGTGGTTGACAGATAAGCAATAGCGCTTTAAGACTTATGTACAGCTTCATAGTGCTTTACCCCTCTCTAAGTGGTTTACAGAGTCAGCATATTGCTCCCCCAACAATCTGGGCCCCCATTTTATCAACTTTGGAAGGATGGAAGGCTGAGTCAACCTTAAGTTGGACAGGATCAAACTGCTGGCAGTGGGCAGAGTTTTCCTGCAATACTGCATTCTAAGCACTGTGCCATCACAGCCCTTCCCTCCTTCCTTCCTTCCTTCCTTCGCTGGGTCCCTCTCTCCCTCTCTCCCTCCCTCCTTCCCCCCTTCCATTTAGCAATAGCAGTTAGATTTATACACCACTTCACAATGCTTTACAGCCCACTCTAAGCAGTTTACAGAGTCAGCCTCTTGCCCCCAACAACCTGGGTCCTCATTTGACCCACCTCGGAAGAATGGAAGGCTGGTTTAATCTTGAGCCTGGTGAGATTTGAACTGCCAAATTGCAGGCAGCCAGCAGTCAGCAGAAGTAGCCTGCAGTGCTGCACTCTAACCACTGCGCCACTGCGACGGCTCTCAAAATGAAGAGAATCTTAAAGGAAGAGAAGGAGGTTGGTGAAGCAAGAAGCAGGATGGAGGTGAATAGAAGACTTCCAAGGTCCCTTCCAACTCTCTTATAGGACAAGGGAAGGGAAGAGAACCAAGGATAAGAGTGTCTTCTCCTCTGTTCCATACCCTGTATTCAGGAAGGAGAGATCATGCTAGTAGAACTTCTTTAGAACACCTTACAAAAGATCTCAGATCAAAATCAATCAACCATCCATCTCAGTTGGGCCTCAAAAGCTGAGCATCTACAGGAGAACGAGAGAATGACTCCAAGGGAGATATGAATCCAGCAACACATCAGCAAGCTGCTCAAATGGAGCACCTGGAACTCTACAAATCCTTGCCAGAGGGGAGGTTTACAAACCTGGAAGTTGCACAACTCCGCCTTCAATGAATAATTTGTGGGTTTAAGGGGAATATATGGAACAGCAGCAACCGGATGCGGTGGGAGTTTAGCTGGTTTCTTTAATTATTCTTAAAGGGGTTTGAAAAGTGATTTTTAAATGTCTTTTAATGTGCAGCAGGTGGAGGAAAGATAGCAGCCAATGCATGTAATAAGGAGCATCTGCAGAGGGAGAGATAAATATCCAGATGTTGGCTGCAATTGCATGATCCTTGCAGGTAAAAAAAAAAAGAGGCCGAGTTTCATTTGCACAGCTAAAGTCATTATCTTGACCCCCTTACTTGCCCTCTTCTCATTAACATGCACATAATCAGCAAAGGGGGTCACAGAACAAGTCTTAGTTTTCATGGATGAGACTTCTGGAAAGCATCGGCTACATTTGGCAGTCATGACTAACCACAGTTGGTCAACCATAGGATCGGTCCCTTTCCCCCTGAACCTGCAAGTTCGGAACAGCAGCTACAAAGAGACCAGAAGCTCAAATTGTGAAGACACACAAGCTAACTTCATGAACCACAGTGCTGGGTGGGGGTTGTCTCCAGCACACCAAGGTTTCAGTGAACCATGGTTTCTGGCAGAGGATCCTAATTTCAGTTGGCTTGAAGATCAACCCTGGCTTTAGAAGCTTCATCGAAGACTGCATCCCCAAAGCAGGCAGAACTAATGCCAATTTTCTGGGAAGATTTTAGGATTTGTAAGAGGTGAAGAGGGAGTCTTAAACATCTGCGTCAAAAGGAATTAAGCCAGAATGTCCAACCGTGGCAACTTTAAGACTTGCAGACTTCAACTCCCAGAATTCCCCAGCCAGTACGGCTGGCTGAAGAATTCTGAGAGTTTTGAAGTTCACCAGTCTTAAAATTGTGGTCCACAAGTTTTTAAGTTGACAAAGTTAGACACCCCTGCGTTAAACTGTCTCTGGGGGAACCAGACATATTTGAGAAAATATGTGAAGATGACACCTTGTGAAGATGGCATCTGAGATGCTGACAAGTTGAACCCGTACTAGCCCATTTTTAAAAGAGCCCAGACATGAATTCTCAGCAAGGAAAGGATTTCTGTGTAACCAGGCAACCAACCAACCAAACATCTATTCCGTCTACCTGCTTTTAACCTGTTGCTACAAGAAATCCCGGAATAATTGAATTGCTGAATCATGGTGAAGCTAAACTTGGCTTGTTTCACTTGAGGCCTTCCCTCCTTGTCACACAAGCAGCTTTTGGTAGCAAACAGAAGAAGCGAGGACGGCTGTTCCTTTTTTCAGGCTGGAATTGAAACGATAACATGTAGAGCAGTTTCCCTCAACCTGGTCAAGTTGAAGATGCGTGGACTTCAACTCCCAGAATTCGCTCGCTAGCCATGGAGTTGAAGTCCACGCATCTTCAACTTGACCAGGTTGAGGGAAACTGCTCTAGATGGTCACCACACTTGTGATAGCAGCGTTCCAATATTTGAGGGGCTGCCCTGTGAGAATCAAAGATAGAGCTTATTGATTTATTAGATTCAATAAGCCCTATGGATGATAGGAGGCCCCAGAAGAAAGAGACACAAACCAAAGTTTTCAGCTAGAACCGTTTGTAATCCTGCTGAGCCGTTGCTAACTGTGAAAATATATTTTTTGCAAAATAGGCACTTGGATGGATAAATTTAAAACAGGAAGAATGAAACTGCTGGAAATGAAGAACTGAAAGTAATATACACAAGTGTTTAAGGAAAATGATAATTAGTGAAGTTGTGAAGCATGTATGTGGTTAGAAGAAAAGTATAAAGGATAGGATTGGAGATCAGCTCCCTGAGCAGGGGTTGGACTAGAAGACCTCCAAGGTCCCTTCTAACTCTGTTATTCTCCTGGGAAATGTGTCAGCTATAACAAGTAATTCTTTGAAGAAATGGTAGAATTATCACCATGCCCACATGTGCAAGGGAAGTGTGATGTCCCATGCATCATGATGTCACCCCACAAATGAGATAACCTCTGGAGTCTATGCGAGATTGCATGCAATGTCAGGTGTCCAACAAAGTTATCCCTCTCCTTTGCATGATGATGTCATAATTTGCTTCATGGGCAGGATGATCTCATGGGGTACATGAAGTCATCAAAGTCCTTATTAAATCCATGTATTATTGAATAGAGCAAGGGTCTTCAGACTTGGCAGCTTTAAGACTTGTGGACTTCAACCCCCAGAATTCTTGAGCTAACATGACTGGAGGAGGAATTCTGGGAGTTGAAGTCCACAAGTCTTAAAGCTGTCAAGTTTGAAGACCCCTGATTTATCACCTATCAATCCATCATATCTCTCTCTCCCTCTCCCTCTCTCTCTCTCTCTCTCTCTCTCATCTATCTATCATCTATCACAAGGGTCTGCAAACTTGGCAAGTTTAAGACTTGTGGACTTCAACTCCCAGAATTCCTGAGCTAACATGACTGGAGGAGGAATTCTGGGAGTTGAAGTCCAAAAGTCTTAAAGCTGTCAAGTTGGAAGACCCCCGATCTATCATCTATCAATCTATCAATCTATCATCTCTCTCCCTCTCTCTCTCTCTCTCTTGAACATGGGAAGGCTGCAAACATCGTAACTGTGAAAAAAACGGTCCTCCTAACCAACATTTTTTCAGTGCCGTTGTAACATGGAACAGTCACTAAACAAAGTGTTGTAAGTCGAGGACTCTGAACAACAGCAGTTCATTTTAGGTAGCTGTGTCTTTCAGTTTTGAGTTGCTTCTTCTGTCTGGCTGAAGCTCTTATCATGACAAGGCCTCCAGTGAATATTGTTCCACTTAATAGTTAGATTTCCTATTGATTTTTTAAAAGTGTGTTGTAAAGTGATATGTACCCTGCCAATTGGCATGCACTGGGGGACTTTGGCAGAAGGAGGACATGGAGGAGGAGAAGGAGAAGGAGGAGGAGGAGGAGGAGGAGAAGGAGGAGGAGGAGGAGAAAAACAATAAGAAGGAAGAGGAGGAGGAGGAGGAGGAGGAGAAGAGGAGAACAACAACAGCAGGAGGAAGAGAAGGAGGAGGAGGAGGAGGAGAAAAAGAAGAAGAAGAAGAAGAAGAAGAGGAGGAGGAGGAAGAGGAGGAGGAGGAGGCGGAGGAGGAGGAGGAGGAAAAGTAGGTGAGGAGAAAGAGTTGGACCTTGCTAGTACTTGCTAGTACTTGCCAAGTACATGTATACATCCGAACTAGACTGTTGTTTCTCTGTGTCCTAAAATATATGTGGATATATGCATAATTTTTGGGTCATGTTTATGTAGTGTATAGTGGAAGTGGTGTCCCTTTGAGAGCTGAAGACAACAAAATGTCATTTTAACGTATGCCAATTAGTGTACATTCAGTGTGACAATGAGGTTATCCTAACCTGAAGGAAAAATCTCCCATTGCCTAAAAACTAAACCGAGAAGCTGAAAAGAGAAGGTCCCCATGAAGAAAAACAGCCGCGAATCCACTTTTAGGTTGTTGCTAGGAAAACAACATATTTTGGGAGTCATTAGGGATCAGACCTGACTCCAAGAAGTCTATGGTTTTGCTCTGAAAGGCAGGCCAGAAATCTATTTCATAGTGGTAACTAATAAATATTAACTTGTACTGACTTTTATTAAAAATAAATAAATAAACTACAACAAATAAGGAAAGAAGAGGGTCGGGAAGTTTAGTAAGGAAGTGGTAGCATATTTTACAACTCGGGTCCTAAATTAGAAAAAGAGAAGGGAAAATGTCTACCTAGATAGATATTATAGATAGATTAAGGTTCCAGGAACTCATGCGGGCCCTAAGAATGACATGTATGTGACTCTCCAAAAGCTGCTTCCAATTGAGATTTTTTTAAATGAAAGAAGGAGAAATCTTAATGCCCAGAGGAAAAGCATAAGGTCCCCATCTATCCACTGACTTCTGGATTGGATTAAAAAAAAACACGGATCCAATTTGATTCAATTCCATTTGACCATTTGACATCGGTGTCCAAACTGGTTTAAGAGCACCTGATTTGCTGGGAGCCTGCTGTTGAATTTAGTAGAGAAAATTAATTTCGTAGCTCAGCAGAATCACCTTGCAATCAAATCTCCCAGCCGAAGTTCAGCATAACTGTTGCCGTTGTAATCCTGGATATCCATCAAATTATGACTTTGGGTTGGGTTGGCCTTGACTCATCCCAGAGGTTTATCCTCCTGACCTCTCCTACTTGGAGGATCGTGAGGCCAGGACACCAGCTCAAAGGGTTAGAGTGACTTTTGGACATTTGAAGGCTGTACATCCCTGGATTATTATCTCTCCCTTCCTCCCTCCTCCCTGCCTCCCTCCCTCTATCCATCCAGCGGGCTTTTTTTTGTGAATAGAGGCTGAACTGAGAATCCCAAAGACGACAAAACAGCACAAAGCTGTCAAGACTCCTTGAAGATCCCTGATCGAGGTAGACATTTTCCCTTTCCTTTTTGTAAACTTGGACCCTCAAGTTGTAAAATATGTTACTACCCCTTTGCTCACCACTCGTTCAGCCTCAGCCAATATCTACTGGTTAATTTTTTTTTTAAAGTTTCTCCCACTCACTCCAAATGGAGTTCAGCATTAGAAGGAATTGATGGGCATATTGTGCAGGTCAAGGGTCTTCAAACTTGGCAAGCTTAAGACTTGTGGACTTCAACTCCCAGAATTCCTCCTCCAGTCATTTTAACTCAGGAATTCTGGGAGTTGAAGTCCACAAGTCTTAAACTTGC
>NW_020769352.1:6253204-6284068 GCF_900518735.1 Pseudonaja textilis
CCAGGTTTGAAGACCCTTGACCTGGAGAGATACCATATATCAAGGGTCTTCAAACTTGGCAAGTTTAAGACTTGTGGACTTCAACTCCCAGAATTCCTCCTCCAGTCATGTTAACTCAGGAATTCTGGGAGTTGAAGTCCACAAGTCTTAAACTTGCCAAGTTTGAAGACCCTTGACCTGGAGAGATACCATCTATCAAGGGTCTTCAAACTTGGCAAGTTTAAGACTTGTGGACTTCAACCCCCAGAATTCTTGAGCTAGCATGACTGGAGGAGGAATTCTGGGAGTTGAAGTCCACAAGTCTTAAAGCGGATAGGTTTGAAGACCCCTGCTATACATAGATAAAAGGCTCCAGGAACTTATATGGGCTAACTCTCCAGGGACAACTCTCCAGGGACAACTCTCCATGGGACAAGAGTTACACTAATATCAAAGAAATAGTGGAATAGAATAATTAAAGAAAGGATGTCAAAGGAGGGACAAAAAGAAAAGAGAATGACAAGAATTATAATTTTGTAATCATTTTAAACAATTAGATTGAATTGTTGAATTGATCTGCAGTCAGTTGTCCCATGGTGAGTTGACCATGGTGAGTTGGCCTGTGGTGAGTTGGCCATGACGAATTGACCATGGAGAGTTGGTTATGGCAAGCAAAGGCCCCCTGTTCTTTTTGGGGTGGTAGATGTGCTTTTGGAGGTGGGGAGAGGGTAAGATTTGGGAGTCATAATTGATGAAATTCACATGAAACCCCATCCTGTTTTAGGCAAGTTCTTCAAGAGACCCAATGCAGTTTGAAACTGAAAGGGCTTTAGTTTGGAGGCTACCAAATTGAGAGAAGGTTAGAAGTTGACCTTGTAGGACATTTGCAAGGCCCATCAACCCATTAGCAGTTTTTGGACTGGATCACTTTGGTTTGCATCTTCCTGGCTACGGTACACTTTCCATCTCCAGAAAACAAGCTGAAGGAAAGAACCTATCTAGGACAATGAACATGTTGATCCTAGAAGGA
Organism: Pseudonaja textilis; assembly: GCF_900518735.1. Next base: position 6,254,214 of record NW_020769352.1, read on the forward strand.
AAGGCAAGAGAACATCTTGCAAGAGAAAGAGAATCCAGCTAAGTTGGTGGTGCTGCCCAATCAACTTGGAAGCTTCATGTACCATCATCTAGCCAAGATTTAACAGCCAATACTTTTCTGATCAAGAATTTCACAAAAAGACTATATTCCAAGCACGGTGGGTATGGTCACTTTTGAGTACCACTCTACAACCATTGATGGCCCATGTTTCACCATCATCTCACTCCCATCCATTTACAAGATATTGCCAACTGAACCAACAGTTATATTCTTTGTTTGGTCTATTTTTAAGCTAAATCACCTCATAGTGTCCACAGTGGTCAATGCAAAACTCCAGAACATCACATTTGGCAAAGAAACATTTTCACAATGTGAAGAATACACAGACTATTACCCAGAGCCACCAAAAGTCAGAAGTGCACCAAGAAAACATTTTGGCAACCTCGGGATGATCACACCTTTGAGGCATCGAACTTACATGCTCCCAAACAACCGAGATCCTTAAAATAAGACAAATCAAGATCAAGAACAAGATAGAGCTCAACACAACAATAGGCATTTTTTTCTGGCACATTTCTGCCCAATCCACTTCCTGCAACTTCTCTAATCCTCTTTACCCACAACCATTCGACAAAAGCACAATCAGAGCCTTGTTCCAGGTTGTTTAGCCCCATCCTAAGTTTGGACGCACATCAAGAACCAGACTTACGTCTCGAAGTTCCTTCGCCACCTCCTTGAGTTCTTGCAGAATGCCTTCTAGCTGCCCAATCACCATTTTCATGCGCCCTCGGATGCGCTCCTTCTCACTGACGTTGGGGCCGTCTGTTGTGTTGTTAGTGCGCTTCCTATCCTGCAAGTCCCGGTTGTTCATTCTTCACAGGGTGCCGGGGAGCTGGGCCAGAGCTGTGTTGCACATTCTGCTGTTGCCCAACCAGAGTGTGCCTCCACAGAGCCTCTCTTGGGTGGGGAGATCTCCACATCTTAACGCTCCCCCCTGCCCAGAAAGTCCCAGCAGCGCACTCACTTCCTATTCTTGGTTCTCCTTAGGGTAACTGGAACGGGCCAACAAAGCCAGAGAGAATGGGATGGGATTGAGGGGATGATGCATCCATACATACATCTCCTCCAACATGGGCACCAACCCATCTAGATAGCCAAGGTTTGGAATCACCATCGGTCCACAAACCGGTTTGGGAGAGAGAATGCCACAGACCATGAGCTTTAAAAAAAAAAAGGTTAAGGTGTGTTATTTGTGCTCTGCTCTGCAGAAGGAAGCCAGTGGTCCCTGCCAGTCTCTACGCCATGTTCTCCTTCCCAACAGAGAGGGCGCCACCTCCAGCTACTTCATCACTGCTCTCGGGGAGAATCCCTGGGAGATCTCGGGTCTGGATTCCTTCCTCAGGGTCTTCTCCACCTCTGCTGCCCAGGAGTCTTCTGCATGGGTAGCTTGGTTCGACTGCCATCCGTACAGCTTGGGCAGACAAAGAGGGTCATGCAGCAATTCCAGCCCAGCCAGGATTTGGAGGTGTCTTGTTGAGATCTTAGGAAGCTCCTTAAAAATGAGGAACATGGGGAGAGTTAGCCTTCAAAGGGGGCATTGGGGTGTTGCTGGAAGCACGGAGTATTGCACACCATTTCCTGCAGTGTTAGAGAAAGAGAGAGAGAGAGAGAGAGAGAGAGAGAGAGAGAGAGAGAGAGAGAGGAAGGAGAGGAAATTAGCACGATGAGAAACTGCTTTGGGGAGGACACCACCAGCCTTCCAAGTTGCTGAACTTCAACTTGACTGGGTGTTCCCATGGTGACTCCTGGTTCTCCTTCTTCCCCCGAGAAGAATTACCTTCTGCTCACCCAGAAGAGCCACCAATGGAGTTCAGCGCTGTCTTTCAAGGAAACCCTGAGTCAGAAACACTCCTGCTTTTAGTGGGGCTCTCCTTCTTTGGGTCTTCCCTTCTTCAGGAAGTCCTCTTCCCTATGAATCATCCCAAGGTGATCCCACCTGGAATGGGAAACCCTGACCTGCACGGGCAACACTCAGCCACCCCAACCTGTGAGCGAGTGCGCTGATTTCTACACACCGTCCAACGGAAACTTTTAGACCTCCTCTCTTCCTCGGGGGGCCCCTGATCGAGCAAAGGTTCTGTGGTTCCAACCGATTTTTTGGGGTGGGGGGTGGGGTGGGGTGGGGGGAGTCCAAGAAAAGATCAGCTCCCTTTCCATCCACTAAGACAACTTAAAAAGCGGCAACTTACAACCACAGTAGCTGCTCGGGAACCCACTTCATACTAAGTGGATCTCTTGGCTCTTCCTTTCAGCAGCACCTTTGGATGCCGGCCGGATTCTCAGGTTCCAATCCTGTTCTCTGAGACCAAGCGACAGTGGACATTGGTGGTGAGGCATCAGACACATCCAATACAAAAAAATAATAATAATAGAAGATTAAAAAAAATAAAATAAAACCACCACGTAGAACAACCCTCCCCCACGGTTTCTCAGGTTGAATCCTTTGGCTCTTGAGGATACCTCTTGAATTATTGCTTTCTGGTTTCCTTTAAGCAAGATGGGAGAAACGTGAAGATATTTCCCCCCTGCCTCTTGCTAGAGGGAGTAATCTCTTCCGTTCAGTAGCTCTGGCTTTGCAGCCTGGCCATCTGCAGAGCAGAAGGGTGCGATCCCATCGCTTCGGTGGCCCCCCAGGCCTTGAGTCCACAGGTGACCATGGTTCCCAGCTGGGGACAAGAGGGAGCCCTGGGAGCCCACGGGTGGTCCTTAATGCATTGGACGCCAAGGGTCAGGGATCTCCCAACAGCGACTGGAAGCAACTTGGAAGGGCCAAGCCAGGGGGGATGGAGAAACAGAGGAGGAGGGAGATACTTCTGCTTCTGTTCAATAGATGCTCTTGGAGACCATGGCTTGCATCATGGTAAGAAGAAGGAGAAGGAGAAGAAGAAGAAGAAGAAAAAGAAGAAGGGCTTGGAGCAAAAGAGCTGGAGAGAGCGAGAGACAGAGAGAGACCGGGAGAGAGAGGGAGGGAGGGAGGGAGAGAGAAAGAGAGAGGGAGAAAGAGAGAGAGAGAGAGAGAAATACACGTCTTCTTTAAAGCTCCCAGACTTTGAGTGACAGCTGAGGCAAGTCCAGTGTCCGGATTCCAGTGCTTGCAGGGCCGGCTAGAAGGCAAGGAAGCAGATGCTGACCACTTTCGCCCTGGTCCTCTTCCCACTTGGGTCTCCTGAGATCTGCTTGAGCGTCTTGCATCGGCCGCAGCTGCCCGACACCCTTCCTCCTCCTCCTCCTCCTCCTCTTCCTCCTCCTCCTCCTCCTCTCTTGCTAGTGAGCGGTGGAAAAAATTGCACTGGAGGCTTCTCCCTCCCTCCTGACATCCTCACAGTCTGCCAGCTTGAAGGCGATTGCTCAGCTCGGAGATGCTAAGCTGCTGCTGTGTCAGAAAAGGAGGCAGGGCCTTGGTGGTACAGGGGGATTTAAAGGGCCAGAACCTCCTGCATCCCAGCTGGTAGCTGCAAGCAGGGGAAACCCCTCCCCCCTGGCCCAAAACCTTCCTGGTGTGTGTGTGTGTGTGTGTGTGTGTTTAAGCCAATTACAAGCGTAGTTAAGAAAGGTACAATTGGAATAGATCTCTGGCCAACGGTATGTATGCTATAACAGAATTATAGAACGGCAGAATGCAAGGCTGGGAGGAGACTCTTGGAGGGCACCTAGTCCAGCCCCCTGCTTAGGGCTGGAGCCCACTTTGGTAGCTTCTTCCTTAGAGGGCCATCCCTTTAAACATCTCCAGCAGGATTGAGCCCCTTGTACCTCTGTCCTTGCTTCTTACCCTTTGTAGATCATTCCTGATCTTCAACCAACATTGACCTCCTTGCAAGCGGTCTGGTCTTCTGAAGAATTGTTTTCTATGTGATGTTCCTTCAGGTAGATACAACATGTGACCATTCACAGTTACAATGGCAGTGTTAAAAAAAAAGTGATTTATGACTGCTTTCCACTATTAGGACTTTTGTAGCCTCTCCATGATCACAGGATCAAAATCCAGACATAATTGGCAACTGGTTCATATTTATGACGGTTGCAATGTTTCCTGGAGTCAGACGAACCCCATTGACCAGTAAAGTCAATGGGGAAGCCAGATTGACTTAGCAACTGGTTAGTAACTTAGCAACTGGTTAGTGATTCATTTAGCAACTGTGGCAAGAAAGGTCATAACACGAGGTGAAACTCACTTAACAAATCTCTCACAGCAACAGAAATTTGGGGCTCATTTGTGGTGGCAAGTCAAGGACTATCTTTGTAAAATTGCAGTGGTGGGGGAAGGGTCTTAGAGAACATCTAGTCCAACCCCCTCTTCAGGGCAGACATCCACTTTTTGTAGCTTCTTCCTTAGAGGTCCATCCAGCTTCTTCTTAAACATCTCCAACATCATTGAGTCCCTTGTTCCTGATCTTCAGCCAACATCTCTTTCCTCGCAAATTAAACCTCTTGGCTTTTGTCTGGTTTCTGTTTTCTACATGGGGGTCCTTCAAGTAGTTATTCAGTCTCCAGGGAGCCTTATTTCCTCTAAGGTCCTCTAAGGTCTCCAAGGTTTCCAACCCTCTTCAAAGTCTCCTTGTCATCTTGGCTGCTCTGTTTAGAGCATGTTCCAGAACCTCTCAGGAATCTTCTCAACTCAGGGTTAGTAAGCTGTGAGCTGAGATGTTTCCTGCCAGGTGGGAAAAGATCAGGTGCACACATGAAGATGCAGTTAAACTGATTTATTGCTAATCACATCTATGCATAGCACCTGTTTAGGGTGAGATATGGATCAGCAGAATTCAAGGGGGGTTGTACCGATTTTCCTTGTAGCGATAATTGGGATTCCTGATCCCTCTTTCATTCTGCTTCCAGGTTCTGCCACTTCTTCTCCCACTTCTTTCCAGAATGAAAAAATAATAATATTCTGGACCACTTTGGTGCTTCAAGAAAGGAAGTGCTATGTGTTTATGTCCACTACCGTTCTTTTTCCTGGTAAAAGATGAATTTCAGAAACCTTCCTCCAACATTTACTGGCATCCACAGCATGGGGTTGACAGAACAAGGGTGTCATTATGACACCCCAGATGTTGCTGACTCTCAGTTGCCCTAGAAAGCAGGATCAATGGTGAGGAATTTGGGGATTTAGACTTCAGGCACAGCTGAATCCCACAAGTCTACCCTAGCGTTGTATCACTGATGGAATGGAAAAATAGGAAAAGGGACTATACTACTGTCTTTTGCCTTCTTTGCTCTCGTCACACAGGACAAATGCTAATTCCTGAAGTTCATTCAGGTATAAATACACCTGCTGGCATATCCAGAGATATTTGGCCTTATGTTCAGTAAAGATTAAGATGTCTGTCCTTCATAATATGATTCTATCTGTCTCTACGTTTGGCTCCAATTTCCCGTAATTAACACCATTGCAGTTCCTTGTCATGTTGTTTCAGAGATGGGAGAAATTGGAATAACAGCCCGTCAAGAAATTCTGGGATGTCCACTTAGACATTGATTATCCAGAGAAGGGATGACACCTTTCACTCATCCCCTTCCTTTTACTGGGTGATCTCCTCTTCCTTCTCCCCCACCGGCTCAGAAAAACCCTACAGAAACCCCATATACACATCTAGAAGGTTTGCTGCTTTTTATAGCTGATGATCACAGGATATTCGGGGACAGTATATGTGTGTGGGTCATTCAAATGTTTTTAATACTGGTACTGTGGGTGTGGCTTGGTGGGCGTGGCATGGAGGAACCTGCTGATTCACCACCTCTGGTGTGAGTATCCGTGTTTGTGTGTTTATGAATTTTCAGATCAACACCTCCTTGACCAGATGAAGAAAGGCTGTTTCCATATTAATCCATTCGGAAAAACAACGAGAGTCGCAGCCTTCCAAAAAACTAATTTATGGGAGGTGGGATTTGGGATGTGATGTTCAAATGCCTCTCCCAGGTGAGTTTCATCTGTACAGGAGGTTAGGAAGAACCAGGCTTAGGTACGGCCTGGAAAGATGCTCTGCAAACCAGGACAGGTAATCTGATATTTGTGTTTATCCAATTTGTATTCCTAAGAGAAGGATCGCATCAATGTGCGGTACCGAAAAGTAGATTTGAGTCTTTATTATTCTGTAGTGTAGGTTGTACTTTCAGAACTGATGACTAGCAACCATGGAAGGATTAATCACCCAAAATTGTTTTGGGAGTTGCATTTTATGTCCTCTCACCACACTCTCACTTCCTCTCCCCCTCTCTATCTTCGTTCCATGTTTGTTTATGTTTTTTTTTTTTGGTTAGAACATGATTCATTGGGTGCTCTGCTCTTGAGGGAAGGATGTAGAGTTAACAGAGACAGTTTCTTGCTCTCCTTTCTGTCTCTTCCGAGCTTCCCTGCCACAGAATCTCAAGAATTTATCTGAGCCCTCCAGATTGGCCCCCAAATCCCCTAATTTCACATATATCTATCAATCCTAATCCCCAAACTGTAGGATGGCATCCAATCCAAGTCCTTTGAAGAAGTCTTCAGCTATCAGGACGTTGCTAGCTAAGTTTGAGCTGTTGAAGAAACATCAAGCTAACCTTTTTGGACTAAGAAGGAAGTCCATTGACTTGCAACCATTTGTTCATTCTACTTGATCAATTTGAGATGATGGATGGATGAATGAATGGCTAGAAAGATATAGATTGATGATCATGATAGATAGATGGGTAGACAAACAGACAGGCTAATAGATACAAATAGATACAAATGGGTAGACAAACAGACAGACTAATAGATACAAATAGACAGATTGATAGATATTGATAATAGATGATAGATGGATGGACAGAAAGACACACAGACATACTAATAGATAGACAAATAGATGGATAGATATTGATTGACAATATATAGCTAGACAGCTAGATAGCTAGATAGCTAGACAGCTAGATGGATGGATGGATGGATGGATGGATGGATGGATGGATGGATGGATGGGTGGGTGGGTGGATGGACAGACATACTAATAGATAAATAGATGGATAGATATTGATTGATAATAGATGGATAGGTAGATAGATAGACAGATAGACAGACAGACAGACCAATTTGAGGGACTTGTGAACATGGTTAATTATTTTAATTCAGTAGCATGGTTTCCTCTGAAGGTTTCATAGCTGAACACCCACACAGCAAATTAATCAATAATCTGCTGAGTGCAAGATTAATTTCAAATAATGGAGCTGAACAGGACGCACTCTGACAGATGAGAAACAAATGAAAATGAGAACCGGCAATTGATTTAAATAAATAAGAGATAAATAAGAAATGCAGGGTATTTAACCATGTAATAAAAACGGAGGAGGAGGAGGAGGAGAAGAAGGAGAAGGAGAAAGAGAAGGAGAAGGAGAAGGAGAAGGAGAAGGAGAAGGAGAAGAAAAGACAGGTGTAGATGCCTTTAGATAAGAAACGGAGCGTAGTATGGTACAGTATATTCCTATAGTAGAAGATCACTTTGTCGGGATGACATTATCAGACCTATTAATTGCTCAGCCAGGCTAAGCTACAGGTGAGTTCAGACAAGGCAGCGAGCTGGTTGTTAGTTTGCTATTTTTGACTTTCCTTCTAGAAAAAAAAAAAAGAGCAATAAAATCCACGATATTGAACCTGTTATGGTAAGAGGGGGGAGGGGTAGAGAGACATTTGAAGAAAAAAAACCTGTATTATGGAATTGCATCTGTCTTGACTCAGCAAAGCTTCTTGCCTGCTGAACAGGTTCTTAGCTGGTGACAGCTGGTGCAAAACAAGGATATATATACACACACACAGACACACAGACACACACACACGGTTAATTGTGCATGTAAACCATTAAAGTGGTAACAGATGGATAAAGGTGAAGCCACTTTGCTGAATATAAGCGCACGTAGAAACAAGGTGTGAGGCAGATGATTGGGTTCAGCCAGCTTTTCCAACACAGGATTGTCGCCTGACGCAACAGCTCTGCAAATATTGTGGGAGAATAACTCTGCCCATTCTGAGCTGAAAACTTCGCTGTCCTTCCAGAGTTCCTTTCCTTCTGAGTCCTACGATCAGGGGTGGGCTTCAAAAAATTTTTTAGCAAAGGGTTCTCTGCCTGGTGGCTGGGTGGGTGCGGCCATGGTGGGCGTGGCCTAGTCGGCCTCCTGCACTACAACAGGGTAGTGTTTTTTGCCTTGCCCGGAGTCTGGAGGCTCTCTGGAAGCTGGAAACAGGCCCATTTCTGGCCTTCCTGAACTTCCAGGGGCCTGTTTTGGATGTAGGTAAGTGCAGGACGCACGCTACCTACATCCAAAACAGGCCACGTGGGGACTCCTGGGAAGGGAGGGGTGGGCGGGGCCAACCAGGAGTGGGGGTTCTCCAAACTGCACAGTATCTTAGCTTAAGGGGATCTCCCGAACCCTGAAAACCCCCAATAGTCCACCCCTGCCTATGATCCGGTTGATGAAGTTCAACCTTGGCTTCTGCATTCTGCTTGGAGCGACCGGTGACATTGAGGGAGGGGCAGTCACCGTCGGGTGATGTCACTTGGTGAAGTAGGAAGCGTGAAAGCACCTCTCTTGAACCCGGCTCCATCACAGTGGTTTGGTAAATGTCACATCAGAAGGATCAATCCCTAGCTCTGAGTTTTCCTCTAGATCGGAGGTCTCCCAACTTGGCAACTTTAAGACTTGTGGGCTTCAACTTCGACATAGCTGGCTGGAGAACTCTGGGAGTTGAAGTCCACAAGTCTTAAAGTTGCCAAGCTTGGAGGCCTCTGCTCTCGATCTAGCATGGAAGCACCGTTGGTTGTCTATCAGCCTAGTTGCCCTCAATTTAGCTCGAATCGAGCAGCCCTCACAACCTTGGCGCTTCAGAGAGTGTAAGACATAAGAGCACATTTCAGAAATGCATATTTAATGTTGATAGGGGTGTAGCAATATCTGTAGCTCTCTTCTATTCGGTGTCAGCATGACAATTTCATGTACAGAGACTCGAAATACTTTATGGAGAGCTTGTGAGTTAGAGGACTTTTTCGAAATCCTCACGCCACGTCTATGCTAAATAGAGTGGTAGATGAGATGGCTTTGTGTGATCGGTTCACCGACTCTTCAATGCCCTTTTGTTTCTAAACGGCTGTGATCTTTATATTTTGCCTAATAAATAAACATCCATGGCAGAGCGGGGATGTTTTTAAATGTCAGTTTCTGTGCTCAGTTACCAAATTTGATAGCTTGTAAAAGACTTAGATGGGGGAAGGAAGGAAGGAAGGAAGGAAGGAAGAAGGGAGGGAGGGAGAAGGGGAGGGAAGGAAGAAAAGGAGGGAGGAAGGAGGGAGGAAAGAGGAGGGAGGGGAAGAGGGAGGGAGGGAGAAAGGAAGGAAGGACCCTCTGATGAACATTTCCTGGTTGATCATCTTGTTAATTGGATGGTTCAATTTTTCTGGGATACTACGAACAGATCCAACTCATTTTATGAAGAACTATGCCAATGGAAGGCAAGGCCATCAGAACATAGAATAACAGAGATTGATAGCTTGACTCCCTCTTCTCTGTGGAAGCCCCTGAGATATTGGAAGACTGCTATCCTGTCACCCCTAGTCCTTCTTTTCATTCAACGAGACCTACCCAATTCCTGCAACCATTCTTCATATGATTTAACCTCCAGCTCCCAATTATCTTTGTTGCTCTTCTCTGCATTTTTTTCTAGAGTCTCAACATCTTATTTATATTGTGGTAACCAAAGCTGGGTAGAGTATTCCAGGTCTGGTTTTACTAAGGCTTTGTAAAGTGGTATTAATATTGATTCTATCCCTCTGTTAATGCCGCCTAAGACTCCGTTGGCTTTTTCAGCTGCTGTTTTGACTGTAAGCTTCCTTTAGTTCAATTTCCATAACAAAGTTTTGAGCAGCAGAATTTCCAAAATGGAACATAAATCATCTCTAGGGGGTTCTGATCAAAGCTGTTTGTTTAATATTGCATTGTTCTTAGCAAAGGGGAGGACTCTTACACCACTCATAATTCAAACACATTGTGCTGGAGAGCTGTTCTTGGGTTTCGCCAGTTAAAAAAAGAAAGTTGGCAATTAGCCCTCCTGAAACCTCAGTTAGTGTCCTTATTCTGCTGCTATTTATGGAGTCCTGATTATTTTTGATGACTTAGAACTGGGATACTATTAGCAAATGACTTTGCTTCAAAAATACCGAACAATTTGTATGCTTGTCAATAGCATTAATGCCTGCCTGCCTGCCTGCCTGCCTGCCTGCCTGCCTGCCTGCCTGCCTGCCTGAGTGGGTTATCTGTGTACATATATAGAACTCAACTAATATTGTTCAAAATTTGCCCTGTCTAAAGATCATGAATTTTCGAAGGGTCCCACAGCCTCATTCCCCTCACCCAATTTCCCAAGTGGGTTGCCAAGCCATAAAAGGTGGGCACCATTGCCTTATGACACAAAGCAAGGCAGTTGTGTTTTGTTGACTTATAAAACCTTAGTAAGAGCTCTAATACTGTATCCTATTTTGGTCCCCACATTACAAATGAGGAATTCTGGGAGTTTTTAAGCACACAAGTCTTAAAGTTGCCAGGTTTGCAGATCCCTGATTTAGATTTTAGATCTCCAGCCATCAGAGGACACTAATTCAAAAGATTAGATTCCTTCTGATCTCCACAACAAAGAGTAAAAATAGATAGACGCTTGAAACTAGCAGTATCTCTAAGATGGATACTGGTGTACTTTTTCCTTCACAGCTGTCGTTCCCTTTTCATGGGGCTTGATGCATCACTGTGTAATCTTGCGCATATTCTTTTGCCACCTGTCACTAGAGTAGACATAATTTCTAATTAAACACAATTATTTGTTGAGTGATATATTTCTTTGCTCTCTTTCTCTCTCCCTTTCGTATTTTATATTTCAATGCCAGTCACTCTATCATGAATTTGTCAAGTCTCCAGTCCCAGAAGATTATCTTTGAAAAAAATATGGAAGCGTAGACATACCTACTTCAATTTCAGATTCGGGAGCACAACAGTTTCTGCAGCTGTGCTCCGAGCGTCTGAATTCCACGTGAATCCTAATATGAATAGGCTTGTTCCTACATTTATGTGACAATCCCAAGCATAGTGGTGCCTTTAGGATGCCAGATGAGAATGAAATACTGTTGAGCTTTATGGGACTAAAAAGATCCTCATGTTAGTTACTGTCTTTCTTTTCCCATTTGCTGAATTGTCTCTTGGAGTTCTCCCATCCTAGAATTTATTATTCATTTTGGCAAAAATGCTTTTCAAATTCCATATGGGAGGAGGGAGGGGGGAAGATGGGAGGGAGAAGGAAGGAAGGGATCCCCAAAAATCAGTGGATTAGGAAACATCAAAGGGAACATGCCAAAGAGATGTGATGTGTGTTGCTGTTTTGCTAGTCTAGTGAAGAGAAGGACCAGGGGAGACAGGAGAGCATCTTCCAATATTTGAGGAGGGGCTGCCACAGAGAGGAGGAGGAAGGGGTCAAGCTGTTTTCCAAGGCACCTGAAGGCCAGACAAGGAATGATGGATGGAAACTGAACAAGGAGAGATTTAACTTGGAAATAAGGAGAAACTTTCTGACAGTGAGAACAATCAATCAATGGAACAGAAGTTGCCTTCAGAAATTGTGGGAGCATCATCACTGGAGACTTTCAAGAAGAGATTGGACTGCCATTTGTCAGAAAGGGTGTAGGGTCTTCTGCTTGGGCAGGGGGTTGGACTAGATGACCTACAAGGTCTCTTCCAACTCTGATTATCTGTTATCTGTGGCATTATAGTTTGCTGTTTTCTGGGGTCCTGTAAAGGTATTTGCAATGACCTTTGGAGACAGCTGGAAGAACTACAGACTAGACAACAGGTAAAGGGCAACTGAGTCCATGGAAGGAGTGTAGGCATGGCAGACAACTTAGAAAAGACCTTCCCAAGGAGGAAATGTGCTTTCAGCTTGCAAGATTCTATTAGTGTAATCTTGCAATAGAGATACTAATTCTAGGAGTACTTTTTGTCTGGACTATCTCCCAAGCTAAACAGCCTTTTCCCTATGGATGCTAAGGATGCTAACAGAAGCCTTCAGAACACAAAAGTATGTTGAATCCAGCACCTGGACTTTGAGAAGAAGAGTAACTATGGATGAGGGCTGATCGAGGCTGATCAGAACTGCATCCCTCTCTCAATCTCATGAGCCTTTGGTGGTAGCCCTGTTGTGGTTAGCTGGCAACAGGTGCGGATGGCTGAGGAGAGCGAGGACTCAGATGAGGGGCCAGGACCATTAGGGAATGGATTACTGCCTTCAGATATTGTGGGGGCTGGCAGCAGCAATGAGGAGCTTCCCGAGGAGCCTGTGCCAAGTGCGTGTGCGTTCAGGGTTGCTCGCAGGAAAGAGCAGCTACAACAGCACGGGTGACTCGGGAGTAAGGCTGCAAGATAATGGCCCCTCCTTCAAGAAGATAAAAGCCAGCTGTGAAAGGAACGTACTTTGCAGAAGGCAAAGACATTTTGAAACTCCAGCCTCGTGGACATTCCAGTATCCTGAGTTTGTCTTTGAAGATTCTTGTATTGCAAATTATTTCTTGTCTGTTATCTTTTGGCAAGTCTCACACAGTTTTGGCAAGCCTTGTGCTTATCACAGCTCATTATTTTGCCTAAACATTACAAGGTTTCTGTTCCTTTTCGATTGTGTTTGATTTTGTCGGAAAAGGGCGTGGGTCAGAACATAGCCATCAAATGGTCAGCAACCCTATAGGTCCCACAGTCTGACATCTCTTTTGCTAAGTAGGTCAGTTGTCTGTTCTGGACCAAGTGACAACTAAAAAGAAGTCTATTTTTTTAGTTTTTCACTCTGAGAGTTGAGGCTAGAGACTTACGATCTGAACGGGAGCGTATGTCAGAGTCCTGACACCAAGATGGCTTCCAAAGATCTTGGGAAGTGGAAGTAGGGGGAGATCAATTCTGTTTCGGTCTTCAGGACATCATGTTCCCAATTGGGGCAATACTGAATAACAGAATAACACAGCTGGAAGGGACCTTGGAGGTTTTATAGTCCAACCCTCTGCTCAGGCAGGAAACCGCATATCATTTCAGACAAATGATTGTCTCTTCTTTAAAACCTCCAGTGATGAAGCACCCACAACTTCTGGAAGAAAACCGTTCCTCCAATTAATTTTGCTGACTCTCAGGAAATTCCCTCCTTCGTTCCAGGTTGCTTCTCTGGTCCAGAGATCAAAGGAGAAAATAAGTTATTTTACCTGGCAAAGCAAAACGCTCTCGGTAGGGTGACAGTGAGGTCTCACCTGTGACAGTTCAGGAGAAACAGGCCAGACTTTTTTGCCATCTCCTACAGCTGCATGACTCTCCAACCCAAATTCTGGGAATGCTAATATTATGAAATACAAAAGGGAAGATATCCAAAATCAACATCCCTTTCCTTCACTTATTAATTCTTCACCGAGGGAAAAACACATAGAATTTGCATTGAACTATGAAATGAAGTATTCAGGGAGGAAAGAGAGCAAATATTAAAAGCTCTTAATGGCCTTTTGTTTTAGCAAGAAGCTCCATTAATCACCCCGCTGCGTGAAGCTCCAATTCTTGCCAGAGATCTTGTTCAATAGAGTTTTGGTCCGTGCAAACTCTGGGCATGGAGGAAAAACAACAACAACAGGGATATCTGGACCGACGCTAGTTCTGTACGAAGTTAGCACCCACCCTTCTCCTAGAAGATTGAAATCGCCTAGGAAATATTAAAAAGGCAGAATATTTCCTCTAAACAGATCAGAAACTCAGAAGCAGAAACTCACCCCCACCTTTGTTAATGGGTGGGCCATTAAGGCCTGGACCAGAATACATAACAAAGATCTCCAGGTAAAGCTATAGCAATTGCCAAAAGCCCTTTTAAGGGCATAATGATCCATCAAGGCTCAACCAAGCCTGGAACTCAGGACAGCCTACAGAGTTGCCCCTCATGGGAGTCTGACAACCAATCAGGATACAAGCTTCAATTCAAATCCTAACAGAGGGTATAAAACCCAGGCACTCTCTGCACATCAGCCCTTCTTTCTTGATCTCTTCCTTCACCTTGAAGCATGTGATCATCCTTCCTTTTCACTCTGGAGCTCCAGGCCACGTGGTCTTGTCCATCGTTAAACCTTCCAAACAGCCTCCATGTGTCCAGTGTCTTTTTCCCCACTTGGGACTGAACCCAGAAGGATATTTCTTCCAACAGTTCCTAGCCGGAAGGCAATTTGGATTAAAATAAATAAATTAAACCCAATGTCCATATCTCCTTCAACTTCTTGGTCAGGCCAGCTTCACAGCTTCTTTCCTCAGCTTCTTCGTGGGAATGTTTTCATCGTTGAGTGTAACCAGACAGCCTACGACCCACTGGGTCATCTCTTGTCAATATTTATTTACCTAAAGAGGTAAACTACGAAAAACCAGACACATCGCTAGAAGCTAAAATCATAAGGCCACGTCTGATTTACTTTAGCCGTGTCCTGCGGGCAAATTCATTGCAGAAGGCAATGGGAACGAAGAACGTCTGGTGGAGATTCTCGGTCATCCAGGTCAGGGTTGTTTCCCAAAATTCCTTTTTCAAGATGCAAGATGGACTTTCTTTGTTTTTTTCCTGAAGATGCTTTGCTTCTCATCCAAGAAGCTTTTTCAGTTCTCTCTTCTTCAATTCAGCTTCTCGGATGAGGAGCGAAAAAGTCTTCAAGGGAAAACCAAGTCCAGCTGCCTTTTGAAAAAACATCTTTGGGATGCGAGGAATGGTTAGAGGCACGAGAAGAAGGGGCAAACAAAGAACTCAATTTGGTTTGATGACTTCAAATGTGGTGCAATGTTGAACAGCGGCAGTGATGTGTTCACCATTAAGCAGACTAAGCACGTGCTTAGGGCACCAGTGATCCTTAATAGAGAAAAGTAAAGTCCTACACTTAGGCAAGAAAAACCAAAAGTACACACATAGACTGGGTGAAACTAGGCTCAATAGCAGGAACTGGGAGAGGGATCTTGGAGTCTCAGTGGACAACCGGCTAAATAGGAGCCAGCCGTGTGCAGCAGCACCCAAAAAAGCAAATGCAATCCTAAATTGCATTAACAGAGGGATACAATTGAGATCAAGGGAGGTACTAATGCCACTCTATAAAGCCTGAGTAAGACCACACCTAGAGTACTGCATCCAGTTTTGGTCACCACACCATAAAAAAGAGGTTGAGACTCTAGAAAAAGTGCAGAGAAGAGCAACCAGGATGATGAGGGGACCGGAGGCTAGAACATATGAAGAACGGTTGCAGGAACTGGGCCTGGCTAGTCTAAGTGAAGAGAAGGACCAGGGGAGACAGGGTGGCAGTGCTCCAATATTTGAGGGGCTGCCACAGAGAGGATGAAGGGGTCAAGCTATTTTCCAAGGCACCTGTAGGTCAGACAAGGAATGATGGGTGGAAACTGAACAAGGAGAGATTCAACCTGGAAATAAGGAGAAACTTTCTGACAGTGAGAGCCATCAACCCATGGAACAAAAATTGCCTTCAGAAGTTGTGGGAGTGCCATCACTTGAGACTTTCAAGAAGAGATTGGACTCTTATCTGTCAGAAATGGTGTACGGTCTCCTGCTTGGGCAGGGGGTTGGACTAGATGACCTACAAGGTCCCTTCCAACTCTGATTATCTGTATCTAATCCGCCCCTGAACAGTGGTGAAAGACAATGTGGTTGATAGGGTAGCATGGTGCCTGTAAAGTCACCAAGAGAGAGACACAACTAAATGGTTAATTATTATTACCTTTGTTATCAGAGTACAACGTGCGTACAATGAGATTGGCTGAGCCTCCCTTTGTGCACACACACCCCTAACACAACTCACAGTGAGGACAGAGGTCCCTAATCCAGTCCCAATCTTATTACGCTAGATGACCTTGTTGCACAGCAGCAACCAAAACAACAATAAAGGGGTAAACAGAATAACCATGAATGGGGGGAGGGAAGAAAGCCAAGGGATCAGATTTCCAATCTTTTGCTAGACCAATACTTGAATACAGCTCATCAGTCAGGAACCTTCATTATGTATCTGATATTAGTACAGTGGAGAAAGTCCAGAAATATTTCACAAGAAGAGTTCTCCACTCCTCTACTCATTGCAGAATACCTTATGCCACCAGACTTGAAATTCTAGACCTAGAAAACCTAGAACTACGCCGCCTTCGGTCCAATCTAAGTATAGTATATAAAATCATACATTGCAATGTCCTACCTGTCAATGACTACTTCAGCTTCAACCATAACAACACAAGAGCACACAGTAGATACAAACTCAAGGTAAACCACACCAAACTTGATTGCAGGAAATACGACTTCACCAGCAGAGTGCTCAATGTCTGGAATACTCTACCTGACTCTGTGGTTTCTTCCCCAAACCCCAAAAAGCTTTAACCTTAGACTGTCTACTATTGACCTCATCCCTTTCCTAAGAGGTCTGTAAGGGCATAAGAGCACCAATCGTGCCTACTGCCCTTGTCCTATTGTTTCTTTTTTTTATTCGTATCCATTTCATGTATTCATTTACATTTGATTCGATTTGTCAATCGCTTACAAGGTACAGGTATAAGCAATAAATATAGTTTTGAATCCACGAGATAGATACTTATAAGAAAACTAAAAAAAACATAATAACATAAGAAAACATAATAATCACATTTAAGCATTCATAACCATGCTTATACTTATACCTGTTATCTTATAATTGCTTGACAAAATAAATAAATAAAGCAAACTTCCTGTTGCTTGTGGGAAGCTGGAAGGGAAAGTTGAAAATCATGGCAGTACGACCATGGTTGGCCAGAGCGTTTTGGTGGCACCGCAGCAGCCGTAACTCTCCCTATAAAACAGATCTGAAAATCCTTGAAATTTCAATTCCATGGGAGCAATGAGTGCCGGAGCTGGTACACGTTCTTTAAATGAGACCGTTTGAAGCAGCTTGATTCCAAAGTTGTTGTCCTGTGATGCTCCGTTTCAGCTCATTAAAGGTGACAAACAGACAGGAGCTTTTTAATAGCATGTAAAAGCTAGATCGGCGGCAGATGAAACCGATTTCCTCGCCAGCCGCTGTTCAACAGAGGGCTGGTGGCCGTGGAGGGGCCTGCCCTTCCTGCGGCAGTTGGGCAAGGCTGGGAGTAATCCTACCACAGGCAGTTCGGATATATATACATTTGCAACTGTAATTAAAACGAAAGGTGGACGACACGGAAAGTCTGAAGCTGGTTTGTGTCCTTTGCAGAGGGGGTACCCAAATGGTTCTGACCGGTTCTGGAGAACCGGTAGTGGAAATTTTGAGTAGCAAAATGCCACCTCTAACTGGCCCCACCCCCATCTCTTCTCCGCCTCCCATTGAGTCCCAGCTGATCGGCTGGGTCTTCTTTGGTTGCCCTGCACAGGAGAACGGAGCTGGAAAGCAGGCTAGCGGGATGGGGAGGGAATGGGGATCTTACAGTATCCTTCCCCTGTCACTCCCATCAAGCCATGCTCACCAAGCCCTGCGACACCCACCAAGCCATGCCCACAGAACGCTACACCCGCCAAACCATGCCCACAGCTGATCAGCTGTGTCTTCTTTGGTTTAACCATGCTGGTTAAACCTTTTATGCAGAAGGGAGAGGCCAACAAGTTGTCTTTTAGATGGGGATTGGCATCTGGGAGCCAACTCCGACCTTCTTCTGCAGAAAGCTGGGCTTTTCTAATGTCATTGGAAGGCTGAACCTATTACATTTAAAATAATCTTATTCACATTTAAATGGAAGGAAATCAAATTTATATTCTGAGATGTCTGTTGTTGTTTTTTTTGTTATTGTTGGTGGTGGTTTGGAGCACAGCCTCTATTCAAAATCCGAGTGGCTGTTGGCCCAGAAAGTGTTGGCTTAAAATTAACTGCTTCGGATAGATTTAGAGTACATATTTTAGCTGATACATCAGGTTACTATCCAGTACGGTGTATAGGTTGAACATGTTGGACCATGACCAAAGAGAACCCATTTCAAGTCCATCTCCAGCCATGGAAGTTCACCAGGTGATTTGGGGCCAGGAAACGGTTGTTTCTGTGGGTCAAATTAAGGGAGACTGAAGGACTAGGGGAGACGTGATAACAGACTTCCAATATCTCAGGGGCTGCCCCAAAGAAGAGGGAGTCAAGCTATTCTCCAAAGCACCTGAAGGCAGGACAAGAAGCAACGGATGGAAACTAATCAAGGAGAGAAGCAAGTTAGAACTAAGGAGAAATTTCCTGACTGGGAGAACAATTAATCAGTGGAACAACTTGACACCAGAAGTTGTGGGTGCTCCAGTACTGGAGGTTTCTAAGAAGACATTAGTTAGCCATTTGTCTGAAATGGTATAGAGCAAGGGTCTTCAAACTTGGCAAGTTTAAGACTTGTGGGCTTCGACTCCCAGAATTCCTCCTCCAGTCATGTTAGCTCAGGAATTCTGGGAGTTGAAGTTCACAAGTCTTAAACTTGCCAAGTTTGAAGACCCTTGCTCTATTCTATCTATCTATCTATCTATCTATCTATCTATCTATCTATCTATCTATCTATCTATCTATCTATTCTATTCTATTCTATTCTATTCTATTCTATTCTATTCTATTCTATGCTATCTCTGTCTATTCTACCTCTCTTTATCTATTCCAGGGGTCTCCAAACTTGACAGCTTTAAGACTTGTGGACTTCCAACTTCCAGAATCCCTCCTCCAGTCATGTTAGCTCAGGAATTCTGGGAGTTGAAGTCCACCTGTCCTAAAACTTGCCAAGTTTGAAGACCCTTGGTATAGAGCTTCCTGCTTGAGGAGGAGGTTAGACTAGAAGATCTCCAAGGATTATTTCCAACTCTTGTTATTCTGTTCTGTTATAGTTGCACTTTTTCTTAGCTTACTTTACTTCAGAGATGGTCTTCAGCAGGTTCTGACCAGTTCTGGAGAACCGGCAGCAGAAATTTTGAGTCGTTCGGAGAACCGGCCAATCCCACCACTGACTGGACATTTTATAGTATCCTTCCCATGTCCACGCGCACCAAGCCACGCCCACAGAACCGGTAGTAAAAAAAAAAATTGAATCCCACCACTGCTTTATTTGTTTGGGTGGCCATATTTTTTGGTGGTAGTGGTGGTGGGGAAATGAATAAAGGAGCTTTATGTATGCCAGATTGGACTTTTGGACAGAACTGTTAACAACTGAGTAATTAAAATCCATCTCTTTGGGAAACAGAGCTTGTTGGACTGAGAACATCTACAGAAGTGAAGCCGTTGCTTTCTGGCTTTCTGGCTTTTTCTGTCTCATTAGAAGCTTTAGAAGTTCTGCATAGGAAGTCTGTCCTAACTCACATCAGCCTTCCCCTGGGTGGTTTTGCTGGTTCTTTTTTTTTAAAAAAAAACAAGTGTCTGGTATGATCTTTTCCACTCCCACTACCTCTGTCCACTGGTGCCAAATGTATTTATCATCATCATTCCCTCATTAGCTGGAACACATCAATAAACTCCAGCTCGTGCGTGCTAATCACAGCTTTGCCCAGCCTTCGCTAGTGTGGGAGCTGTTTTTGTCACAGTTGGAAGGCAGAGAGAAGCGGTGCAGAGCAAGAGAGATTGCAGCCTAGCGTTTGTGCACGCGTGTGCATTGTGCAGCACAGGGAAGGGCAGCAGAGCGTTGGCTTTGGGGCAGCATCTCTACCTTGGCCAGTTTTTTGAGGACACGAGAAGACAACCTGATCATCCCTGGGCCATTCAACAGAATGTCACCAGGGCAGGGTAGGACTGTTGTTGTCAGGCACAAAAACCTGAACCCACCATCAACATTGTGACAGATAGCAAGCAAGCTGACCCAACCAAAAGCAAGCACGGCCGAGATGATCCAATCTCTGAATGCAAAACTTTTGTGAGTGCATCATTTCAGCACTGATGGGGGCAAAACCAGATCTAGCTAATTCCCACCCAAACCCACATAATTAAAGCATAGGGTTCTCCTTCCCCCTATTAGAGTAAGTCACATTGTCCAATGGAGCCTCATTGTATTGTTATGAGAAAAAGTCTTTGGCTTTGGCAAACACCTGCTCAAGTGTCCTTGGCTCTCATGGCTATCTTCTTGATGTCCGGAACCTATATTCCGTCTCCCCCTTCTTCCCTTCTCCCTGGTTCGTTGGCAAACTGAGAAGCGATGATGGTTGCAATAGCCTACGCATGCTTCAAATTTGAAACCCACATGTGTAGAGCTTAGACTAGCTACTTCATTGTTCCATGCCAATTTCACGGGAATCTTCCCAGATTGATAGATTTGCTTAAGAAAGACTAGATAAGACTCAAAAGAATTCAGAGGGAGTCAGGCCTTACCCACTTGTGCTAACATAAGGAGTCCACGCTAATTCCCTGTTTGATCCCTCCTCCTGAGTCAGACAATCGTTTTTCAACAGCTGTCCCTTAATACAACTGAAGATAGCTGTATTTCTAGATTTCTGTTGCATTTTTTTGAAATGTGTAGATCTGGGAACAGAATCAGACATGATCACCTTGACACGATCCCCTTCAGACAGAGGTCTTCATCAAAAGGCTGGGTGGTCATCTGCCAGTTAGGATCAGTTGGTCCTGCAAGTACAGGATCAGGGTAGATCCATGTTTCTCAACCTTGACAACTTTAAGAGAATTCTGGGAGTTGAAGTCCACGCCTTTAGAAGCAGAATAACAGAAGGGACTTTGGAGGTCTTCTAGTCTGACCCCCCCCCCTGCTCAGGCAGGAACCTCTATCCCATTTCTGACAAATGGTTGTCCAATCTCTTCTTTAAAACCTCCAGTGATGGAGCATTTACAACTTCTGGAGGCAAAGCTGTTCCACTGGTTAATTATTTTCACTGTCAAGAAATTTCTCCTTAGTTCTAGGTTCTCTCCTTAATAAGTTTCCACCCATTTCTTCTTGTCTTCAGGTGCCTTGGAGACGTTCTCCCCTCCTGCTGGATCCTTCTTCCAACTCTATAATACTGTGATTCTCTTCTGCAGGAGGAAAGGGTCTCTATTAATCATGCTTGATGCTTTTGATGCCTCTGATATCTTTCAGCTGTTCAGTCAGAGCTCGAGACTTTATATTCTCTGCACAATGCTTGCTATAGTACATGGACACACTGTACAAATAATATCCCAGCAAAAGAAAGTTAAATTTAATTTAAATTTAATTACATTTCAGCTGCAGGCCTTTTTACAGATTATCCCAGGAGTATGCATTAGCTGCCGTGGTGGAAGCAGATTTTTGGATCACAGGAGCCATGAAAAATTATAGAAGTGGCAAGTGAATCAAGGTTGACCAAGACTATTATTCTTTCCCTGCCCCTTGCAAATGTCAAAAAATATCTTCTAGGCAACATCAGGCTAAACCTGGTGGGTTTTCAAAGTCATGACTGCATCTGGGACCTAGGAATTGTGACAGTGAGGACAATTATAACCAGTGGAACAACTTGCCTCCAGAAGCTGTGACTGATCCATCACTGGAGGTTTTCAAGAAGAGATTGATGGACAGCCATTGGTCCAGAATGGTATAGGGCAGGAGTCTGCAACCTTAAACCCTCAAAGAGCCACTTTGACCTATTTCTCACAGAAAAGAAAACACCGGGAGCCAATAATTTAACAACCAATGTGACTGGGTGGGCGTGTGGCCAACTCGACATCACTCGCCTCCTGCTCTGGAATATGGAGAGAGTCTCCATCCCTTGCCCTCCCCCTTACCTTCGCAGGCCAGGTGAGGAGTGACAGGAAGGAGAAGGGCCATCCAGTGGTGGGATCAGCCAACAGGGAGCTGTAGCAGAAGCCTGAAAGAGCCGCACGTGGCTCCAGAGCCACAGGTTGCAGATCCCTAGTATAGGGTCTTCTTCCTGAGCAGGGTTGGACTAGAAGGCCTCCAGGGTCCCTTCCAGCTCTGGTATTCTGTTAATTGAATGAAGTCCAGCTAGAACTGAGATGACACTAGGTTGCTCCAAAGTTAGTGACATGAAGAAGTAAGCAAAGCATTAAAAAAAAATCAAGTCAAACTCTTTCCCATCCTTTAGATCTCCATTTAAAATGATCAAATCTCGATTGAATCTAATGGATTTCCTCCCTACTGGTTACTTTTTCTGGTCTCCCTTTCTCTAAAAAGCATGAGACCACCCATGTTGAGTGCACACAGAGACCTACTACACAACATTTCACACTTACAGCCATGAATATCTGTGGAGATTCTCAGTCATCCAGGTCATGGTTGTTCCCCAGAGTGCTTTTTTTTCCAAAGGCAAATGGACTTTGTTTGTTTTTTTTCCTTGAAGACATTTCACTTCTCATCCAAGAAGCTTCTTCAGTTCTGAAGAACTGCCTCTCCGCAGAACTGAAGAAGCTTCTTGGACGAGAAGCGAAATGTCTTTTTTTTTAAAAAAAACATCAAAGTCCAAAAAAAAACCACTTTTGGGATTACAGCCATGAGCTGTTAAAAAGAGGTGGGCACAAGGTCATAGACCCCCAAGTCATCTCTAGTTGGTGATTGGAATCTATATCACCTGTGTTTTAGTCTAGTGATTCAGCTTGATTTTTTTTTTAAAAAGGGCTATTCCTCTCTCTAATGGGAAGATTTCACAGTTACTTAGTTAGGAAAATGTTTCACGCAGGCTGTAAACCTGGCAGGGCCTGTAATCGTCCTCTTGTTGAACACGGGCACCCTCTTCCATGATGATTTAAGTCCCTGGATATCAAATCCAGGATAATCACCTTTCTAAATGTAGAATATAAGTTGTCTGAGGGTTTTTTTAAATTTCTTTCTTTTTGCCCTGCAAATCTTTCGTTTTATATGTATCAAGGTTGAAGGTAAGGGGGGAAAAGGAATCTAAAATGCCGATGTTAAAATTTAGTAGTTGCTTTTTGGAGATAGAGGCAGTTTTGCATAAAATATTTTGCAGATGAATATTTTAGACAGGCTTGAGTAGGCTGCTAATGGGTTTTTTTTTTTTCCACAGCTGATGAAATTAAAGATAGTTTCCAAACTCTGCATGGCCCTTTGAAGCTAGAGACCCACGGGCTAGAAGAAGTTGAGAAGATATTTCTAAGTCGGGGCTTTCTTTTGTAGTTCTCGACTTGGTTCCCTTGTGTGTGTGTTTGTGTATCTAGAAGGGTTGTCTAAAAAAAAAAAAAACCCTTCTTTGTGACAGTGAACAATGGCTCCCCTTGGATTTCCTGATAAAGAAGGAGTAGCAATAGCAATCGCATTTAGACGTATATATCACCCCACTAGTGCTTTACAGGTTCTCTCCTTGATTAATTTCCACCCATTGCTTCTTCTTGTCCTGCCTTCAGTTGTTTTGGAGAATAGCTTGACTCCCTCTTCTTTGGGGCAACCCCCGAGATCGGGGTGGGATTCAAAATTTTTAACAAACGGTTCTGTGGGCATGGCTTAGGTGGTGGGCGTGGCTTGGTAGTCATGTGACTGGGTGGACATGGCTTGGTGGTCATGTTATTGGCTGGGCGTGGCCAACTCAACATCACTCACATCGAGGCACACATATCTCCTCGCCTGGCCTCTCGTGACTGTGGGGATGCTGCAACAGTCGTAAGTGTGAAAAAGGGTTTTTTCAGTGTCATTGTAACTTTAAATGGTCATTCCACACAAGCAAAGTACCAGCAAAGGAGGGGAAAAAAAACTCCAGAGACAGGAAATCTAATCTTGCCAAGAATGTAATAAGGGTTAACGGAGAGGCAATTTCTCTCAGCAACACCAGAATGTTTCCTTCCTGCCTTCCTTACAGGATTAGCCCAGTAATTTCTTCTAACAACCGGTTCTCTGAACTGCTTAGAATGTTAACAACCGGTTCTAGCAAATAGGTGTGAACAGGTAGAATCCCACCTGTGCCTGAGATACTGGAACACCACTGTCCTGTCACCCCAGTCTTCTTTTCATCAAACTAGGCATACCAACTTCTAGCAACCGTTCTTCACATGTTTTAGCCTCCAGTCCCCTAATCCTCTTTGTTGCTCTTCTCTGCACTCTTCCTAGAGTCTCAACATCTTTTTGGACTGTGTAACTTCAGATCCAATTCGGAAGGAGACCTGGGATAACCCTAAGTGTATGTGGGTTCTCTTCTGGCTGCAAGCTCTGTCTGGATCTTCACTGAAGATCCTCTGTGTCTTTCCCCTTAGTGCCCATGCCAACTGGGGTGTGAGGAAGCTTTGTTATCAGCTGTCAAAGAGTGCAAAGTCAGGAGATATGAATTGTCTTGTTGTCTGGCAGCCAGAACAATTTTTGTTCCAGGGACTCGGTGAAGATGCCAATTTTTTTTTTTTTAAGTGACATGCAGATTCCCCCATGCCAGCTTCCTGAAAAATAGACATCTTTGGGAGCGACGGGGTTTCTTGATTGCAGCTTCGACCTGTTGGCCCTTCCTGACTCCTCATTATCCACGGTTGTTTGTTTGTTTTTAAGTGATTCCTTTAAAGGACCTCAATGAATTCTTGACCCTTCCAGGGCTGGACTCTGATCCAAACAAAACCAAAAGGGCATGAAAGATCCCTTGGGAAAATTATGCCAGCCTAGGCAAAAATACAGAAATTGCTTCTGGGGACTTGTCGAAATGGATCTAAAAATACACCTAGATTTTGGAAAGCCAGGTGAACTGAAATGAATCGAGTTCTTTGACAGACGCAGAAGCCTAGTTAAACTTTCCCCCTTCTTGTGGCACAGGGTGGGATTCTTTGCTCAAGCAGGAATGCTACCCTTTTTCAAAATCTTTCGTTCCTCCCCAGTTCCAACCCCTCAGAAAGAAAACTCCACTCAGAATCATCCAGAGGACAAAACAGGGATTTATATTTTTTATTTTATTTTTTTTTGGTCAAGGAAAGGGCTGCGCAAAATGTCCCTCGTCCAATTTGTTTTTTTAATCTGATTCTCTGGAAAGGGATTGACAGCAGGAATCAATGTATCATTCACATAGCAGAAGAAATCTTTGGAAAGCTTTGGGGCTGTGTTGGGGAGGAGCAACGACCTCTGCAGAGGGGTCAGCGATGCAAAATGGACGAAGTCACATATTCTACAGGCAGCAAGACAGCTATTCTCCAAAGCCCCCAAAGGCCAGATAAGGAAGAATGGATGGAAACTGAACAAGGAGAGATTCAACCTGGAAATAAGGAGAAACAGTGGATTTCCCTCCCCTTCTTTATGTTTTATGACTCTATTAAGCTTATTTTAGTATTTTCTAGGTGGCAAAATGGCTTAAAGATGCTGAGCTTGTCAAAGGGAAAGCTGACAGCCCAGGTTTGAGACCCAAGCACCATGTCACGGGGTGAGTTCCCATTCCCTGCTCCATCTCTTACCAACCTAGCAATTCAAAAACATTTTATTTTATTTATTTATTTTGTCAAGCATGCATTTGATAATATATATAAGCATAAACGTGATTATGAATACATGAAATAGATACAAATAAAAGGGAACATTAGGACAGGGATGGTAGGCACGTTGGTGCGCTTATGCACGCCCCCTCACAGACCTCTTAAGAATGGGGTGAGGTCCACAGTAGACCGTCTAAGGTTAAAGTGTTTGGGGTTTCGGGAAGAAACCACAGAGACACGCAAATGCAAGTAGATAAATAGGTACCACTTTGCAGGGAAGGCAAAGCATTCCGTGCACTTTGGTGAATAGTCATGCTGGCCACACAACCATGGAAGTGTCTTTAGACAAAGCTGGATCCCTTGGCTGAAAAACAGAGATGAACACTGCTCTCTGGAGTTGGACACACCTGGACAAGGGAAAACCTTTACCTTTTAGAATAGAATAGGAATTCTTGATTGGCCAAGTGTGATTGGACACACAAGGAATTTGTCTTGGTGCAAATGCTCTCAGTGTCCATAAAAGAAAAGATACATTCGTCAAGAGTCAAGAATCATCAGGTACAACACTTAATGATAGTCATAGGGTGCAATAAGGATAGAATAGAAAATAGAATAGAATTGAATAGAATAGAAAATAGAATGGAATGGAATAGAAAATTAGAATAGAATGGAATGGAATAGAATATTGGAATGAAGAATAGAATAAGGAATAGAAATAGAAAATAGAATAGAATAGAATAGAATAGAATAGAATAGAATAGAATAGAATAGAATAGAATAGAATAGAATAGAATAGAATTCTTTTATTGGCCAAGTGTGATTGGACACACAAGGAATTTGTCTTTGGTGCAAATGCTCTCAGTGTACATCAAAGAAAAGATACATTCATCAAGAGTCAAGAATCATCAGGTAAAACACTTAATGATAGTCATAGGGTACAATAAGCAATCGAATCATACTAGGAAACAGTCCATATAAATCGTAAGGATACAAGCAACAAAGTTGCAGTCCTACAGTCACAAGTGGGAGGGGATGGTTGATAAGGAGTGATGAGAAGATTAATAGTGATAGTAGTGCAGACTTTGTAAATAGTTGGACAGTGTTGAGGGAGTTATTTGTTTAGCAGAGTGACGGCGTTCAGGAAAAAACTGTCCTTGTGTCTAGTTGTTCTGGTGTGCAGGGCTCTATAGCATCGTTTTGTGGGAAGGAGTTGAAACAGTTTTATGTCTGGGATGTGAGGGGTCTGTAGATATTTTCACAGCCCTCTTTTTGACTTGTGTAGGATGCAGGTCCTCCCTGGAAGGCAGATTGGTAGCCATTGTTTTTTCTGCAGTCCTAATTTTTACCTTAGTATTTTCCACTCTAGAACTTCTGCTACTGAGTAGCCCTTCCATGGATGTCCATATGGTTCCTGAAGGAACCCCAAATGGTCTCCTTCGTTGGTTGCTCTCTTCCCTTTTTAATTTGGCTACGTTCACGACTGGAATGCAGCTCCTCTTCTTCTCCTAACCAAGACAAAGACTACATTCACTTGGAGGGACCTTGAGAAGATTACCTACTCAGGCAGCGCTTCGAAATATGACATGTGAATTAAGTTCAGCTAAGTGTTAATAGATTGGTTCTTACCCCACTTGGATGACTTCTATAAAAAGGAAATAGGAACATTTACATTCTCCTTTCCATTTGAGCATTTCTTTAACTTTATTCTATTTCTCCACATCGCGCCCCCCCAAAAGCTGGGAATATTCCAAGCCATTTGCATTTGATGAGTGCTGCATATCCATAATTATGGTATCATTTAACCTTCTCTATGATAAGTTTAAATCACAATATATCGGGCTTCGGGAATTTCTTGCCGGCAAGCCTGTTTTTCTGCTCCAGGCTGTGGTTCAAAGAATGTAAAAAACATGAAAAGCAGAAATGCTGTGTAGGTTGTGTGGAGGGTGAGAGGAATTTGAAAGTGTCATGAAGGCGAGAGACCACGATTGCACTGAAAGCAGGTTTGGAAAATGGTTTGTGAAATGACAGAATTGCCTTCCCAGGTCTAGTAGAAGAGGTGGAGGGAGAGTGGGGAGGAAATTAACGTTGATCGGGGTTTAGCCCTGATTGCAAATATTTTGGCTTTTTAAAAAATTGGAAAGGATGAATTGAGGGGGTCCTGGGTGATCTCTGAGCTTGTTTGTTTCCTTGGAGATGTTTCTTTACCCCACTAGGTAACCTCATCAGTGCTAGTCCTCGCTTTAATCTAGCATAGTCATTTGCACTGATGAGGTTATCTAGTTTGGGTCATGTAATGTCTCCAAAAAAACAACCAAGCTCAGAAGACGCTAAAGGCCCCACTAAAAGCTCCTCCTCCTCCTCCTCCTCTCCACAAACCCAACTTCCTACTAGCACTGATGATGTTACTTAGTTGGGTCATGAATCACCTGCAAGACAACTACCAAGCTCAGCAAGCCGCAAAGACCCCATAGTTCTCTTCTTCCTCCTCCTCCTCTTCCTCTTCCACTCAAAAAACCCACTTCCCTTCTAGGACTGATGATGTTACCTAGCTGGGTCATGAAACGTCTGCAAGAAAACCACCAAGCTCAGAGAGCACCAAGACCCCTCATATCAACCCCGAGCTGCGCATATTCTCCTTTAAAGGGTGGCTTGGTGGGCAAAG
Organism: Pseudonaja textilis; assembly: GCF_900518735.1. The sequence goes on from NW_020769352.1 coordinate 6,282,279, forward strand.
TGTTTGAAACAAATTACTTACAACTGGTCCTCACATTTAACAATGGTTGCGGCGTCCTCACATTCACGTGGTCAAAATCTGGCTGCTAGGCAACTGCCCTGGATGGATGACCAGGGAACAGGGAAGCCATTTAGCCACCGTGTTACTAACACAACAGCCGAAATGATTCACTTAAAGACAGTGGCGAGAAAGGTCATGCCCTGGGACAAAACTCACTTAACCAAGGTCTCACTCAGCGACAGATTAATTGGGCTCGATTATGGTCGTACGTCAATGTTCCATATTAGCAGGCTTGAAACCCTGCGTTCCTATTGGTCTAGAAAAGCCGGATCATGATTGGATGGCTTGAACGTTCCTGATTGGCTCATACAGGGTTTGCCCCGATTGGCTGAAACCAAGCGCGGCAAACTCAAAGAGTTGTCATTGGCTGCCTAGCCGCGGCCAGCTCTATAAGAAGAGCTGCCGCGCGCTAGGGTTTCTCAGTCTCAGAATCTATCTGTTAAATAAAGAGCTGTTGTTCACTACTCAAGCCTCGTCAATTCACGGGACCCCCCGGGCCATACATAACAGTCAAGGACTACCTGTCCTTGGAGTCCTGCTCAACGTCAGCCAAATTTGCCGCATTGTGTTCCTTCCCGACTGCTTCACTGGGACCAACTTCTCTCACTGCACCGGCTCCCTTGTAATGCAAGATAGCCAGCATGTCTGACTTTGCCAGAAGATCATTGGCAAGCTGGTCACATCCCCGGATCGGATCGATACTCCCCTCCAATGCCGATCCGAGCCAAGGGAAGGCAAAGATTGCGAGACGCATTACTGATTTTCCAGGCCCCATTAAGTCCTCCATTTTCGTAGGGAGAAACCTTCTTGGCACCAATGCTGCTCTCCCCAGCCACCCACCCCACAAGTAACTCAGACTGCATTCATGCCAGATTGTGCATCCTTAAACATCCTGCAGATGTTTCACCAAGCCAGGCTTTCAATTCGGGACTTAAAGGCAAAGAGAGACGAAGAGGAAACTTTTGGCGTTCGTGCACGCGCGTGCACACACACACACACACACACTCATACAAACACACACACAGCAGATGGAAAGCACCACTGCTGATTCACAAAAGACTTTACTGGCATCACTCTCGGCATATAAATTTTAAACTCTGAGTAAGCAAACTTTCTGGGGAGACAAAGACATTTTGGTACGGAAAGTGCATGGGCGTGAATGAAAAGCCCAGTTTTGGGGGCCCTTTCTACTCAGAGTGATCTGGTCCCAGTTTTTCTCTTTCTGGGAATTCACTGGTAAGGTTCGAAGGACATCAACCCACTATGATCTTCCCTACCACTGGGCCACCCTGAGGAAGTCCATAGTTCTGCTCCCCAAAGAATGCTCAGAAAGGCAGGTGGATGCTTATCTCAGGACGGATTCCACTTCTTGAGATCAGCAGAGCTTCAAGATCTATCCGTGATTATCTGGGGAGTAACTAACTATGATCTATGGGCTGTGGTGGTGGTGGTGCAGTGGTTAGTACTGCAAGCTACTTCTGCTGACTGCTGGCTGCATTTCAGCAGTTCGATTCTGACTGGCTCAAGGTTGACGCAGCCTTCCATCCTTCCGAGGTCAGTAAAATGAAGGCCCAGATTGTTGGGGGCAAGAGGCTGACTCTGTAAACTGCTTTGAGAGGGCTGGAAAGCACTATGCAGTAGTATATAAGTCTAAGTGCTATTGCTATTTTCCTTCCTTCCTTCCTTCCTTCCTTCCTTCCTTCCTTCCTTCCTTCCTTCCTTCCTTCCTT
>NW_020769352.1:6284078-6298292 GCF_900518735.1 Pseudonaja textilis
CTTCCTTCCTTCCTTCCTTCCTTCCTTCCTTCCTTCCTTCCTTCCTTGCCAGTGGTTAGAATGCAGTATTTCAGGCTAATTCTGTCAACTGCTAGCAGTTCGATTCTCACCGGCTCAAGATTGACTCTAAGCAGTTTGCAGAATCAGCCTGTTGTCCCCAACAATCTGGGTGGTATATAAGTCTAAGCGCTATTGCTATCTATCCTACCACCATGCCACCAAAGAAAGTCTGTATTTCTGCTCCCCAATGAGAGAGTTCAAAAGGACAGACTGATTTCGCTTCCTGGGAACAGCACAGCTTCAAAATCTATCCATGACTGTCTGGGAGTAACTTACTATGATCTATCTCATCACCATGCCATCAAAAGGAATCTATACTTCTGCTTGCCAGTGAGAGTTCAGAAGGATAGGGTGATATCTACTCCAATTCTTGAGATCCATCCAAGTTTCAGGATTGATCCATGATTATCTGGAGTAACTCTGACCGCGGAACTCAGCGATTCTTGGACAAGCGTCAGGATCTTCTTCATCCACCAGGGTCACAACGCTTTCCTTCCAGTTTATAGAGGGCCCCCCACCCTGGAGCTTTCATTTTCAAAAGGCTAGCGTGAAATGGATGCCATCCCGAAGAAAATGAGAAAGAGGCCGCTTTGATTATTCCTCCTGTTCTCCCCATTGATCCTCTACATCAGTAGCAAAGTGAAAGCATCATTATCATCTCATTCCCTTGGCTGAACAAAACGGGTCAATCAATCACCCAGGCTCTCAAGTAGATGATATCATCCCTAGTCCTGAAGGAAGTGCCAATCTCTCTCTCTCTCTCTCTCTCAACTTTAAAAGATTACAAGGCAGGCAAAGAAACAAAAGAACATTGTCTCGGAAAACATATTGGCTGCACTCCGAAAACATGCTCAGCTTGATCGGTAAAGACCCAGAGCCTTTATTTCCACCATTTGGGAAACGGCAAGTAGTCCCGAAGTGACGTCCAAAATTTCTCTTGCTAGGCGAAAAAAAAATGTGTTCAGCAAGTCTGTCCCTCTTTTACAACTTTATTTGTCATTCACTGAATCGCTGTGGTTGTTAAGTTATAGGTAAAGGTTCCCCTCGTACATCCGTACTAGTCGTTTCTGGCTTTAGAGGGTGGTACTCATCTCCGTTACAAAGCCGAAGAAGAGCCAGAGCTCTCCAAAGACGTCTCCGTGGTCATGTGGCTGGCAGGACTAAACGCCAAAGGCGCACAGAATGCTGTTCCCTTCCCACCAAAGGGTCTCTATTTTTCTACTTGCACTTTTTACATGCTTTCGCACTGCTGGGTTGGCAGAAGCTGGGACAAGGAAACGGGAGCTCACTCCATGACATGGCGCTAGGGATTTGAACCGCTGAACTGCCAACCTTTCTGATCGACAAGCTCAGCATCTTAGCCACGGAGCTGCTGCATCCCATTCAAGCTAAGTTTGCTGGACAGAAGGTCGCCAAAGCAGATTGTGTGACCCTGGAACACTGCAGCTGTCGTAAGTATGAGGCACTTGCCAAACATCTGAATTTTGATCACGTGATCCTGCAAAGGTCATCAGTGTGAAAAAGGGTCCTAAGTCTCTTTTTTGGCGGCTGTAGTAACTTCGAATGGTCACTAAGTAAACTGTTGCACGTTGAGGACTACTGTAATTCTGAAGTTGTAGCAGCACTAAAAGAAATGACAAGCAACCAATGTTTGCAGTATCTCTGGGCTTCAGCAGATAATCGGTTTAATTGCTAAGGTTATTTCTATTGAAATATCCTTGCTAAATGGAGGTGTTGATTACCTGGCAGAACTCCCATTCCGATCAATACATGCTAAATTAGAGAACAATGAGCAATAACTGGGTTGAATTATTTCTCTCCCCATCTCTTCCTATCGCCTTGAAGGTCTAGGACAACTTGCCACAGCTTCCATCGCCCAACCGACTCGCCATGGGAGAATTCAACGCAGGATAACTCAAGAGAGGGACAAGCGAATTTGTCTTGCTTTAAGGTTTGAGCCTTAAAAGCCTAAGGTTTTAAGAGACACGGTGGCTTAGCAGCTAAGACGCTGAGCTTTGTCGATCAGAAAGGTTGGCGGTTCGGCGGTTCGAATCCCTAGCGCCGTGTGATGGAGTGAGCTCCCGTTACTTGTCCCGGCTTCTGCCAATCTAGCAGTTCGAAAGCACGTAAAAAATTCAAGCAGAAAAATAGGGACCACTTTGGTGTTCAGTGCGCCTTCAGTGTTTAGTCCTGCCGGTCACATGACCACAGAGACGTCTTCGGACAGTGGTGGCTCTTTGGCTTTGTAAAGGAGATGAGCACCACTCCCGAGAGCCAGAAAACGACTAGCACGTATGTGAGACGGGAACCTTTACCTTAAGGTTTGAACCTTCTCAAGTTAGAAGTTCTCCAGGATGGGGTGAGTTGCGATTCTACTTGCCCCTCTCCTGAGTTATTCCCTCATTGAATTATCCCATGGTGAGTTGGCTGGGGTGAGTTGTTTCTGTGGTGAGTTGGCCAGGGTATGTTGGCCGGGGTGAGCCGACCATGACGAGATGGCTGGGGAGCATCAGCCAGGGTGAATCATCCATGGTGAATTGTCCCAATCTGCTTTTTGGTGTCCTAGAAGACAATTGTGCGACTCTGGAAAACTCCATGGTAGCTTTACATTTTTTCTTCCAGGAATGATTCTTGTACTCTTAACAGGTTGCACAGAGGAAGATCAGTCTGGGTTTTTCTAAGTATTTCCTACCATTTTTGGCAAGGGAGAGAAATAAGGCTAGAAGGCATCTGAATTCAGCGGAGAGCAGCCTGCAGGTGTGTGACTCATAACAATAGCCCACCTCGATGAGACTTCGTGTTATATTTGAAACCAAAATATGTTGTAGGAGAGGATGAAATCATATTCTGGGTAGTTGGTGCTGTCCTCCTACTATTGAAATCTTACCTTCCTTCCTCCTCTTCCTCCTCCTCCTCTAATTTTATAATTTTATTTTGGAATCACACTGTAATGCCCAAGAAGCTATAAATACTATAGTCAGATGGATGAGTATTTTTTGGCGAGACAAGAAGATATGCTTCTTCGTTGGTGGAATTTTATTAACTCGTGTGAGCAGAGCTGAATAGTCACAGGGGCAGAAGGACCCTAATGAGCTTTGGGTATTTGCTATTTGATAAACAGCAGGTTGCTTGGATTATCACAAGGATTATCACAAGGATGTAGACAAAGCAGAAGTCAATTGAGGATCAAATCAGAATAACAGACTCACAGACTCGGAAAGAAACTTGGAGGTCTTCTAGTCCAGCCCCCTGCTTAGACAGGACACCATTGCAGACAAATGGTTGTCCAAGACTCTTCTTAAAAACTTCCAGTGTTGGAGCATTCACAACTTCTGCAGGCAAGCTGTTTAATTGTTCTAAATATCGGGAAATTTCTCCTTAGTTCTAGGTTGCTTCTCTCCTTGATAAGTTTCCATCCGTTGCTTCTTGTCCTACCTTCAGGTGCTTTGGAGAATAGCTGGACTCCATTTTCTTTGTGGTAGCCCTTGAGACAGAGGTGGCATTCAGCAGGTTCTGAATAGTTCTGGAGAACTGGGAGCAGAAAGTTTGAGTAGTTCAGAGAACCAGTAAATCTCACCTCTGACTGGGCCTGCCCCTATCTCTTCTCTGCCTCCCATTGAGTCCCAGCTGATCAGCTGGCTCTTCTTTGGTTGCCCTGCACAGGAGAAGAGAGCTGGAAAGCAGGTTAGTGGGGTGGGGAGGGAATGGGGATTTTGCAGTATCCTTCCCCTGCCACGCCCACCAAGCCACACCCACCAAGCCACACCACGCTGACCAAGAACAGGTAGTAAAAAAATGTGAATCCCACCACTGCCCTGAGATATTGGAAGACTGCTATCATGTCACCCCTAGTCCTTCTTTTCAACTAATCCTATTTATTGTTGGGGCTGATTGTATATGTGAAGATTTTGAGTGACAAGGTTGACAAAACAGATGTGTACTGTAACCACCAAAGAGGAACCAGAGCTTCTGATGATAGTTGACCCATTGATGGTTGCGTGGGTACAGGCTCAAATGTGTGAAATGTGTCCAGCCTTCAGGCGCTTGGATAGGTTGACCTTTTCTTTTTCGTGGCAGCTCCTCAAGTATTGGAACACTGCTCTCACATCAGTGCTTGTCCCTTCTCTTTAATTTAATTTTTGATGAGACACTGTACAAACGCAAATAGAAAAAAAAAAAAACCAAACCAGGGAACTAAAAGAATAAAGAAGAAAGGAGTAAACAAGTGATCTGAAAAATAAAAACCATCAAGGGCGTCCAAATATATCGTTAGTAAATCATGAATGACTGAATGTGGCACTTTAAATGAGGGGAAAAAAAAAAAAACCACTCTTGAGCTTTAAGCAAAGATAAGCATCAAGAACAATGATCAACACAGTATAAATCATCACGTCACTCTCTAGACTTTCCGTAGGTTGAATCAAAACTCAAAATCTGGTCTGCTTTCAAGGTCTTATGAGACTGAAGGATAGGCTCCAATACACGGGGGTGGGGTGGTGGGTGGTGGTGGGGAACCACCTCAAATTGTGGATGAGGCAAAATGTGCTAAAATATAATCTAGAGACGGTTTCCCCTTTGAATTAAATTTCACATCAGATTTATTTTGAAGGTGTGCAAAAAAAAAAAAAAAAAGGAAGAAGCGATGTCTCTTTTCACAGCCCATCTCCCTTGGATACTATTCTGCTACAGGTAAGTCTTCCACATTTCAGGCAGAGTTTGGGAGTAATTTCCCCCCATTTTAGAGCAGTAGAAAAACTCTCCGGAGCCTCCTAAAATAAGCTCTTGCTTTAAGTGACAATAAACTGTTTTATGTGCAGTTGAAATGGATTCTACATTACCATGAGTGACTCCTGAGTATTTTACCAGCAAGGGGCACATTGTATTTCGGTCCAAGCTTTGACCACCTGTTAGGCTTGGAGGAAGTTACCAGATTCAGTCTCCCAAAAACCTGGAAAGCTGGAACTATAATTTCTGAATACATATGCTTCTGAACCCTGGAAATCGTCAGGGTTCAGAAATACTTATATATTTCACAGGGACACACACAGAGAGAGAGCTGATGTCAGGTTCCGAGGACTAATAAAGATATGTGGAGGTCATTCTAAGCACTTTCTTTATTGTTCCTCACCTGTAGACAGAATCTTGCCAAGCTAAAGCAGACTACTAGCACTTTTATGCATAGACTCCAGGAACTGCAAGGCAGGAGCTGTCTCAGCCCTCTTTTTCCACACAATCTTAACTCTCTTTCTCCCACACGATAACTGGGTGTAAGGAACCACTGTATGCAACCTTCTGTTCTGTGCAACAATCATCTTCCAGGCGGCCATAAACAACGTCTATCCAACCTGTTGTTTACACCGTTCAGTGAAGGCGCCCTTACTAACACTTTGATCATGGTTTCCATGTTGAATTGCCTGTGCCATTAATACATTTATCTTAAGCTTCGAGTGGGTTTGCTTTTTGCATATGGCTAGTCCCCGACTTAAGGCCACAACCGGGGCCAGAATTTTCGTTGCTAAGTACGATGGGGCTGAAGTCAGTCATGCCTGATTTTACGACCTTTATGGCCACAGTTGTTAAGGACATCATCACTATTACACGCCCCATCATTAAGGGGCATGCGTAGGTGCACAATCGTGCCTACCGTCCCTGTCCTATTGTCCCCATTTATTTGTATGTCTATTTCCTGTATTCATGCTCATGTTTATACTTATACCTATTATCTTGTAAGCAATTGACAAATCAGATAGATACATAAAATAAAATCATCACAGTTGTTAAGCAAATCCAGCTTCCTCCACTGACTTTATTGTAAACCAGCTGGAAGGGTCACAACTGGTGGTCACCCCGGGATCTTGGAATTGTAGTAAATATAACCCATGTGCCGAATGTTGATAACATGGCGACGGGTATGCTAAGAACATGCCTTATTATAGTAAGAGTTCTAACTTCAGATGTTCTTGGTATATGGACCTCGCTGCCAGCTTAAAGGCTTTTAACATGGATTAAATGCCTTCATGATAAGCCTATCAGTAGTTACTAATGATGGTTATTTAGCACCTCCCATAAGAAGGCCATATGTTTCTTGATAATTCTAGTAGACAACGCAAATCTCCTTTCCGATTTCCCAGAAGCCTCTGGTTGGCTGTGTAATCTGGGTGTTCCCCAATACAGGTAGTCTTCAAATTACAATTCCAACTGAGCTAACGTTTCCTTAGCAAGACAGCTAAGTGAGTTTGGCTTCATCGTACGAACTTCCTTGCCACGGTTGTGAAGTGAATCGCTCTGTTAAGTGAACCGCTGGTCATTAAGCAAATCTGGCTTCTCTCATTGACTTTGCTGTTTGGACATTGGCTGGGAGGGTTACAAATGGTGATCATGTGACCCTGGGACATTGCAACTATCCTGAATCCATGCCAGTTGCCAAGTATCTGAATTTTGATCCCAAGACCAGGGGGATGCTGGAAAGGTCATAACTGTGAAAAACAGCCAGTCAGATTAGTCACTCCTTTTTTTTAGTGCCATTGTAACTTTGAACAGTTGCTAAATCAATGGCTGTATATTAATGCCTGTCAGCCATTTTTCCTGAGTCTTCATGCCGCCCAGTTGGCAGGTTGGCATTCGGTGCTCAGGAGCTCCGGATAATCCCGGTTCCTGGGAAGCTCCTTGGAGATTTAGAGATTCGGGTTAATGTCAGCATTCCAACTAACCAACCCAATAAACTCTGAGACAAACAATTCCTCAAAGTTCCATTTTATTAGAGTTGTCATATTTGCATATCTGGGAAAACCCAAATCTGAGAGTTCTGTGTTTTTCCCTTCCCAAAAGAGAAATTCAAAGATCCACCCCCTGCACCCGCCAGTCGATCACATGGCCCAATCAGATCATCGGCTCAACTGGAGACCTTCCTCCAGGCACTCCCCTCCAGGCGCAGGGCCACTTGTCCTTGACTCTCTGAGAAAGAATGTTGTTAAGTCGAATCTTCCACCTCTCTATGAAATCCCTCCTCCCTAATTCCCAGGCACTAAATGTGACAGCCTCAAAGCTTCCAAGCAGTGGTGGGATTCAATTTTTTTTACTACTGGTTTTTTGGGTGTGGCTTGGTGAATGTGGCTTGGAGGGCGTGGCCGGGGAAGGATACTACAAAATCCCCATTCCCTCCCCACCACACTAACCTGTTTTCCAGCTCCCTTCTCCTGTGCAGGGCAATCAAAGAAGACTCAGCTGCTCATCTGGGACTCAAGAGGAGGAGAATAGATGGGACAGGGCCAGTCAGAGGTGTCAATTGCCACTTCTCCGAACTACTCAAAATTTCCGCTACCGGTTTTTCCAAAACTGGTCAGAACCTGCTGAATACCCCCTCTATTCCAAGTAAAAAGAATGGCTCCCAAGGCTGACAAGGCCACCTCTATACTCATGCCACCCTAAACCGTGTAGTAGTCATCCTTCTTGAATAAGAGTCCAGGATTTTTTTGTGAATCCTGCCTGGGAGACCAACACGTTGGCTAATGGACTTGTATTCCATACAGCGCAGTTCGTCTTACATCGTTATGTCCTTCCTTCCCCGCCCCCCGAACGTGATTGAAGAGTGGAGCAGAGAACCACCTAATAAATGTATATGTTCATTGTCGTCGGAATAGATTTATTTGATTCCCTGCTGCCGCCTTGGGAAAGAGAAAATCCCTCTTTGCACAAGAATTCAATTAAAAAACAGTTGAACTGGCCTTCCTGGCTGGTGCCAGATGCGTCTTCTTGATATGGCATGAAAGAGATCCTTTTATCTGACAATTATTAATTTTCTGTGTACCATTTCAAAGTCAATTAAACGGGGTAATTGAGCATATTTGGAGCATTCTGTAAATCCATTTTTCTCTCTGAGGTGGCCGTGGCAATTTCCATTTCGTCGTATCCACCTTCGGTATATTCGTGGTGTCGTATTTGTCACTTAATTATCAACTATGCTCAGCGTTCCAGGTGTCCCTTTTGACCACGGTTCCAAAGGCCGCAGAAACTGTGAACTTCGGAGATCGCCAGACTCCGACTCCCTTAATCCCTGGCCTTGAGGCCAGAGTCAGACAGCTTAGTAGAACATCAAGAGTCTCCATCAATGACCTACAAGAAGGAACGATGTCATCGGGACACCAAAAGTTTGATTTTTTTTTTTTACTTTTGTGGGCGGAAGGTCAGCTTGTTTGGCTTCATAGAGTACATCCACCTACTGCAATGGATAGACCTCCTTACAGGTGTCGATTGAGGACTTTCTGTAGGCTATAGGTAATCCTCAACTTACAACCACAATTGTGCCCTAATGTCATGGCCCTGTGGGAGTCTGAATCCAAGGAAGAAGACGAACAGCTGACTGTTGGCTTTGGAGGAAACTGGGGAAGGGTAAAGGCCAGCTGGGCAGAGCAGAGAAGAGGGAGAATAAAGTTGACAGCCTTCCATCCTTCTGAGGTTGATAAAATGAGGGCCCAAATTGTTGGGGACAATATGTTAACTCTGTACAACTGCTTAGAGAGAGCAATATATAAATCTGCATACTTCTGGCCTCACTATCAAAAATGTATCCTCAGTTGGCTCCTCAAAGGTGTGATTTTACTGTTGCAACAGCTGCCCTCTGGAATTATATCCCCCCGAGGTTTGAATCATCCCAATTCTGCTCTCCTTAAAACGGGTATTGAATATCTGCCTTTTCCTCCAGTGGGCTCACTGCAGGAATTTTATGAGTGTGTCACTATTTTAATCTCTGGGCTATCACTTCCTTTTGTTTGCACAAGGCTGGAGCGGTTAATCTCGCACGCCACACAAACACTCGACATGATGTGGGCGGCCTGTAACACTGGTCACTCAACAAATACATACCCAGGCTGGAGATGTGTAATTGAAGGGAACGTGACGATTGGGAATGTTTGCACAAAACAGCGTGCCCACAACTGTCTTAAAATCAAGGTATTTTCTCCAAGGTGTGACTGCAGAGGACTAGGAAAGGGAATACAGGGATATGTCTTTCTATAGCTTAAAAAGCACTAGCAGAGGAATTCTGGGAGTTGAAGTCCATACCTCTTAAAACCGCGAGAATTTAAGGTGAGAAAACTGGCTTAGATCAACACAGCAGCCCTATCGTACATTGGAAAGTTCTGGAATTCCCTGCTTTCATGCCGTTCAAACCTAGTTGAAGTCTGAAATACGAAAAAGAAACAACTTGAGGGCTGCTACAGGAGTAGGTGAATTGGGCATTAGTGAAAGAGAAGGGGTGAAGTTAAAAGAGGGATCAACCTAGAATCCCTATGTAGCCACAAGTGGACTCAATCTCCCAAGTAATGGTTAGCACCTCCTTGGAGGTCAACAGGGTCAACAGAATTCAAGGGGGATTAGACTTAGTTCACTTGTGGCTACGTAGGGATTCTAAGCCGCTCCCTCTTTTGATTCTGCCCCCAATAATGCTGCTCTCCCTCCAATAATTCATTCTCCTGATCTCTAAAAAGATCTTAAGGGTGACTCCCTGGAAGGTAGGAAGATTCAACCCACAAGGCAAAACAAGGGTGAGCTCAGATTAACTGCCTCTTTCTTTGATCTCCTTTTTTATTAGCCCGTTCCTCTCGCTTTCAAGCATAATTAACACTTCCCTGATCAAAGACCCAGCATAAGCCAAGAATGAACAATCCTTGTTTTATTGCATTCCCCTATTAAAATGTGAATTGTAGCATTCAGCGCAAGAGAGAAATGGGAATGGATATAATTGTGGAACTGGTAGTAGTACCAGCTCAGGAAAATCAATTATACAAGAAAGGCCTTTTGATTTTTTTTTTTTAAATTTTAGAATCAAGAATAATACGGGTTAAGAGGGGCTATTTCTTTCAGCCTTGGTCTCTATCCTCATAGCTGAATGGAAGCATCTATAGTTACTGCATTGGTTTCTTAGATTCAAGCCCAGATGGGAAACATTTCTCTGTTTTGGAATAACCCTAACCCTAATTGCAGGCAGCCGGTAGGCAGCAGAAGTAGCCTGCAGTACTGCACTCTAACCACTGCATGGCCATGGCTCATATCTTACCAAACAGGCTGAAACAATGGGGGAGGGGGAATCTGTCTTTCACATAGACCAGGGGTCCTCAACCCCAGGGCCATGGACCGCAACCAGGCCATTGGTCATTTGGAACTGGGCCGTGCAAGTGGCTGGCGACCATGTGTGTGCACACTTGCATGAACTGCCACTCTCACACAACCATCCCTTCCCCCAAGCCAGAAAGGTTGGAGACCACTGAGATAAACCATCCCTATCCAGCAACTCTTTGTCCTATCTTACGAAGGTAAACCTATTTGTCAACTCTGCTGGTAGGACATTTCCTCTGAATGGTCTCCGCTCCTCTCTCTTGTCTATGGAGATTCTCAGTCATCCAGGTCAATTTCATGAGCGCATGGTTGCCATGTCATAAGCGCATGGTGTAACATAGTAGAATAAACACACCGGGACTAGATTCAGCAGTCCAACTGCAAGACACAGGCCCCTCATTTGAAGACAGCAAAGTCCACATTTTGGACAGAGAAGACCGCTGGTTTGAAAGAGAGGTCAAAGAGGCCATCTAGGTCAAAACTGAACAGCCCTCCTCCCTCAACAGAGGGATACAACATCCTCTATCTCCAGTCTACAATGCAGTCCTTCCAACAGTTCCAAGAAGGCCCCACACCAATTTGCACCACTCAGGTGACCCTGAGGACACAGGTAATCCCCCATGTGACCTTAACAACCCGCTAAAAGAATGCAAGTGACCAGCCGTCTGCAAGGAGTATCAATCCTTCCATTTCCCACCATCCAATCAGACACGAAGAAGCTTCTTGGATGAGAAGTGAAACGTCTTCAAAGAAAAACCAGAAAGTCCAGTTGCCTCTTGAAAAAAGCGTCTTTGGGTCTCTTCCCTCCTCTTTTCTGTCCTCCCGATGGCTTTGCCCTGAACCGCCAACCGCCTTTGCCGTTCTCCTTCCAGTTGGTATGATGACTGGCACAACTCCTGGGTGGGTAATAAATGATTGATTGTCTCTATCAGCATGGATTCTCCCTGGAACGGTATATTTTTAGTGCTCAATATTGTTTTAATAATAACTACATGCACCGTTTGGCAAAGCATTATTTGGGGAGTTGCACTAACAGCACTCCTGGTCCCCAAGATAAATCGGATGCCAAGCTAATTGCTTTGTGAGGTGGGAGGGCGAGGTAAGTTCTCTTCTGCATATTGTGCTGATGTTCACCTTGTGCAAAGAATGGCTGTTTTAATCATTTGTCATCTCGGAGCACAACGTTAAGTCTTTGGCCTGCTAAACACTTTGGCTTGCTTCTTCCCTTCTACAGGTAGTCCGTGACTTACAACAGTTCATTTATTTAGTGATCATTCAAGGCGACAAAGACAGGAAGGATACTGCAAAATCCCCCTTCCCTCCCCACCCCACTAACCTGCTTTCCAGCTCCGTTCTCCTGTGCAGGGCAACCAAAGGAGACCCAGCCGATCAGCTGGGACTTGGGAAGCAGAGAATAGATGGGGTTGGTGGGGCCAGTCAGAGGTGGGATTTGCCGGTTCTCCGAACTACTCAAAATCTCCGCCACCAGTTCTCCAGAACTGCTCAGAACTGGCTGAAGACCACCTCTGTTCCCATAATGTGTCCGACCGTTGGACAAAATAAGGCAACTGTCTCAGGCAGGCGATACTAGACGGGAGGTAATGAAGTCCACCCATTTTAAAATTGCCAAGATTGAGAGATATGGATCTAAAATTAGATGCCCAGCTTTTATTTTTAATCCTGTTATGACATCACCTTGGTCTCAGATTGCATAAGAGAAGAGCAGACAGAGTTGGGGACGGGGGGCGGGGGAGTCAAGTAAGTCATCAGTCTAGAGTCATTACATTCCCACAAACTAATCCAACCTCTCTTGAATTCTGCTCATCTTTATCTGGCACCAATTTAGTATTCAACGTGAGTTGATTAGATTCTTATGTATCAGTTTGAGGAATAAATCTTGGCTGCAATTTAATGTATAGCCCTGATTACTTGTGCCTGACAACCTGACAGGTTTTGATTTGACAAAGGATCCTTCTTTAAAACACCTTCATTGAGCTTTTAAAAAGCTTTTCAATCATTGGTGGGTATGTTTTAATCAGAACTCGGGAATTTGCTCGAATATTTACACGGACATCTGCTTTCCTCAGCCTTCAACAGCCGGTTGAATTTATTTATCTTGTATTGTATTCTAGGAACCGGGTTTCCTTGAACCTGTATTGAACCACTATTCCAATGAATATTTCCTCTCCCCACCGCCACTGCCCCCCAAAAATACTTCAAATTCTAATTGCTGCTATTCCCATAGCAACTTGGTTCTCTCGGTTAGCTAGAAAATTCAGTTTTGGCCGTATGAGACCCACACAGATCTGATAGAAAGGAAATGGGTTTTGAACGGCAAAGGTTGTTAACAAGCATCTGGTTTGTAAAGCAGAGATGTAAAATTAGAAGGACAAATGGCAAGCATGAAAAAAAAAAGAGGAGATATTATAAAGGTGGAAATGGTATGTTCTAGACTGTGTGTCTAGATTCAGGTGTCACACTAAACCAAAACATGAAATGCATAGATTTGGCTTAACCAATTGAATGAACTCAATTCGTCTCTGGCTGTAAAGGCAGAAAAGATCAGGAGTACTTGTAAGGTTGTAATATATGTAAGATTTACACACAAGGTTTACACAAAGATTTAAATGCTTATACACAGGAATCTGGTCAACTAAAGTGCAACAGTAAAATGGCACCAGATAAGGGTCAATAGAATTCAAGGGGTGGCTGGATTTGGAACACTTGTGTGAACACAACAACTCTAAACTGATGACACATTTAACTCCACCTTCCAGCTCCACCTGCTCTTCACCTACACTAATTAACTAACTAACGAAATAATGTTTTTAAAGAAAAACTTCATAAATGCATTGTAAGGTCAGTTTTTATGTACTGAAGTCTACTTCATTAAAAGTTGACTGCGTGGTATAATAAATGAATGCCGAAACAATTTTGTCAGTCTTAAAAGCCACAAAACTCTGTGTTGCAACAAGCTGCCCCTCTGGGGACACATCTAAACCATGTTGTTATGCCTCTTTTTTAAGAAAAAATGGGAAATGCAAACTATTTCAGAAAAAAAGAAGGTATGGATTGGTGTGTGAACACATATATGTAAAACTGGAATGGCTTGGAACATCTGTACATCCTATGGTAAGATTAAATGAATTATGCTTTGGAAAATAATGTCATTCAGTGGATTGCTTGTTCCCAAGAAATTATGAATCTTGGTTTCGGACAGGAAACTAAAGCAAACTTTAAAAAAGAAAAACACCCCCCCATACCAAAAAAAAAAAAAAGCAGAAAAAAGGGATTTGTGGACCAGAATAAAATCTCTTGTTACAAATGACATTTCCATCTGCCTTTATGGCACTTCATCACCAAGTATGTCCTTGGTTTTCTTCCCTTGTGTTTCCTTGCAATGGCACCAACTTTTTATACACATCATAGTTCAAACTGGGGGCTTGGGTAAAAACAGCCATCGCGATGATTCTGTCATAAATTGACAGCACAAGTGTGAAGCCAGAGAACTGACACCAAATCCCATACGGTGTAGCCCTGCACTGCCAGCAGTCTTTCGGGGCACTATGGGAAGACTGAAACCATGCTCAGATAAGATGTGATGGGCCTCTTGGTCAGAAACCTATGGGGTCCTCTTCTCCCCTTCCTTCAGGGGATTGGAGAAACCCCCAATGATTAAAAGGAGTCATGTTTTGGAGGGCACATCTTTTTTCATATGGAGCTGGGATCATGCAACATATTAATTGGGTCAATCATGGCTTAGCGCGAGCCTTGGTTTTATTCCTTGAGGGCTTAGGTTGCTGTGTTCACTGTTTGATTTCTGTTTCAGTATCTTGAACAAACCCCAAACCTGATGAACTGAGTAAGAGTTATTGTGGTACTACTCCTTCAGTGTAAGAAATTTCTGAAATTCTGCAAAATATGCCCTGGGATACGCTTCCAATCTTTTACTTTTTATGCATATACTGGGAAAGAAGGGAAGGGACGGAAGGAAGGAAGGAAGGAAGGAAGGAAGGAAGGAAGGAAGGAAGGAAGGAAGGA
>NW_020769352.1:6319586-6335150 GCF_900518735.1 Pseudonaja textilis
AGGAAAGGAAAGGAAAGGAAAGGAAAGGAAAGGAAAGGAAAGGAAAGGAAAGGAAGAAAGGGAATAGGAGGGGAGGGGAAGGGAAGGGAGGGGAAGGGAAGGGAGGAGAGGAAAAGAGAGGAGAGGAGAGGAAAGGTTCGTTTTCTATGGCACAACAACCAAGAGTCAGTTCACCCAGCCACTTTCCTTCCTTGATCCTTCTCTGAGTCTCTTTTTGCAGACTTTGTTGGGTGTGGAGAAGCATTACAATAAGAGAAGGTGAAAGAGAAAAACAGTTCTCCCGATAAATATGCAGATAATATTTGACAGGACCTCATCTTTCTCTGTGGCACCAAAGCTGCCGTTATCTTCCCGAAACTGAATTCGGGGAAGTTATGTCTTTTGCAACTGAAGCGAGAACATTCAGTCCAAAGAACTTCTTAGCTTTCTGGGTGTCCTTATCATGGGCTGTAGGCCTTCCACGTGGGATCCTCGCAACAGGCGAAGCTGCCAAGAAGCAAAAGCGAACCAGAAAGCCCAACCCAGGCTATTGCTGGCTAAGCTTAGCCTGGTTTTCAAATGCACCCGCTTGATCTTTGATGGAGCAGATAAGGCACATTGCATGCGTGAGCAGGTGGGTTTCCACAACAGGTAAAGTCCATGAGAAAGTCCGCTTGGCCTAGGGGTGAAGGCACTAGAGCGGATACCAGGACACTGTGAGTTCTAGTCCTGCTTTAGAAGCTGTTAGTAATGCTGTGGTTAGAATGCAATTTTTCAATATCGCTAAGAAAAACCGGTTGCTTCTTGAAAAAACATTTCTGGGACAACGGTGATCTGGGTGGCTGAGAATCTCCATGGACAATACCTCATCCTAACTCTCTCCCACAGTCGGGAGTTCAATCCTGATCGGCTCAAGGTTGACTCGGCCCTCCATCCTTTTGCAAGCTGCAAGCCAGCACGCTCTCTCCCTCATTCTTCCTGACGTATAAACCCCTTCTCTCGAGGGCAATGTGCCACTGAACTGGGGCTTAGCAAAAGGATATTTGGAAACCAGCAAGATGTGACAAACAGCTTGAGGGAGAAAGGGAAGTGGAGTGAAACGCTTGGAGCAGCAGCGTTAACGCCTGTTATGGTTGCTGGAGGGGGAGAAATGAAAGTGGGGGGGGGAAGGGGAATTTATGTCCCAAACTCAGAAGGGATTCTCTCTCTGGATAGGGAGGTTGGTGGACGGGAAGGCGTAATGCAATGACCTTTGGAATAAATCAAGTATTTTCAGCATTGCGGTTCTTGTTCCCCATAATAACCACTACGTCTCTCTTTTTCAATCCCCCCACCCCCCATCTCTTGATGTGACATAATTAACAAGGATGAATTGTTATTACATGAAAATAGATGATGTTGCTGCAAGTTTACATAATAAACCAGAGCGTCATATTTTCCTCCCGAGGAGCTGGGCAAGTGCCAGGGTGTAAAAAACAGGGAAGAAACAGGGCTGAGCAGGTAAGGAGCTTCTGTCCCTTGGGAGCCAAAAATACCCTGGGAACAGATTGATGGTGGGCTTTACCTTGGAGGGTGTGGGTCTCTGCCTCTATTCAATGGCTAAGGTGGCCCATTTGTTGGTCCAGGGTGTGTCCCCAGGGTGTTGATTCCTGATGATTCACGCAAACAGCATGGTCATGAAAGCCACTGTCAGACCTGTCCCATTTGGGGTGCTTAGGAAAGAAAGACCCTCGACTCCATTCATAGTGAAAAGTGTGCTTCTGCTAAAGCCAAACGGTTACAGCATAAGAAAAAACAGATCTGATTATTCCCATTGAATTCCCCGAGAAAGGGGATAATGCATTGCTAGCACTGTTGATATTACATAATTGGATAATAAAACATCTTCAAAAACAAAACAAAACACCAGATCTGACTATTTTCAGGTAAAACTGATAGTTTACCTTTCTCCTAGATGGGGTGGGGCCAGACAGAGGTGGTATTTGCTGGTTCTCTGAACTACCCAAAATTTCTCCTACTGGTTCTCCAGAACTGGTCAGAACCTGCTGAAGACCACCTCTAGCCAAAGCTGCATCCTCTCCATCATCAGCGCTTAGGAAAATTAGTTGGGCAAAGTGTTTTCCTGTCCCATTTGCAGACGGTAAAGACTGACCTCAGCTACGTATGTTTTTGCCAGATTAGTAAGTCTTTCCACATCTCTGCCCTTTTCGGTTTCTCAAATTTCAGCATGAACAGCTTTGTAGGTCTTAGGCCTGGGCCAGCCAGCTGAGGAACTACCACTTGATGGCATCAATGCATCTCTCTACAACGTGACATTTAGTTCTTGGGTCACAGTTGGCTTCCTTTTATGACTTTCAACGCCTCCCTCCTGACCTTTTCATTGTCACACCGAGAGCAGCCAAAATCCCCAGTGTGTACCTGGACACCGTTCCTCTTCAAGCCCTCTCGTCCTGCATTATTTACTCGGTGTTCTTGGTGCAGACAGGTAAAAGGAAGTGTTGCTTTTAATAACAACCTGAGCCACAATGGCTCATTTGCACGGAGAGAAGTGGGAGCCATGTCTGCAGACAGGTTCATTATAGCAATTGGCTGGGAGGGTTCTGAGAAATAATCCCAGCCAGTAAATGTCAGTGACTTAATTCCATTTGCATGAAGACAACTGACTTCTGTTTTGCTTGTTCTTTGAAGAATGAACACAGAGAAGGATTACATACTTCAGGAGATGCCTTCAAATCAAAGACAGCCTGAAATTTGGAGCATTCCTCACTGCTGTCAAGACAGGCTGGGCGTCAAGATTTAAGAGTGAGGCGGGGAATGCATCTTGTATTCTTCTCTAAGACCCTGTTTTCAAGGAGTACTCAGCCCATAATTTATTTAAAGAGAAGGTCCCGTTACTCACCCAGAGTAAATGGTATCTATACAGTCTATGAAACATGTAAGGAGTTGGACTAACTTTTTTGGGAGCGGGGAGAGAAGCCCCCATCTGTGAAAAGTAGACTTGAATAGTTCCTGCTTCCAAGAAACTAAGAAATGCATCCAGAAGAAAGAGACAACTTAACCTACTTATTGTCAACTCATAAAGCATTCCTACGCCTGTTATAGTGTTGCCATAAGCAACGGAGGGGGAGGAATCTGAAAAAGCAGTGCGGCAGTTTAAAAGCAGAAGTACATTCCAACACTTATCTTACAAAGATTGTAACTAAGCTACCGGATCTTCTGCCCATGAAAATCCTTAATTGGAGAATGTGATTGATGACACACCCAGGGGGGAGGGGGGAAACAGGGTCACAGGTGACTGTAAATTACATATGCCAGAGTTGATTTCATGCAGGACAAGTTGCTCCTAATAAATCTTTTGGTTTCTTTTGGAGCTTGGCTCAAGACTCATGATTCAATTAGGGCAATCGCTGGAATCCTGACACCTATAATCAAGACCGCCATGTTGAGTGGCCTTCATCTGAGCCAACTCAACAATGAAGGGATGGGGAGCGGCAGCCTCAATTCCTGAAAGCAGAAGAACAGTGTCTTAGAAGTCAAATCTTGAGGACTTGACTGGGTTCCAACTGATCAGGTTGCCAGGCAGCCTGAAGGGGAAGACTGGGGAATTCTGGGAATTAAACTTCACCCTTCTTAGACCCCCAAGGTTGGGAAACACTGATCTAGAGGGATGTGAGAACTTAGCCTTTAAGGATTGCCAAACCAAGATCGGCATGGAGCTTTTGTGAGTCATAACCTCAGTCCTATTGATCAGTTGCAGTGATCAACTGATCAATGAGACTCTTCTTGAGTTGTCTTGGAAACCTAATTCCTGCCAGTTCATGACAATGAAAAACAAAAACAGAACAAATGTTGAATGGCTCTTTCAAAGAGCAAAATAAGCCAACCTGGTTACAAGACACGTAGCCTTTGGATTTGCTCTGTCTCTGTCTCTGTCTCTGTCTCTGTCTCTGTCTCTCTCTCTCTCTCTCTCTCTCTCTCTCTCTCTCTCTGCCTCCCTCCCTCCCTCCCTCTTTCTCTCTATTCCAAAGTCTTCCTTGCTTAGACTTATGACTAACCCAATAGGGTTGTGGTTAGCAGCAGGTGGAGATGGCTGACTCAGATGAGCGGTCAGGACCATTAGGGAGTGGACTGCTGCCTTCAGAGATTGTGGGGGCTGGCAGCAGTGACGAGGAGGTTCCTGAGGAGCCTGTGCCAAGTGCACGTGCATGATGGATTACTCGGAGGAAAGAACAATGACAGCAGCACAGGCGACTCGAGAGTAAAGCTGCAAGGTAAAGGTCCCTCCCTTAACAGGATAAAAGCCAGGTTTGGAAAAGCATTCTTTGCAGATAGCAAAAAAGCTCTGAAGCTCAACTGGTGGACATCTTAGTTTGTGAATCTTGTACATTAGTTCTTATCTCTGGATTTTTGGCAGCCTTGACAAACAACTTCGCAAGGCTCTTTCTTGTTGGAGATAATTGTTGGAAAGCAGCCTTTTATCTGTAACAGATAAATTTCATTCGTGACTAAACCTTGAAAGGTGGGGGCTGCTGCCTTTGTCTGTGTTTGCTCTCTGGGAACCCAGTTGGGTCAGAACACTCTATGCAGAGTCAAGCAGGAGGAGCTGTGCCAAATTAAAAAGGTGGCTTAGCCAACGGAGACCTTCTGTTAAATCCCCTGGGAACTGTGATCAACCCAGAAGTTTTCTTATCAGCTTCCCTTTCAGGCCATGCTTGCGGAGGAACCCTTGTTAGTTCTTTCCCTCCCCACCTGGCTTGCTAGCTCGGAAATAGCACCACGTTTCCTAACAGAACAGTTTATCCACATATAGGATCCCTGGAGACTTCTCCTAAAACTTCTTTGGAGACCTCTAGTCTCTTCTCTCTGTTTGGATGCTCAAGGAATGCAAAATAAGCCAAGGATGGGGGAATAACAGGAAATGAGCGTCTTCATTCTTCATTCTGTTCTCGATATCTGTCCTTCGAAAATGGTCTCTCTAAACCCTCCTATGCTTTATGCATAGCCTTCTTTTGGGAGCTGACCAGGAAAGAAAGCAAAAGGAAGAACAAGATAAGAAAGCTGGACAATACCGACTTAAATATCAACTGGCATCATTCAGAGAAGCTAAACAGAAACGAAGGGAAGAAAACATATATATTGTTTGGATTCAGTGGCCAGAAAACAAGTCTGGAGAGAGAGAGACAATAAAGTGTAGTGGTTGCAAGCAATAGCCAGGAAACTAGGAGACTGTATGTTCCAGTTTTATCTTGGGCACGAAGCCAACTGGGTGACCTTGGGCCAATCACTCTCTCTCAGCCCTAGGAAGGAGGCTGTCATGCCCTTGTTGGAGTCTGATTCTGAGGGGGAGGTTGACCAGCTGACAGGGAGTGGGAGTGTGGCTCTGGTGGCTGTGGAGGAAACTGGGGAAGGGCACAGTGCAGCTGGTTATTCAGAGGAAGACCCAGGGCCACCCCCTCTTCATCCTAGGGCACGCAGGGAGGAACGGAGAAGGGAGCAATGTGGCTTCCGGGAGAGAAAAGGGCCCTGATCCCTTTCATTAGTTGCAGGTGGGAGAACAGGGTATAAGAGGGGCGTTTGCACACAGCTCCTTGCTGGAAGCAAAGCGTGCATTATCTTTGTCGAGGCTTTCTGGGTTTTGGCGTCCTCCCAACTGTGGGTGCTGAGTTATCCTTTGAAAGTCTGCCATTTATCATCCGGGCCTGCCGTGTTGATTATTACTTCAGTGTGGTTTGTGTTGGTTTTTTTTTATTATTTCTAATTATCTTTACTTTCGGTTCGGACTGCATTTCTTCCCTTCGTAGACTGTTTTTTGAAGAGTTTGATCTCCAGCCGAGGAGAATTGGACATTGTGGGCCAAGTCGGAGGCATGAAAGGGAATTTATTCTACTTTTGTGACTTTGTTACTTTTGTGTCACGCCCCAGGGCATTACAGAGGCAGTGGCACACCACTTCCAAAGTCTTGCTGAGAAAACTGTAGCAACTTTTTCCTGGTAGTCTCCAGGAGTTGACACTGAGGAGAGGAGAGGGGAGGGGAGAGAAGAGGAGAGGAGAGGAGAGGAGAGGAGAAGAGAAGAGAAGAGAAGAGAAGAGAAGAGAAGAGAAGAGAAGAGAGGACAGGGGAGAGGAGAGGAGAGAAGAGAAGAGAAGAGAAGGGAAGGGAAGGGAAGGGAGGGGAGGGGATAGGAGAGGAGAGGGGAGGAGAGGAGAGGGGAGAGGAGAGGGAGGAGTTCTTCAGAAAGCACTCAAAATGAGAAGGAAAGGGATATGGCCAGAACCATGGATTAATTTGGGTAAGAACCATCATGGATACCATGGCCCTGCTTAGCAACATAAATTCTGATTCTAACTGTGGTTATAAGATAAGGACTACCCATATAGGACTACTCCAATCTGCTGCCCTCCACGTATGTTGGATTTCATCTCCCATCATCCTCCAGCCACTACAACTATTGAAATTCTACCCAGGATTATGGGAACTGAAGTTCAACAGCTCCTTAAGAACAAGATGGGTAAAAGCTAAGAAGACGAGTACTTGTTCAATGCCTACAGTCTAAAACAGGTGTGTCCAATTCTTGGCAACTTTAAGGCCTATGAACTTCAACTCCCAGAATTCCCCAGTCCCTCTTGGTTGGCTGGAGGATTCTGGGAGTTGAAGTCCACAGGTCTTAAAGTTGCCAAGGTTGGACAGCTCTGGTGTAAAACTGTCAAAAGGGGAGCTAACAGGCTATGCAGGTATTAGGCTTGGTTGTTGCTTAAAATTACATCACAGAAGACACACACACACACACACACACACACACACACACACACCCCAGAATGGTAAATTCATCTTCTGCAAAGACAGACACCCCCCATGCTACACAGCACCAGCCTTCCCCTCAATTATCTTAGCATGCCATGCATCACTTACCGTGAGACGGCAGAAAGTTTTCACCAAGTTTTCTTGTCTAATTAAGAGACTCACAGATGCTGGATAATCAACCCCTCTGCTTTCTTAATTAAAGCAATGGAGGCAATTTTCAAACTCCGTTTGAGGATTAATTTTCACCGAAAGTCGGTTTCGCAAGAAAAGGTTTGAGATGCGTTTGCTTAAGACACAGGAAGCATACGATCCTGCAGGGCAAAAACAGGATTGTTTAATGTTGTCGTTTTATGGCTACTTTAGCCAAACAATCGCTCAGGGATTCCAAAAAAAATCTGAGTTTCCATATTTCTGGAATCTCATAGTCCTCCACATATTTGGAATCGAAGATGATAGTAATAGTTACGTAGAACATTTACGAGCTTCTGTCAAATGTACACCCTATAAGAGAATTATCTTTCGATGCTGATATTGGCAATTAAAGCATTTCACATATTGCCTAATTATAATGTAAGCTTGTGATGAAGTGTATGACTCATACACTTATGACTACGCCATTAAGATTTCCAGAGAAACAAATCTTAGGGCTCTGGACATTCATAGACACAGACACAGACACAGACACAGACACACACACACACACACACACACACACACACACACACACAGAGAGAGAGAGAGAGAGAGAGAGAGAGAGAGCTAGTTTCTGGATTTGATCAAGAGCATGCAATTCATTCAAGATCTAATTGGAAGCATCCAACTGATTGGATGAACACAGATGGACTCAGGCTATTGATTGGGGTCAATGAGGTTGATAACTTCAATTTGAACTGTCATCAAAAAATTTTGGGTGGGTGGGTGGGTGGCGGAAAAGCATCCATGGATTACAGAAAAGACAATGATGAGAGAAATGACAACCTCTATTAGCAAAAAGACAACATTGATTAGCGAAAGGACAATATCGATCAGACAAGATCTACGTTTATTGCTGATTGGAAATCCTTTATGGAGTTTTTTTTTTATGGGAGATTCTTTGGGGCTTCTTTGAAGTAAAGCAGGCTCTGTTTCTTCTCGTCCTTTTCTCTATATCCCATCAGCTTTGTCCAACCTGCCAGTGGCATTTGAGTAAATCATATTTTACACCTTGTCATAAAATCCTTTCACTCTCAGCTTCCTCCTAAAAACTTGCTGCTTCTGTTAGAATGGTAAGGTCACTGATCAGATAATGCAAGCAAACCAGCAGCCATGGAATTTTCATTGTGATTCACTAACGGTGGTAAATATCAAAGAGCATTTTAACAGAGGTGCCACGGGGGATCCACGCAGCCCATTTTCAGAGGAGCACAAACTGTTTCATCCATGTAAACTAGGTTAACTCTTTCCTTCTCAGCTTGAGATTACACGCAGGCAATTATATGATATTCTATTTTCACATCGGCTTCTCTCCACCCAAGCAAAATTTCTTCCACCTAGGGTCAAACAACTTACTCTCCAATAAACAATTTGGTTTCAGAAAAAAATTGTTCTGCAATTTGCAACTTCTACACTGCAAAAACATATGGACTACACTTCTTGACCAGGGTAAAGCAATAGGTGTAATTTACATTGACTTCTGCAAAGCATTTGACTCAGTGGTACATGACAAACTACTATTAAAATTAATTTCTTGTGGCATTTCCAGATACCGTCACAAGTGGATTACTGCCTTCCTATCAAACAGGCAATAAATAGTAAAATAGGAAATGTCCTATCAAACCCTGCACCAGTTATCAGCCATGTCCCACAAAGGGGCATTCTAGGACCCACATTCTTTACACTCTATATAAATGACCTTTGTGATCACCTTATTAGCAACTGCGTCTCTTCGCTGATGATGTAAAACTATTCAACACCACCGTCAATGCTATCGTCCTTGAAAACGACCTTGATTATGTGTCTGAATGGTCTAACAATTGGCAACTCCAAATATCTACCAACAAATGCTCCGTCCTACACAATGCTAAAAAAAAAAAAATCTATATACCAAATACAAGCTAGGTGGATTTGACCTTGTTGATGACTCTCACTTTGTCAAGGACGTTGGAGTTCTCATATCGAATGATCTAAGTGCCAAAGCTCACTGCAACAGTATTGCCAAAAAGGCTTTAAGAGTTGTAAATTTAATTTTATGAAGCTTCTCCTCTGGTAATACTGTTTTGCAATCTAGGGCATTCAAAATCTTTGCAAGACCAATACTTGAATTCAGCTCTGCTGTCTGGAATCCACACTGTATATCAGACATAAATACAATTGAGCAAGTCCAGAAGTATTTTACCAGAAGAGTACTACATTCCTCTGTTCACAACAGAATACCCTACAGCACCAGACTTGAGACTTTAGGCTTAGACAATCTTGAACTATGCCGACTAAGATTAGACTTAAGCATAATACATCATATGTTACAACGTCTTACCCATTAATGAATATTTCAGCTTTAACAACAACAACACAAAAGCACTCAATGTAAACCACTCCAAACTCGATTGCAGGAAGTACGATTTCAGCAACAGAACGGTCAATGTCTGGAACTCACTACCTGATTCTGTTGTCACCTGCTCAAACCCCCACTCCTTTACCCTCAAACTAATCTCTATTGACTTCACCCTATTCCTAAGAGGTCTGTAAGGGGCATGCATAAGCTCACAATAGTGCCTACCATCCCTGTCCTATTGTCCCCAATTGTTAGTTCCCATTTCTTGTATTTAAACATACGTTCATTCTTGTTTCTGTTATATTGTAAGCTTTCGACAAATAAATAAATAAAATAAAAATAAAGTAAAATTTCCTCTAAGGCCAATTTTCCAAGATGTTTGAATTGAGGTTAAGTAGACCGATCCACCCCTAGCCTTCCAGAGGCTGTGGGGATCTTGGTGCTCTCTGAGCTTGGTGGTTTCCTTGCAGGTGTTTCATGACCCAACTAGGGAACATCATCCGTACTAGAAGGGAGTGAAGTTGGAGGTGGTGGTGGTGGTGGTGGTGGTGGTGGTGGTGGAGGAGGAGGAGGAGGAGGAGGAGGAGAACTGTGGGGACTTTGATGCTCTCTGAGCTTGGTGGATTTCTTGACGATGTTTCATTACCCAGCTAGGTAACATCATCAATACTAGAAGGGAGTGATGTTTCCTCTTATTTTTATATATTATTGGTTTGCCCTGTTAATGTTGGTGGGACTGGTCTTGGTGGTTCATTGGTTAGGCTGCTGTTGACTGTTAGCTTGTCTGCATTGGGGGGTCCCTTGATTGGGGTATTGCTTACTTCTTGAAGGTTGGTTTAGTGTTAATCTTGGTGTTAACCTCTGTTTCTCTAAGTATTGATTGCTGGTGAGGATTGATTATTTTGGTCTTTTTGTTTCCCTTTCGGGCTTTTTGTGTGGTGTGTATATGTTGTTTATTTCTATGTGTCTGTCGATGGCAGATTTGTCTAAGTGCTGGGATTCCAGGAATTCTCTGGTGTTTTTGGACTTGGTTTGATCTAAGATGCTCACAGTTTCCCACTTGAAACTACAGTTGAACCTGTCCACATACTGTGAAATTAAGAAACATTTTGTGTCTTCTGACTGCTAATTGGTGTTCATGAATACATTCTGCCAGCAGGGCTAGTAAGATGATAAGGGATGGGGAAATATCTTAAAGGGAAGGTATGAAAAGCTAATTTAGCTCCTCAAAACCTACTATATGCTGTGATGGTGTATAAGCATCCTGATATCATGCCATGCCTATGCCTATCACCAGCTCTACTCCATAGATTAAATAATTGACTCCTTTCCAGCTGTGAACTGACCCACCCATCCATGCAATCATGAAATAGTCCCTGCTTGTTCTTAATCCATAGAGCTTTTTCATCATTTGTTACACTCTTTTGTCCCCATAATTAAATCACAAATATTGTCTTTTTTTCGGGGGGTGGGGGATGAAATTTCTGAATACATCTTTTATCGAAAATGAAACCAATTTACCTATTCCAGGCTATTAACTCCCAAATGCCATCTTAAAGTTTAAAGCAAATTGTATTCAGCTCCTTGGTTTTGCTGATTTTTATATTCCATTTTAATGTATCTTTTTACCCTCTAAACCATATTACAGAAAGCATACTTGTGGAAGCAGGCCATATATTATATTATAGAAAGAAATTTCCTGAAGGAATATAGGTTTCCCGGGTACTGTATTTTTACGTTTTGTTTCATGTCTCTTTTTCTCCCCCCTAGTTCAGGTAGAAATCTTAATAAGGGAAGCCAGAGCATAAAGGAATCTGTGATTTAATTGGAATTGATCGAAAACACAATGTTATCACAACTTGTCATCGTAGTGTGGGACCAGGAGCGATGTTATGCAGCCTGCGTGATTAAACGCTCCGTTATGTTGTGTTTATTAACATGATTCAATGGAACACAAAGGCAAATGTTAAACAAATGCACGCACACGCACTCCATCATGCTTATAAGAAAACAGAGCATCCTCTTTCGAAGATCCATCTGGGCTGTTCGTATGATTCAAAGAAACTCGCATGTTTAAACCGTATGGAATCCAGCAAGGAGAATAAAAGCACCGCTAGTCTGCGTTGCAAATTTTGTGTGATCGATGTCCTGGCAGATGTCGGGTCCTTGGTGCTCTCTGAGCTTGGCTGTTTTCTTGCAGATGTTTCATGACCCAACTAAGTAACATCCTGAGTGTTAGAAGGGAGTGGGGTTTGCAGGGGGAAGGAGGAGGAAGAGGAAGAGGAGGAGGAAGAGGAGGAGGAGGAGGAGTGTGGGATTCTTGGTGCTATCTGAGCTTGGTTGTTTTCTTGCAGATGTTTTGTGACCTAACTAGAAGGGAGTGGGGTTTGCCCTCTGTTTATGTACACAGGGTCTTGAACCACCAAGAACCCTTCCCACTAACACTGATAGGACAAACTACCCTGTATATAAACATACATCAAAACCATTCCCTTCTAGTGTTGATGATGTTACCTAGTTGGGTCATGAAACATCTGGCAGAAAGCAACCAAGTTCAGGGAGCACCGTGGACCTCACAGCCCTTCTCCTTTCTTCTGTTCCTCCATTCTGCAAACTTGACTCCCTTCTCATACTGATGATGTTACCTAGTTGGGTCATGAAACATCTGGCAGAAGGCAACCGAGTTCAGAGGGCATCGTGGACTCCAACAGTTCAACCCTGAGTTTCAAATATTTTGTTTTATGGGACCCGGCAGATGCTTAGAAGAGGTAGGTTAATGTAGGAGCTGAATAGGTTTCATGAGAGATCTTTTTGAATCGATCTGAGCTGATCGAGGTAAATCTTCAAAGACTTCTCTGTCAAGACACAGATGGGCTCTGCTGGATCTGATCAAGCACTTGTTCAGTCCATTCTCACCTGTTCCATAGCCACTTGGAGGAGATGACCAAGCTGAGCCCAAGGGAGGAGGTCAAATCCATCACCTGCACACCCACAAGAGATCTAAGTCCAGCCCATCTTGAATTCCTTTCTATTCTTAACTCCCGCTCATTTCCCTTGACCGCTAGTAGTTCAGATTCTTGTAGAGAGCTTAAGCTTGCAATAAATCTTTCTGCTCATTTGAACCGCCTGAATCTCCTGACACAGCTATTAGGTATCCCCCAAAAGTCTCAGTAGGGTGCTGAGATGCTATCATTCCCCTCCCCAGTAAGAGACTCATTTTCCTGGAAAGACTTTCAAATTGCTTCTTTGAAAGGGTTCCAGAAGAGCGTCAACCAATTTCATAACGTGAAAATCCACCCAATTATTCCTTCTTTCTGTCTCCTTCCATTCTGTGCAGAAACCTTTTGGCATGCTAAATAAGAGAGCCTATATATATAAATCGCTCCTCCGAGGAACCATCGTATAAAGCTGAGGGGTAGACTAACCAGCAAGGCATTCTACCCTGTTTCATCATAAATGTGATGTAGAAAAGAAAGCTTATCAGATAATAACATCCAGGATGAAATTCCTCACGCTTCTCTCTTTTTTTTTTTTCTTTCTGGGTCACCTTATCAGTGGTTTCTTTGCTGCTGACCTCCTGGGGATATGTTTCTTTTAGAGATGCTGGAGAATTTCAGCCTAACATGCTTAAGAAAAATGACTAGTTTTTGTATTCCTCCAGCAAGACCAGAAAACTCATTGGCTGATCTATGGATTCGCAAGACCACAAAGGCACATTCGGTTATACGACATAGGACTCAAAATCAACATCTAGTTTTGCTGATCTCAATAATGTTTCTTTACTTAGGGGGTGGGGGGAACCCCAGTTCTTTTGGTTTTGCTCATGGCCTCTTAGAGATCAAAATTTTTCATCTAAGGAGGTGACACATTGACTAACTTCGGGTTGTTCAAAATTCAGCCATTCCATTTTGAATGCCACCGCTTTGGGGAGGGGTGTCTAACTTTAGCAACTTTAAGACCTGTGGACTTCAACTCTCAGAATTCCCCAACTCATCATGCTGGCTGAGAATTCTGGGAGTTGAAGTCCACAAGTTTGGGAATTCTGGGAGTTGAGGTCTTAAAGTTGGGCATAACTGCCTTAGGTATAATTTGGAACTTCAGTGTATCTTGTAGATGTTCCATCAAGTGTCCCCCAGATTTCACGACCCATCAACCTTCACTTAGCGTGCTTGACGGTCATGCATGGGAGTTGAGGTCTTAAAGCTGGGCAACCCTGTCTTTGTTGTGGTTAGCCGGCAGCAGGTACAGATGGCTGAGGAGGGCGAGGACTCTGATGAGAGGCCAGGACCATCAGGCAGTGGACTGCTACCTTCAGAG
The DNA here is from genome assembly GCF_900518735.1 of Pseudonaja textilis. The sequence continues at coordinate 6,333,215 of NW_020769352.1, forward strand.
ATTGTGGGGGCTGGCAGCAGTGATGAGGAGGTTCCCGAGGAGCCTGTGCCAAGGATTACTCAGAGGAAAGAACAATTACAGCAGCACAGGTGACTTGGGAGTAAGTCTGCAAGGTAATGGCCCCTCCCACAAGAGAATAAAAGCCAGGCTTGGAAAAGCATTCTTTGCAGACAGCAAAAAAGTTCTGAAGCTCAACTGGTGGACATCTTATTTTGTGTTTGGAGAATATTGTAAATTAGTTCTTATCTCTGGGTTTTTGACATCATTTGGCAAACAACTTGGCAAGGCTCTTTCTTGTCGGAGCTAATTAGTGGAAAGCAGCCTTTTATCTGTAAAAGAATAGCATTCGTTATTAAACCTTAAAAAGTGGGGGCTGCTGCCTTTGTCTGTGTTTGCTCCTTGGGAACCTGTTTGGGTCAGAACAGTCTTAGGGTATAATTTGGAACTTCAATGTCTCTTGTAGATGCTCCATCAAGTGTCCCCCAGATTTCACAACCCAACGTCCTTCACTTAGAGTGCTTGACGGTCGTGCTGATAAAGAAAGCGGCATCTGGAAGTCCTGGACAACTAAAAGTCACCCTCGGTAAACCCAAACCCATTGAAACCTCCTCTTTTCTTGCTACCGCAACTCAGAGGTTCTAGCAAACCTTTCAAACATCTGGATTTCTACCCTCTCCGTCTTTCTTTTTGTACCGGTGACACTGACAACCAGATTCCTGCGTTCTCCAGAGTGTGCTGAAAATATGGCGCGTGTTTAATTGCTCCCCATAAAAAAAAGAAAAGGATGCCTGATGTTACGAAGAGAAGAATCTGCCCCAGGTGAATTGGAAGCAGTCGAACATACGCAATGGGTAGGTCTCTCTGTGGAGAAGAAATGTACTCGCTCTGAGAAGGTGGCCTGAATTATTCCTACCACACAGGGCACCTTTCAGCCTTTCCCCACATACGGCGAGTTAACAAATTTCCGCCAAGAAGCGGGTGCAAAGCGGCAGCTTTCCTTCCCGGCCCCATGAGACCTTTCACCCTTTGTCTTTCGGTTCTGCTAGCATCCATTTAATAAAAGGCTTTATTGTACAGGTGGCTAATTAAATGCTGGCTTATTAGAAAACCTGTTTTGTTTGAGGTTTAACAGCTCCATCAGGTGCAGCTGCTGCTGCTGCTGTGCTGCTGCAGCGGTACTAAATATAAATAGGTCTGCCGTTGCGGCACTGAAGACGGAGACTTAAAGGGCCAGCGGAGGTCCCATCTAGTGGCAAGAAGGAGGAAGGGAGACAGAGGTGGGCAGAGGTTGAACCTAGGATCACGAACGGTGGTGGTGCAACATGGAGGGAGGTGTTCTCCGTTTCTGGGATTTTGAAATGACTGGTGGGATGAGCTCTTCCTTACTCACCATGGGATCGAAAGGAACTGCCTGCCCACCCACTTGCATTAGCCACCTCTTTTGACGGGGATCAGTGGTCAGTTTAGTCTATCAGCTGACCACGGGAAGGAAAACTCTCATAGCTGACTTTCAGAAAAATACTTCTTCAGGCCCCGTGTCTGGTTGAGAGTTGACCTTCTCGTGGCTTTAAAGAGGGTGGATGAAGAGGCGTTTTATTTATTTATTTATTTAGTTTAGTTTGTCAAGCATGTACGAGAAAACAAGTATAAGTATTAACATAATGTATAAATATAAATTGGTATAAGTATATACATAATAAATGAGTAGGAATAAGTAGGAACAGTAGGACAGGGACGGTAGGCACGTTGGGATGACACTTGATTGAACTTTCACAGGTTTCCTTCCTTCCTTCCTTCCTTCCTTCCTTCCTTCCTTCCTTCCTTCCTTCCTTCCTTCCTTCCTCTGTCTCCACCCATACTAGTTTTCTTTTTTCCTTCTTCCCCTGTTACTTCCTTCCTTCCTTCCTTCCTTCCTTCCTTCCTTCCTTCCTTCCTT
>NW_020769352.1:6396560-6412670 GCF_900518735.1 Pseudonaja textilis
AATCAGGAGTCTTTAAACTTGACAGCTTTAAGACTTGTGGACTTCAAACTCCCAGAATTCCTCCTCCAGTCATGTTAGCTCAGGAATTCTGGGAGTTGAAGTCTGCAAGCCTTAAACTTGCCAAGTTTGAAGAGCCTTGCTGTAAAATCTCCAGTCAGAGGTGGTATTTGATGGTTCTCTGAACAACTCAAAATTTCCACTACTGGTTCTCCAGAACTGGTCAGAACTTGCTGAATACCACCTCTGATCTTGGAGGTCTTTTAATGCTCAAGCAGGAAATCCTATACAACTTGAGGCAAGTGGCTGTCCAGTCTCTTCTTAAAAACTTCCGGTGATGGAGCCCCCACAACTTCTGAAGTCAAGACGTTCCACTGGTTAATTGTCCTCACTGTTAAGAAGTTTCTCCTGAATTCTAGATTGCTTCTCTCCTTGATTATTGTCCATCCAATGTTTCTTGTCTTGACTTCTGATGCTTTGGAAAATAAATTCACCTTCCTCCTCTTTCTGGCAACCTCTCAAATACTGGAATTATCATGTCACCTCTAATCCTTCTTTTCTCTAGACTAGCCATACCTAGTTCTTGCAACTGTTCTTCATCAGTTTTAGTCTCCAGGACTTTAATCATCTTCGTTGCTCTTCTCTGCATTTCTCAGTCTCAACATCTGTTTTGCAAAGAGGTGACCAAAACTGGATGCAGTATTCTAGGTGTGGTCTTGCTAAGGTTGTATAACCCGATACTGATACTTCAAGTGATCTGGATTCTATGCCACTGTTTATACAACCAAGGATTTATCCATGGAGATTCTCAGTCAGAGCTGAAGAAGCTTCTTGGATGAGAACCGAAACATCTTCAAAGAAAAACCAAAAAGTCCAATTGTCTCTTGGGAAAAAAAAGCACCTTTGGGACAGTCAATGATTGCATTAGTCAATCACTGGAGGCTTTCAAGAAGAGATTGGACTGCCATCTGTCAGAAATGGTGTAGGGTCTCCCACTTGGGCGGGGGGGGGTTGGACTAGATGACCTATAAGGTCCCTTCCAACTCTGATTATCTGTTATTAGCTTTTTTTGGCTGCTGCCTCAAACTGCTGGCTCATATTTAAGTGATTGTCAACTAGCATTCTGAGGGACCATTCCAGATTGTCTCTGCTAATCCGTGATATTAAAATCATACTGTTCTTACTAACATCCCTACAAACAGCAGCCAGGAACATTTGCCAAGGCATAGATTTGTTGATTGGAGTAGCAGATGGTCACAGGAGGTACTGTAGGTCTGTGCCACACCAGTTGTTGTCCTCATTCTTCCTGCCTGGTTTTTATGCTTTACGGGGGTAGAGACATGCCTAAATCCAGGCTGGTACAGATTAAGTCAGTTAATCTGCTCATTGTATTCAGGGAAATTCATTCTACTCTAGCCTCAAAAAAGACAACCTTAGCTAGCTTATAGAGATAAAGCTTCCTTAGAGGTTGTCACATGCTTACAAGAAAGATTAATCACAATTACTTTGAAGTAAATATCCTTCAACCAAGCACTTAGTACTGGCTGACTTATGAAAATCCCATCTGTCAGTATACATCAAATTAACTGTAATATTATTAACTGTTGCCACCTAATTTAAACAAATATTATGAAATAGCTTTGATGTAACACAACAATTTCATCACCGGTTAAATGGTTGTATTTCTAATCGAAGGGTCTTGATCAGCCAACCTAGGATTTATTTCCATCCTTGAGGTTCCACGGGGCTTTCAATTTATGCCTTTCCCTAGAGCTGGAGTCCTTATTTGGCGGAGTTCACCTAACTAGGACATAGTTTGTCTTGACTTGGCTGAAGGTCAAATCCCGACCCAAATTATCCAACAGGCTAAACTGAGACCAAACAACCAGAGTCTGGTAACTAACCTGGATGGAGCAATGATTTGGTTTTAATGACATTTCTTATGATTCAGGACCCCAATTCATGATTTTTCCTGTTAGAAGGGATGGGATCAAAGCCTACACCCTTCCTCCCTTCCCTTCTTTCCTTTCCTTTCCTTCCTTCCTTTCCTTTCTTTCCTTTCTTTCCTTCCCTTCCCTCCCCTTCCTTCCTTCCTTCTTTCCTTCCTTCCCTTCCTTCCTTCCTTCCCTCCCATTCCTTCTTTCCTATCTTTTTCCTTCCTTCCTTCCATCCATTCATCTCTCCTCTCTCCTTTGTCTCTTCTTCCTTCCTTCCTTCTTTCCTTTCTTTCCTCCCTCCCTTCCTTTCCTTTCCTTCCTTCCTTTCTTCCTTCCTATCTTCCTTTCTTCCTTCCATCCACGAATCTCTCCTCTCTCCCTTGTCTCTCCTTCCTTCGATTCTTTACTTCCTTCCTTCTTTATTTCCATCCATCTCTCCTTTCTCCTTTTTCTCTTCCTTCCTTCCTTCCATCCATGAATCTCTCCTCTCTCCCTTGTCTCCCCTTCCTTCCTTCCTTCCTTCCTTCCTTCCTTCCTTCCTTCCTTCCTTCCTTCCTTCCTTCCTTCCTTCCTTCCTTTCTTCTTTCTTTCTTTCCTTCCTTTCCTCTCTTTCTCCCGTCATCCTGGTCCAAAACTAATACAGTAAGCAACTTTAAGATGGGTAGCTGGGGAATTCTGGGAGCTGAAGTCCACCCATCTAAAAGTCAGTTGAAAAACCCTAGTTGGGAATCTAGACCTCTACCTAGTTTTACTTTCTTGAAACATACATTGCAAGCAAAGTGCATCCTTTTTCCATCAAAGTCTCATTTTGAATGGGTCTGTTTCCTGATCCTTGTCCATTAACTGTCCCTAGAGTTTGAAGGCTTATGTTCTCCACAGTTGTGTCCCACCTCTGCTTTCATACCTTCCAATCCATTTGCAGCTTGTGGGGGTGGGGGTTGTTTGTTTCTTTAGCAAAGAAAAACTATTATTCACACCTGCTTGAAATCCACATAAGGGCATCAGAGCTGACCTTCATAGCTACACCAAAGGCATCTACCCAGGGGTGGGCTTCTGGGGGTTTGCAGGCAGGGGTGGGATTCAAATTTTTTAACAACCAGTTCTGTGGGCATGGCTTAGTTGGTGGCCGTGGCTTGGCGGTCATATTATTGGCTGGGCGTGGCCAACTCAACATCACTCACATCAAGGCACGCATCTCCTCGCCTGGCCTCTCGTGACTGTGGGGATGCTGCAACAGTTGTAAGTGTGAAAAACGGTCATAAGTCACTTTTTTCAGGGCCATTGTAACCTTGAATGGTCATTCCACACAAGAGAAGTAACAGCAAAAGAGGGAAAGAAAACTCCAGAGAGGTTCCAGAGACAGGAAGTCTAGTCCTGCCAAGAATGTAATAAGGGTTAACGGAGAGGCAGTTTCTATAAGCAACACCAGAATGTTTCCTTCCTGCCTTCCCTACAGGATTAGCCCTGTAATTTCTTCTAACAACCGGTTCTCCGAACTGCTTAGAATGTTAACAACCGGTTTTAGCGAATAGGTGCGAACTGGTAGAATCCCACCCCTGTTTGCAGGGGTTCAGGAGATCCTCTAGCTAAGATTCTCCGCAGTTCAGAGAATTTCCAAATCCCACTCCTGGCTGGCCGCACCCATCCCTCCCCTCCCCTCCCAGGAGTCCTCACGTGGCCCATTTTGGATCCCAGGTAAGTGCAGGGCACACACAGAGGCTCAGGGAGGGTGAAAAAACTGGAAGTTTCGGAAGGCCAGAGATGGGCCCGTTTCCGGCTTCCAGAAAGCCTCCGGAGCCCGAGGAAGCCGTTTTTGCCCACCCGGAAGCTTGAGGAAAGCCTCTGGAGCCCGGGGAGGATGAAAATACCCCCCCACGCACAGTGCAGGAGGCCGGCTGGGCCACGCTCACCATGGCCACGCCCACCCAGCAACCAGGCAGAGAACCCTGTTGCTAAAATTGGCAGCAATTATTTTTTCTGCAGTTCTAATTATCCATTGAAGTCTGCGTCTGCTTTGGTTGGCTGCAGAGCCAAACCAGACAGTTATATATAAAAATATATAGTTATATATGCCAAGATATTTTTAAAAAGTTCCTTTTCCTTCCACATCCCAAGAAAACTATTAGAAAAAAAAAAACCCAGAACATTTCTATTCTGAAGAAACAAGGATATATTAGAATACTTTATTAGAATTAGAATTCTTTATTTAATTGGCCAAGTATGATTGGACACAGAAGGAATTTGTCTTGGTGCAGATGCTCTCAGTGTACATCAAAGAAAAGATACATTCGTCAAGAGTCCAGAATCATCAGGTACAACACTAAATAATAGTCACAGGGTACAATAAGCAATCAAATCACACTAGGAAACAGTCCACATAAATCGTAAGGATACAAGCGACAAAGTTACAGTCATACAGTCGCAAGTAGGAGGGGATGGGTAATGAGGAGTGATGAGTAATAGTAATGCAGACTTTGTAAATAGTTGAACAGTGTTGAGGGAATTATTTGTTTTAGCAGAGTGATGGCTTTCGGGGAAAACCTGTCCTTGTGTCTAGTTGTTCTGGTGTGCAGTGATCTATAGCGTCGTTTTGAGGGAAGGAGTTGCAACAATTTATGTCCAGGATGTGAGGGGTCTGTAGATATTTTCACAGCCTCCTTTTTGACTCGTGCAGGATATACAAGTCCTCGACTGAAGGAAGGTGGGTAACTAATAACTATATGTTGTTTTAAAATGGGGAATAATTCAGTTGCTGGAAGGTCTGTAAACCTATCCCTCTTGTCTCAACATATCATGCTAAAGAGATGATGTGACAATCTTGCTTGGAAAGAATCACTTTCGGCTAAGAAGACTTACACTGGGTTTACACACCAAGTCACCAACGAACAAAGGAGCACTGGTGTTGTTATGCAGTTTGGGTAATGAAACATCTGCAAGAAAACAAGCAAGTTCAGAAAGAACCAAGCCTCCCACCCCCTCAAACCAACACATCCCACCCCCCTTTGTGCAAATGCAACCCTAGGACTTCAATGGACCTGCTAGCTCGGTTCAGCAAACGTAGACAATCCGTTTCCAAGGTTGCCGGACAACTTGATTCTAGAGCTCCCAAGTTCATCAGATCCTTTCTTCAACCATCTGGGGTTTTTGCCATTATGACCTGATGCCTCTGTGACCTCACAGCACTATGGAAACCTACTTATGGTTCTCAGCCTCGTGTATCCATGGGCTTTTTGTTGGATGGAAAGAGGGAAGGTAGCAAGGGACTACAGATCTTGCTAAGCCTGGAGGAGTACAAACACTGGCCGGTGAAGCGGACGATGGACAGCGAAAGCTTTAAAAGCCCCACCTCATCCGAAGAGGATCTTAAGAGATTCAGTACATCAACCTCGACATTATTAGTAAGTTGCTGCCTTTAATCCTTGAGTTCAACCCCAAAGCCCATCATGGCCTACAACTCAGAAAAAGATCGCATGGGAACGTTCTCCCCTTCTTCTTTTAAAGGACTCATGAGAAGAGTCCTCCACTCCTCTACTCGTAGAAGAATACCTTATGCCACCAGACTTGAAATTTTAGACTTAGACAACCTTGAACTACTCCACCTTCGGTCTGACCTAAGCGTAGTACATAAAATTATCCATTGCAATGTCCTACCCGTCAATGAATATTTCAGCTTCAACCAGAACAATACAAGAGCACACAATAGATACAAACTCAAGGTAAACCGCAGCAAACTCGATTGCAGGAAATACAACTTCGGCCACAGAGGGGTCAATGCCTGGAACGTACTCGCTGACTCTATTGTTACATCCTCAACCCCCCCCAAAACTTTAACGTTAGACTGTCTACTGTTGACCTCACCCCATTCCTAAGAGGTCTGTAAGGGGGCGTGCATAAGTGCACCAATGTGCCTGCCGTCCTAATGTTCCTTTTTATTCGTATCCCTTTCATGTATTCATAATCATGTTTATACTTATACCTGCTATCCAATACTGGCTTGACAAATAAATAAATAATAAATCAATCAATCCCCATCAGAATAACAGAGTTGGAAGGGACCCTTGGAGGCCTTCTAGTCCAACCCTCTGCTCAGAGAGGAAACCCTAGACCTTTTGGACCTCAGGGACCACCAAACTCAGAATTTTAAATCCCGCGGACCACTAATATGAATTTTGACCAATGGTGGCTTGCTGACGTTGGTGGGAAAGTCGGTTCCCTATTCCAGAGCTGCCGTAGTCACAGGACTGGCCCTTTGGTCATCCCGGAGCAGCTGCTCCTCCACCCGGGTGCACCGGCCTGCCATGGATTGGAGGAGCTGCTCCGGGATGACCAAAGGACCAGTCCTGTGACTCCTGCAGCTCTGGAATATGGGACTGACTTTCCCACCAACATCAGCAAGCTACCTCGGGCGGATTTCCCTCCCCTGCCATTGGTCTTACCTTCCAGTTCCAGCTCATGTGGCTCTACTCAAGGTAAAGTTTGCGCTCGGCCAAAGGGTGGGGGCCTGTCGGTGGGTGGCAGGCCATATGAGTAGCTCAGCCTTGTCTTCCCAAGCAGCCTGGATTAATTGCTTTGGGGGAAGTGCTTTGGGAAGCGGAGAACATTTCTGTGTTGGACCACCAACAAAATTTTCTTGCAGACCACCAGCGGTCCCCGGCCCACCGGTTGGCAACCACCACCCTAGGCCATTTTAGACAAATAGTTGCCCAATCACTTCTTCAAAACCTCCAATGTTGGAGCACCACAACTTCTGGAGGCCAGATCAGATCAGGTTTTCCTGTGCCATTATTATTCCAGAAAGCAAGGTGGTAACTACCAAAAGTTCTTTCCCAGTAATCCCCATTTCCACGTTCTCCATTTCCACACCGATACTGTCTGTTTCCAACCCGAAACGACTCCTGCGCCTTACAATTGAATCCCATTATTTCTTGTTTTCGATTCCAGGAGCTGCAGACCTTCTGCGATTCTAATGAGATTTGCTTAAATGGCCCCTCTGCCTCATTCCATCGATTTTGTCCCCTCAAGTTCCTCTCATCAGGTTGCTTGTAACTAATTATGCATTCAATCTATGTTGACCCCTGGTAACTAAATCTCAAGTACAAAATAGCTCGGCGCTCAGGTTTTCCGATTGGGAAATTCATTGCTATAGAAAAGGGCAAGGAAGGAAAAGCAAGATGTGCATTGCCAGAATTGATGTTCACATGCAATGCAGCCATGGGAGAACTGGTTTTCTGCCGGTTCTGATCAGTTCTGGAGAACCGGCAGCAGAAATTTTGAGTAGTTCAGAGAACCGGCAAATCCTACCTCTGACTGGAGATTTGACAGTATCCTTCCCACTGCCAGGCCCACCGAGCCATGCTCACACAACCGGTAGTAAAAAAAAAAATTGAATCCCACCAATGGTAGTAAGTCTGGAAAATAGTCATAAGTGGATTTTTTCAGTGTTTGTCAGCTCTGGAATTCATCGCTGCCACAGAGTTGAAGAATTGGGAGCGGGTGATGTAATTGACTAGTTCTAAAAGGAAAAAAAAAAGTTTAGTTTGAAAGTTCAAGGTTATTGAGTGTGTCACGCCAAGAAATTGCAGCTGCAGAGTAATTGGTTCACGTGATTAACAAGGTGTAGAAAAGTGGGTGGGTGTAGGTTGAATTTTGGGGGGAAAGTCTGGGAATGATTTCAGTTCTGAAATTTTACAGATGGTGCCAGTTCTTGTTTTTTAATAAAGTACTTTGAGATTATGTCTGTCTCGGAGTTACTGTTTAAACTGGACCATTGCTGGAACCTTGACAGTGTCGTTGTGACAGTCACTAAATGAACTGTTATAAGTTGAGGGCTATCTGTATATACATTCTTGAATACCAAAAGTCTACTGTACCTTATGAAGATCTTTCATGGATTTCAGGCAACGTCCACAGATATTTCCCCTGCTCTTCCTCCCTTCCAAAAGATTCCTTCCTATGGCCTTTGCCTGAAGAATAAGATAAACATTGTGCCATAAACATTGTGTAGCAAGTCCCAGAAGTGCTTTCTCTCAAAAGGCAACTGGACTTCTTGGTTTTTCCTTGAGGACGTTTCGCCCCTCATCCCAGAAACTTCTTCAGTTCGATGCGATCAGAATGGAAGAGGCTCCTTGGATGAAAGCTAAACGTCTTCAAGGGAAAACCAAGAAGTCCAGCTGCCTTTTGAGAAAAAAAAAAAAGCACCTTTGGGACAAGTGTGACTTGGGTGACTGAGAATCTCCGTAGACATTGCGAAGCAAGCGGCCATTTTGAATTATCCACAATGCCCCCCCTCAAGACAGCATCACTCCCAGACATGGCAGGATGGTGTTGAGTTGTCAAGCAAAGTTGATCAGATAATTAGAGCTATTAAGGCATGAAGTTCTCTAGAAGGTATTTTGGTGTCTCCTCATAGCTAGAAGCTGGTTTGTTTGTTCTAAAAGAGCCTGCCTGGTGTTTTGTTTTGTTTTTAAGGCAGCCTGTTCTGTTATTCATAATTTGCAGCTTCTGATTGACCTTAAAGGGAAAATAAGTCACTTAGAACCTAAGATTTATTGAGTATTTGCCAGCTGTGGGGAATTTCCACATAAAAGTCAGAAGATTTCATTGCAGCAGGTTGCAACTCATGAGAACATCTAACTTTCAATATGCAAAGGGATGTTTCATGGGTGAGGAAGATCTGTTTGAAGATTCCTTTGATTTTAATGATCTAATGATGCTAGGGCTTTGGTGTCTGTTTATTCAACCTCTAAACCATCTAAACTAGTCGTACATTTTAATTTTGGATTCATAGAACATAGAATAATACAGTAGAGGTGGAAGGGACTTTGGAGGTCTTCTAGTCCAATCCCTTGCTCAAGAAGGAGACCCCATATCATTTCAGACAGATGGTCATCCATTCTCTTCCTAAAAGCCTCCAGTGATGGGTCACCCACAGTGTCATGCCCTGGTCGGAGTCTGAATCCAAGGAGGAAGATGAACAGCTGACAGGGAGTGAGAATGTGGCTCCATTAGCTATGGTGGAAACTTCCCCAAAGTCTAGCTGGGCAGAGGTAGAACAAGGGAGAGGGAGTTCAGAAGAAGACCCAGGCCCACCCCTCTTCATCCTAGGGCACGCAGGGGGGAACGGAGAAGGGAGCAATGTAGGTTGCGTGGCTTATGAGGAGGAAAGGGCCCTGATTCCCTTCATTAGCCACACCTGGGAATGAGAGTTTAAAAGACGTGCAAGCTGAGTGCAGCATGAATGTGAGTTTATCTTGTGTTGACTTTGGTTATCTGGGTTCCTGGCATCCTCCCAAGCGGGTTGAATTACCGCCGTTCCTTCTGCCCTGCTGGACTAATTACTTCATCTTGCCTTGATTGGACTTATAGTTACAGTTTTTGTTGACCATGTTTTGGACTTGATTCTGTGCAGCAAAGGCTGTTCCTGGGAGAGGTTTTTTCCAGCCCAGAAGGTAACCAGGACATTGGGGGCAAAGTTGGAGCTAATAAAGGGACTCCTATTGATTATCTGACTGTTGCCTTTGTGCCACGCCCCTTTGGGTCATCACACACAGCTTCTAAAGGCAAGCTATTCCATTGGTTGATTGCTCTAACCAATGGGAATTTTCTCCTTAGTTCTGGGTTGCTTCTCTCCTTGATTAGTTTTAATCCATTGTTTCTTGTCCTGCCTTTTGGTACTTTGGAAAATAGTTTGACCCCCCTCATCTTTGTGGGAGTCCCTCAACTATTGGAACGCTGGAATCATGCCTCCCCTCCCTCGTCCTTCTTTTCAACAAACTGAACTTCCGCTTATTCGATTTTTATTCAATCCAGAGAATCAAGAAACTTCCCATCGATGCTGCTGAATGGGAAAGCTATTTTGATGAGAGTGGGCAGATTCTCAAGTCCCAAAACTACGTGGCTTCCCAAATTTTGGAGAAGGTGAGTGTCCTTGGAGAACGATAAAGAACAAGGTGGTTGTGTGGGACCTCAAGAAGATAAAATGTCCATCTTGATTCTCTTCTTACAATTGGCTCTATTTTTATCCAACCCCAGGTTTATCCCAGGTTGTTTTTCAAGAGTCAGTTCCCACAACCAGTCTGGCTGTTGTCCAGAAATGGGAAGTGTAGTTCTGGGAATGTAGTTCTGGAGAATATCAGATGTGGTCAGGTTAAATGGTTCGATTCCTAGTTTCCCATCTGAAGGAGCTAATTTAAGATGAAGTTTTTCCTAGGGTGGGAACTCTGATATGAAAGTCCCCTTTCTTGTGGATGTGTCCTATTTTTGTGCACAGGGAACAAAATGTTTGACTGACACAATGGGCAAGAATCAACTAGGAATCCAGCTGTCTCCCAACACCTAATTCATGCAAAACACAATAGTTCTCCTTCCCCAAACATCCTTCTGCTGTTCAAAGATGAGGTTGCCATGGAGATCAGATGCCTGGGCAACTTTAGAGGGGGGGAAAAAAATCCATCCCTGGAGTTCTTTTAAATGGTGGTACAAGTAGATTTCTCCAGCCAATTTGAGGTCAGAAGAATTTGTTTTTCCATGGATAATCCCAGGGGATGAGAAAGTCTATTGTGAATGCAGAATTTCAGGTAGGGACAACAGTGGTAACAGCTTAATTGTCCACTTTTTAATTTGAAGGAGCAGAATCGTTTTTAACTGTAAAAGTCACTTTTATGCATTGCCAAGGATAATTCATTTTCGTCCCATTTATCTTCTCTTTGCATCAGAGCCACCCACTGCCTAGACAGATGGGGAATAATACTGTACAAGACAATAGCCTGGGGAAATGATTGAAGGTCCGTACAGAAGTCTCCTTAATAGAAGGAAGTAAATAAAGGAAGAAGTTAAAATGTGGTTCGCAGTCAAATTACCATTTTGAAAAAGCAGTGCGCCTAGACATGCCGTTGAAGCTTTATTATTTTCCTAAACAGGAACACCTCCTTCTCACCACTCTAAAAAAAAAAAAAAACCCCAAAGCAAAATAAATGACTTGATACTGTAGAGGGAAAGAAAAAAAGTCCATAGTGGGAAAATATTAAATTGTGAGAACTGCAATTGCAGTCTTATATACTTTTGGTCTTCATTTGCAAGAGGTCCTTGATGGTCTCTGAGCTCAATCGCTTTCTTGCAGATGTTTGATGACCCAAACTAGGTAACATCATCAGTGCCAGTAGAAAGTGAGGTTTGTGGAGAGGGGGAAGAGGGGGAGGAGGGGGAGGAGGAGGACTGTGGGCTCCTTGGGGTCCTCTGAGCTTGGTTGTTTTCTTGCAGACATTTCATGACCCAAACTAAGTAACACCATCAGTGCTAGAAAGAAGTGAGAGGAGGAAGTGGTGGTGGTGGTGGTGGTGGAGGAGGAGGAGGAGGAGGAGGAAATTTAGATAGCACCAAGGGCCTCACAGTCATCATCATCCTCCCCTCCACCTCCTCTTCCTCCTCTCCACAAACCCCTTCTACCCTCTACACTGATGACGTTACCTTTAGGTAATTTGGGTAACGAAATATCTGCAAGAAAACCACCAAGCTCAGACAGCACCAAGGACCCCCTCATTCCAATCCTGAGCTGCAAATATTCTCCTTTACTGGCCTTCATTTAACCAAACTGTCTCAGGGGCCCATCTCTAGGATCTATGGATGACTGGGATCCATCCTTTCTAAGACCTAAAGATGGCCATGGATCCGGATCTGAAGAGGAAAAAAAAAAGGCGCTTCACTTCCGGGTCGAGCTCCCTCGTTGGTCAGCTTTTCCTTAAAGAGTCTCACCTTGGAGTCAGGTTCCTCTTTCCAACTAACTCCAAGAGACGTCAACGAGAAGACTTCCCTTTTGATGGGAAGGAGGGAGAGGAAGGGTGAAAGCCAGGGGTAACTTGGCTGGCTGGGAAATTCTGGGAGTTGAAGTCCCTAAGTCTTAAAGTTGCCACATTTGGAGACTACTCCTCTAGGCTATCATAATCTGGATAAATGTAGCTAACACCCCCAAGTTTCTTTCAACCCTAGAGAAAGAATTTTAAAAGAAAACATAAAACGGGCAAGTTCTTCCACATCCGTGTCCTGTTGTCTCTATTATGGAACCCCTACAGCAAGTGCCCTTAGCACGAAGAAGATTCTCTGTTTGCCAGTCTTTAAGCTGACTGCTATTTTTTTTTCCTGGCAAACTGGCTTGATTGCTTCCTGAAGTTTAATTATGCTTTGACACTTAGGATTCCATTTTGGGAGAAAGCATGACGTTAGCTAGGGCTGCTCTCTTCTTCCAAGGATTCTTTGAAGAAGAAGATATCAAGCCAGAAGATATTTTTGTCAGGCTGGTTATGAGCAAATCGTCGCCTTCCTAAACCTGGGCCTTCTCCAGGCTTGTCAAAATTCCCAGAATCCTGAGGATAATTCCCAAAATTTTAAGTCTGCATGGACAAAAGTTAGAATTCTAGGAAATGTAGCCCTCGCACCACTGGAAGGAAACAAGTCAGAGAAACTGAGCATAGATCCCTCAAAAGAAGAGAGAGTCAGAAAAAAAAATTTGAATGTTGTTTTTGTTGTAGGGGTTGGATCTTTCTGTGAGATCAGAAGCTTGGAAGTTCCTCACCGGCTACTATCCCTGGAAGAGTTCCTATGATGAGAGGCTCACAACTGACAGCATGAGACGGTGTGTAAATTAAGTCCTGATGTGGGTAGTAGTTGTTTTAGGCAGCTCAGCCACTTCCGGATCCATTAAGAGGACTTGCACAGAATTCTCAGCTAGCACAGGGATCCACCATCATCAACATTTAGTGACCCCCATAATGCCTTGCAGGATGGAATCTGGGCAACTGAATGGAGCTAGCAGAATGTTTTACTGGCCAAACGCCCTTCCTGTCACCAATGCAGAGTTTTGTTCAGCAGATAAATTCTCATTGTGCAGCCTTGGAGAGGGCGGAGCTGGCGTCGCGGCGATACGGCATGCGATCTCGGAGGTCTGAGACCGCAGCCGATATCTTTGCCCCTGGACTGTCCAGTCGGTTATTCAGTCTTGTCATCTCTGGCTCCCTTCCCCTTTGTAGGAAAACCTATGAATCCCTGTGCAACATGTACACCAAGATCGAACCACTGCTGGAAACAGAGCATCGAGACTTCACAGAAGTCCAGAATTTTATACGTAAGTATCCCAAAAAAGGCTTAGGAAAAGGATGCACACAGAATTAGTGGTGGCTCTCATGATAAGAAAATACATTTCAGGGGAAAAAAAATAAGAAATACATACTTAAAAATTCTATATGTCAAACGGAGATTCTCAATCCTCCAGGTCATGGTTGTCCCAAAGATCCTTTTTCTCCTTAAAGACATTTCGCTTCTCATCCAAGAAGCTTCTTCAGCTCTGACTGGATGGTGGGGAATGGAAGGCTTTACAGTCAATGCTGAAGAAGCTTCTTGGATGAGAAGCGAAATATCTTCGAGGAAAAACAAGAAAGTATAAATTCTTCCATTGCCCACCATCTGGTCAGAACTGAAGAAGCTTCTTGAATGAGAAGCAAAACATCTCCAAAGAAAAACCAGAAAATCCAGCTGCCTCTTGGGAAAAAAAAAAAAAAGCACTTTTGGGACAACCAAATGACCTGCATGATTGAGAATCTCGATTCGTGATCATTAAGTATCTGAAAGGATTTGGTAATTAATGTAGATATACCACTTCTTTTATTAAAGAAACTAAATATGTCTGTTGTCTCAAAGAAGGAAATCTGTCTATAACAAGACCACAGGTGCCCCTCACCTGAAAGCCTCAGATACCACCCTAAAGGTCTTTTAGCAAAAACCGTTCATAAGGAATGAATGGATTCTCTTAACAAACATGATGTTCACTTACCAACTGCAGCAAAAAAAAAAATGTTATAAAATCAGGTCAGTCGTGTGGGTGCCTCGACTTACAACCATCACGGCATACAGTTGACATTCCAGCTTCATCAGCAATCGTAAGTCAAGGACTACCTGTAATACAATGAAGATGTTCTACACCAGTGGTCACCAACCAGTGGGCCAAGGACCACTGGTGGTCTGCAAGAAAATTTTGGTAGTCTGCAGAGAAATGTCCCCCCACCAAGCAATAAATCCAGGCTGCATGGGAACACAAGGCTGCACCGCCCACATGGCCCGTGGGAACACAAGGCTAGCGCCACTTGCATTGTGAACATGAGGTAGTAAGGGGGGGGGGAGAAAGGGTGGATGGGCAGAACTTGCTCCACTTGCCCCCCATGCCTGACCTGGCCAGCGGGCTGCTTCTTTCCGCTTCTTTCTTCTTCTGCTTTTGGCTGCACGCAAGGAAAGCAGCAAAAGTCTTTCTTTCTCTCCCCCAAACTCTGCCAGAAATGAGTCTGTGGGACCCTGCAAGGCCTCCTGCTCCAGGAGGCTGCGCCAGTGCGACAAGTCTCACCAAGACTCATTTCCGGTGGAGTTTGGGGGAGAGAAAAAAGACTTCTGCTGCTTCTGCTGCTTTCCTTGCATGAAGCCAAAAGTAAGTCAGTCTCTCTCTCTCTCTCTCTCTCTCTCTCTCTTTGTCTCTCTGTCTCTCTCTCTCCCCCTGAGAACAGAGCTGGAGACGATATCCTGCGATTCCAAATAAAGAATGATTGATTGGTAGGAAAATTGGATGGGGAATTTTCCTGCAGACTTTTGGGGGGATTTTTCCAGGATCTCTGGTCCGCGGGATTTAAAATTATGAGTTTGGTGGTCCCTGAGGTCCAAAGGATTGGTGACCCCTGTTCTACACACTTGTAGGAAAATGGCCTTTCTCCTTGCTCTAAGGTCCCCGTTCAACGACTAAAAAAAAAAAAAAAACCAAAGGGGGAAAGGGGAAATATTTTCACTGGCCCACCCACTACCCATTCTGCAATATCATTCATATATTCTCTTTTCCAGCCATTCTTTAAAACTGATGCCTACGTGCTGCTGTTTTTGTTGCCGATACTTGCTACGTACTGACTCCTAACTTGAAAGTTGTGTTGTTCTAGAAGGAGATCAATAAACCCCAAAGAGAGACAGATTTCAAAAGAAAAGAAGAAGAAAAGGAAGGAAGAAAAAGAGAGGAGGGAGGTGAGATGGGGGAAGAGGGAGAGAGAATATATATAAGATGTAACTTTGAAAGAGCCAAATGGAAAAACACCTAAGAATCCATCTTCTCACGTTGGACAGGAAAGCCGTGATGGATTATTATAATTTTATTCAGATCTCCTTTTCTGCCTTTTCCCAGCTGTCTAACAAAAAGAATATTAAACGATACAGCAAAATTAAGGCTACAGATCAATGAAACGGACATAAATCAACGCGAGGCAGGCTCAAGAAAGATTTACAACTGAGATGGGACGCAGGCCAAGCCCTTCAGATATAATAGATATTCTCTCTCGCTAGAAAATTCTTTAAACAGGTCACATGCTGGGGAAATGTTCCCCTTTATTGCCTCTTTCTCTTCCCCAGAATTGGAATCAAAAGAGATCATTTTCCTACTTTTATGGGGAGCAGAGGGGGGGGGAAAGTAGCAAGTTGGATTGTACCACTTTCCAGCCTTACACATTTCCGACCCCCTTGGGGATTTAGTGTCTCTCAACATCTCCACTCGGAGGTTGAAATATTTGGCTTTGTTTTAAATTGCCTTGCTTGTTCTTTTATTATTATTTTACTTCCTCGTAACGATCAATTTCAGCCTTCAGTGAGGGACTGTTTAACTTTGAGAGCGGTTAGTAAATTAAGAGGTGCCAGTGAGCTCTTCAGCAGTTCCACCAGGAGCAATAGGGAGGCTTAATTCAAGGAGCACCACCATAGAATGAATAACCTGTTGCTCTTAACTTGTGAGTAGGGATCTCTTCCTGGTTTCTCTTGGCAGGATTTTGAGCTTCTGCTGTTATTGTTGTCCCTTCCTTTCTTCCTTCCTTCCTTCCCTCTGCCCCCCATTCTTTCTTTTTCTTTCTTTCTTTCTTTTTTCCTCCCTTCCTTTCCTCCACCCCTAGTTCTCTCTTTTTCTTCCCTTCTTTCCTTCCTTTCCCCGTCCCTCATTCTTTCTTTTTCTTTCTTAACTTTCTTCCTTTCCTCTGTCCCTTGTTCTTTCTTTTTCTTTCCTTCCTTCTTTTCCTCCATCTCTCATTCTTTCTTTTTCTTTCTTACCTTTCTTCCTTTACTCTGCCCCTCATTCTTTTTCTTTCCTTCCTTTCTTCTTCCTTCCTCCCTCCCT
>NW_020769352.1:6425133-6438794 GCF_900518735.1 Pseudonaja textilis
CTCTCCCTCTCCACTCCTTCTCCCCCTCTCTCTCATTCTCTCTCTCTTTCTCTCTCTCTCTTTCTCTCATTCTCTCTCTCTCCCTCTCCCTCTCCACTCCTCCTTCTTCTCTCTCTCATTCTATCTCTCTCACACACAGACCCTCTCTCCCCCTGCCTCCCTCTCTTTTCCTTCATTATCTTTTCCCTCTGTACAAAATATAAAACCAAGAACAAAATATGCATTAATCACATTCAGGGGATTTATGGAACTTAATAAAATGTACATCATCACAGTTTGTGACAAATAAATAACACTTCATAAAACTGCCACTTGAAGAATTAATCAGCATTGCAAGAATCAACTCTCCCCTTTAAGCAGAAATGCTCAGGAAGAAAGTGGAAGAGGGTCTTAAAGACCAATAAAGGAGAGCGTTTGTAGTTTAGGGTTGAAATGAGGGGTCCTTGATGTCTCTCTGAGCTCAGTTGGGTTTTCTGCTGACATTTCCTGACCCAACCAGGACATCATCAGTGCTAGAAGGGAGTGCAGGTATGGAATGAAGGAGGGGACTGTGGGGTCCTTGGTGATGAGCTTGGTGGTTTTCCTTGGAGATGCTTCAAGACCCAACTAGGTAACATCATCTGTGCTACATGCTGCACTGGATACCCGCACTTCCTTGTAAGACTGATGATGCTACCTAGTTGGGTCATGAAACATCGGCAAGAAAACCACCAAGCTCAGAGAGCGCCAAGGACCCCACGGTCGTCCTTCTTCTTCACTCCCTACCCCCACTCCTTTCTAGCACTGATGATGTTACCTAGTTGGATCATGAAACGTCTGCAAGAAAACCACCAAGCTCCAAGAGCACCAAGGGCCCTTCAGGATCTCAAAGGCCCTTGAATGAGTCCACACAGAAGGAAGAAGAGTTGGGTGAGGAACCAAGGATGCTCGGAGAAACTCACTCTCTCCCAAAACACAACCCCACCCATCGATTCATGTACCAAATCACTTCCGAACGTGTCTCAGATATACAACTTAGACAAGATGCCTCTTCCCAAAACCTGCCAACTTTCCATTCTAAGCAAGGTTGGGGAAAACGGAAGCCCTCAGGAGTCTTGGAACATACTTTAATGCATCGAGAGTATCGTAACAGAAATCTAAAAGTCTGCCAAAGCTCATCTTTACTTCCACTTATCCTTTGCCCAATCAAGGCAGAGTGTTTGGAGTCTCTTCCTTGCACTTTTGATTTCCCGCAACTAAGGTCCTTTTGCGGTAATGGCTCCATATTTTTTTCAGATGGAGACGTTTGGGGCTAAATGTTCCCTTGGAAATCAGGATTTTCATCTCGGGGTGGTCTATGCTTCCCTGAGAACTAAGGAGCACCGGAAAAGGATGGGTAAAATCCTCTGCTTTCTCTCCATAAAGGTTTTAGCCAGATGGCAGACAAATGTTGGGAATTAAATCTATTTAGTTGCATATGTGTTTATTGCATTTTTATCCATTGCATCTGGTAACTTTCAGCTGCTCACCTATACAGAAAACATGTATAATTCTCTCTCTCTCTCTATTTCTATCTTTATCATCTCTATCGATCTATCTATCTACCATCTCTCCATCTATCTCCTCTCCTCTCTCTATATCTATCCATCATCTATCGATCAATCTCTATCTCTCATCTCTCTCTCTCTTCTATATCTATCCATCCATCCATCTATCCATCCATATCAGTGGTGAAATGCTACTGGTTCAGCATGGTTCAACCGAACCGGTAGCAAAAATTGCTCCAAAGATCAGCTGAGAAGAGAAAGAAGAGTAAAGCATAGGATTGGCCCACCCACCTGCCCCTGTGCTTTTCTGTTCTTTATCCTCTTAGTTGATTGGTGTGGCAGAGCCTCAAATGGTGTTTGGAAAACTGTGTGCGCACACGTGAAGTGCGTGATCACCAAAACCGGTATGGAAACGGTTAGAATCCCACCACTGATCCATCCATCTATCCATCTAGCTAGCTCTCTAGCTGTCTCTATTTCTATCTGTCATGCCCCTGTCAGTCTGAATCTTAGGAGGAAGCCGAACAGCTGACAGGGAGAGGGAGTGTGGCTCCATTGGCTGTGGAGGAAACTGGAGAAGGGCAAAGTCTGGGCAGAGACATAGAACAAGGGAGAGAGAATTCAGAGGAAGACCCAGGCCCATCCCGTCTTCATCCTAGGGCACGCAGGAAGGAACGGAGAACAGAGCAATGTGGGTTGTGTGGCTTACAGGGAAGGAAAGGGCCCTGATTCCCTTCATTAGCCGCAGCTGGGAAGACAGTTTACAAGAAAGGCAGGCTGCGTGCGGCAGCTGCTGGGAGCAAACATGACTTTATCTTGTGTTGTCATTGCTTATCTGTGTTCCTGGCATTTTCCCAACCGCGTGAGTTTTGCCATGCCTTCAAGCCTGGAATTCTTGCTTCTGCCCTGACGAACTAATTATTTCAAACTAATTATTGATTGATTGATTGGACTTAGTTACAGTTTGTGTTGACCATGTTTTGGATTTAATTCTCTGTAGTCAAAGACTGTTCCTGGGAGAGTTTTTCTCCAGCCAGAAGGTAACCTGGACATTGGGGGCAAAGTTGGAGCTAATAAAGGGTCTCTTATTGATTATCTGACTGCGTTGCTTTTGTACCACGCCTCGGGTCATCATATTATATATATATCTGCTGGCACCTCCCCAAAAGGAAATTGGTTATCCTAAACAAGATCACTAAACTCAACTGCTGATGCAATAAGGAAGGAGAAAATTGCCAGGAAGATAAAGGAACAGCAGAATAACATAGCTGGAAGGGATGTTGAAGTTCTTCTAATCTCCGTGCTCAAGTAAGAGACCCTCTACCATTTTAATCAGACTTGTGGGATTCTGTTACTATAGCCAACATCCATAAAGGCAGGGATAGTCATGGTCGCTTGGTTTGGCCTACATAACGGGGCTGACTGTGAATACATCTCCCCCTTATACACATGTGAATTAAGGAGGTGTCTACTTGAGTCTTTTGACATGCCTGCTGCCCGTTTTTGACTTAAGTCATGTTTTAACCCATTGATATTTTGGTAAGAGATTTGGCCTATCTCTGTCCGGGATGTCTTGGTTATTCTCTACATGGATGAGACTGAAGCAGTTACCCTCTGTCTTACAACCTACCTCCAAAAATTGAACTACAGCATTTCTACCTGGCTTTGCCTAGAGATAAACCTCCTATATACCTCATTGAGATCCCAGAGCAAAGATGAGATTTAAATGGAATATGCATTAAAATGCAGGCAGTTAATAAGCTAAGTCGATAGAAAGGGGATAGACTAAAGAGCTGTCTCTGAAGTCCTTCGGAGTTTTGCTTTTTTTTTTTTTAAGAACTTTTGCTATTATCTGTTGATTTATGATGTGTTTTTAAAAGGGGTTTTTGCAGACAAATTATTTTAATTTGCTGTTCAGTGGCTTTAAGAGTTTTCCGTTTTAATGGATGTGGGTTTTTAAATGTATTTGCATAACCGTTTGAGTACTCAAACAAGTGGGGGAAGCAGATTGATCTTTTGGAAAACATTGTTGTTTTTTTTAAAAAAGCAGTGGAAAAATAATGTTGAAGTCCAGAGAGTGCTGCCAAATTTCCTGTCTCCTTGGGAGTAGAATGCTCACAGTCAATTCCTCCATCCTTCCTTTTCCTGAGTATAACCCAGGTGACAGCAGTAGAGTTGAGAAATAAAGACATTAAGGACTTGTGGGGGATAACCAGGCTGAGCCCAAGGGAGGAGGGGTCAAATCTGTCATAAGTCATGAGTCCCTGCACACCCACAAGAGATCTGGGTCCAGCCTTCCTTGAATGCCTTTCTTATCTCCCACTCATTTCCCTTGACTGTTAGTTGGTCAGATTCTTGTAGAGAGCTTCAGGTTGTGATAAATTTTTATACTCATTTGAACTGTCTGAATCTCCTGATTTCCCCAGTGCTTGACATATCTCTCTCTCTCCCCCTCTCTCTCTCCTCTATCTCTCATCCATCCATCCATCTGCCCATCCAGCCATCTATTGTAGGAGATGACCAGACTGAGCCCGAGGGAGGGGTCAAACGTGTCATAAGTCATGAATCCCTGCGCACCCACAAGAGATCTAAGTCCAGCCCTCCTTGAATGCCTGTCTTATCTCCCGCTCATTTCCCCTTGACTGTTAGGTGGCCAGATTCTTGTAGAGGGCTTGCAATAAATCTTTTATGCTTGTTTGAACGGCCTGAATCTCCTCTTTTCCCCAGAGCTTGACAGGATTAGTACAAACTGGCAGGTCAATCTCTTGGGTGGTAGAGTGCTGATGCCCAAACTTGAAGAATTCAAAAGAAGAAAAACAGGAAATCCTTGGAGATACTAAGATAAATAAAGATAGACATTCAATGAAGTGGTGTGAAGCTTCTGGTAATTAGGAATGAAACCAAGGAAGGATGTCTATTCCAAAGGAAATGAAATTTGCAAGAGGAAAGATTGTTGGTATTTTTTTCAACTGGATTTCCTTTGGTGGGCACCACAAGAGCTTCCACTAATCGGACCAAGACATCCATCACCATAAGCGCTATCCTTGTAAACCTCTAGAAGAATTTATTTTTTTTCCCCTAGAGAAATCTGGTTGATTTCCTCCAATTTCTCCATCCCTGAAGCAAACTGTGGAAGAGGCCTTTTGCAAACAGCTCCAGCACCAACTTCAGACATTAAGATGCACTGCAAAAATTGGACAAGGGTACGGCATGAACTGCCTCCAATCTAAAAATTCCAATTAGCCTGGGAAATTGAGTTGGCCTGATTTTCTAAATTGATTGGAGGAGGAGAGGGGGGGAAAGGAGGTTTCTAATTCAAAAAATGCGGAAACGTGGCTATTTCAGAGTACATCATGAAATACTAAGTTGGCACTTTCCTGCTTTCCATACGTACGGTTACTTGGATTGTGCAAGAATCCGATTTAAAAACTCCATCAATTTTCTCCACTATCTCTGCACAACTTGATAAGCAGGTATGCACAGGGCTTAACGTTATAGGACTAGCTTTGAGGTGGTCCCTTATTCCAGCTGTCTGCGTTACAGAAGTAAATATAGTGTGAAGACTTTTTATTCTTTCAGTACGGTGACAGTTGTAGTGATTAGAAACAATGGAAATAGTGTTAGAGGATCTTAATCAGGAAGTAAGAGAAATATCTTCCATGCATAGGTAACAGTAAAGGTTTCTCTGTCCCGTTGTGTCCCATTCATGTCCATTTCTTGGCCAAAGGAGACAGCGTTGTCCGAAGAGATTTTTTGTGGTCATGTGGCCAGCATGACTATACGCCAAAGGTGCGTGGAAGCTGTTACCTTCCCACAAAAGTGGTACTCCAGACACCATCCGCTGGTTCCAGAATGTCCAAGCACAACCAGGGCAGACGTCCCCTCTGCTTCAATATTTTGGAATTTTGCTCGACCAAAAGTGGTACTTATTTATCTACTCACATTTGCATGCTTTCAAATGACTAGATTGGCATTAGCTGGAGCAAGGAACAGGAGCTTACCCCATCATGCAGGACTCAGGTCTCAAACCTGGAATGTCAGCTTTCCAGCTGACAAGCTCAACATCGTTAACCAATGAGCCGTCACGCCTCCAACGTTTTCTAGAAAGAAAAAACATCTTCTAGGCAGCAATGCTTAAGCAATGGAAAAATTCTGAACGGTAAACTATTTGCCTTTCCCTCTTTATTTGGGCGATAAGGAGTCCTCAAATTACAGCCATCCATTTACAACGCAGGCCTCATTCCATCACAGTGTTCCACCCACCCAAAGGAATAAATGAACAGACACCCCTTCCTATCAAGTTCTTTAAAAACTCCTCTCATTAAATCCTTTGGCTAGGGAGGCCAAACGGACAAAGAATTGGATTTTAATTACAAAGGTCAAGAAGAAGAAGAAGAGGCACAGGGTTTGCAAATACATTCATTTCGACGTTTGCAAATGAAATTGGTGCAATAAATATGGACTCTTCCTCATCCCATCCCAAATATTTCTCATGCCTGGGTATAGGGTGGGCCATTTACAAAGGAGGGGAGGAGCTGCTTTTCAGAGGACCAAGAAGCAACAGAGCTTAGAATGTCTGGTAGGCAGGAAGAGGGCGAAGGCAGACCTTCCCTGGCAGTTCACAGAATATATCTAATAGTTATGTACTGCAGATCGCTGCTTTAGTCTGGCAACGTTCCGTCTGTAGGCAAGCAACAATGAAGAAACGACTCAGAAGTAGTGAAGATTAATTTAATGCAACGCTGGAGAGATACGATAGAGTTGGAAAATCATGCTTGGAGTGAAAAGAGATTTTTTTTCTCTCTCTTTCTCTCTTCTCAGAATACTAAAATTCAGGTCCTCCATTGAAGCCCGAAGTAAGGAGATTGAAGAGAAATCAACAAGAGAAGTTCTTGGTTCTTTGGGCCTGATAGAAGGGTGGGGTTAGAAGGTTCGTTTAATCCAGCATATCCCACCCTTGTCTACAGGGTGATCATTCGAAGTTACGATGGCACTGTAAAAAAAGTTATGTATGACCGTGTTTCATACTTACAATGATTGCAGCACACACACACCCGAATGCTCAAGTGATCAAAATTTGGATACTTGGCAACTGACTCATATTTATGACCATTGCAATATCCTGCGGTCACATGATCCCTTTTGAGTCCCTTTGGTCTCAGTTGTGATGGTAAGTTGAGGACTACCTGTGGCGGCCATTGTTAGCAAAAGCCATGAACTCTTTCTCTTCCGAACATCTAACTTGGTGACCTCCAACTGGTAGACAACTCACAATGTAAATCTCAAATTTAATTGTGCCTCGCCCGACAAAACTTCTCTTGTTGATTTCTCTTCAATCTACTTCGGGCTTCAACAGAGGACCTGAATATTCTGAGAAGAGAGAGAGAGAGCAGGAAAAAATATCTCTTTCCACACCACGGATGATTTTTCAACTCCATCGTATCTCTCCAGCTTTGCATTAAATTAACCTCTCCGAATACTCTGATCTGCCTTCATACAGAACCATTCGGATTTCTCTCAAGTCATTTTTGGTCCAGAATAGCGGCTGCACCATTTCATGCAGTGAGTGATTTCCGACACAGAGGATGAAACCAAGTTCCATAATGCTAATCTTTTTTCTCACATGGGCTTCGCTGGGGTAGGAAGGATTGGTGTTTAATCAATGCTCTGGAATCTAATCTCTCCTTCCCAGAATAACCAGGTAAAGCAGGGGTGTCAAACTCAAGGCTCGGAGGCCAGATTCGACCCATGGGATGCTTAGATCTGGCCCATGGGACAACCTTGGAAACAGCGAACAACCGGCCCGCAGTGCCTCTACCAGTGAAAATTGCATGCGGCCCTCCTGAGCTCCGTTTTTGCTGGCAGAGGGTTGCAGGAGGTTGTCGCAGCCAAAAACGGAGCTCGGGAGCCCATTTTTGCTGGCAGAGCACTAGAACCACCACAAGTGCCCCCGACTCAAGTAATGTAGAGCTGGCCATGCCCACTCCAGTGCACACAAGGTCAAACACAACCCTGATGTGGCCCTCGATGAAATCTAGCTTGACAACCCTGAGGTAAAGTTTTTTCTGTGTGCTGCTTGCTTGTGTTCTGACCCAAACCTTGTTCCAGGGAAACAAACACCAAACAGAGGCAACAGCAAAACCTTTTAATGATTCTCAACTAATTCCATTCCTTCACGGTTAAAAGGCTGTTTCAAACTAATTGTTTGTGACAAGAATGAGCCTTGCCAAGGTTGTGCAAGGCTGCCAAAAACACTAGATAAAGTTCAAGAAACATTTCAAATACAAAAAGTCTCCAAACACTAGCCAGAATAATCCAAATGTCTACAGGGCTTGAGTGCAAAAACTTCTTTGCTTCCTGCAAAGAACTCCGGTTTCTCAGCTGGCTTTTATCCCTTGAGGGAGAAGCCATTACCTTGCAGCCTTACTCCAGAGTTGCCTGTGCTGCTGCAGGTGCTCTTTCCTTCATGCGCACTGGGCACAGGCTCCTCGGGGACCACTTCATCACTGCTGCCAGCCTCCACAATCTCCAAAGGCAGCGCTTCACCCCGTGGTGGTCCTGGCCCCATCCCTGCATCACACGTAGGTCCCTCATCTGAGTCCTCGCTCTCTGAGACCTCAGCTGTCTGCACCTGCTGCCGGTGAACCACAATACCTTGCTGTCCTTGAGGGTATTTGCCCACCCACCCCAGTTAGGCTGCTGTGGCCATGCTGTGGATCCCTTCCTTTAAGTATTGCAATCCAGTGGAATCTAGGATGGATCCCTTTTCTGTAGCAGCCCCCACCCTCCACCGTCTGGCAACCCCCAACCAATCCTTTTAGAAGGTTGTAGACCTGCTGGGCTGGGATGAGATGAAGCTTGTACATCAACATTTCTCAAACTTGGCCACCTGAAGACGCATGGATTTTCAACTCCCAGAATTCCTCAGCCAGAAATGCTTGCTGGGGAATTCTGGGAGTTGAAATCCACACATCTTCAAGCTGTAGATAGTTTGTTGCAGACCTATGTCTAAAATGGTATAGGATTTCATGTCTGAGCACAGGTTGGATTAGAACACCTTCAAGGTCCCTTCCAACTCTCTGTTATTCTGTAACTCAGGAGGATGGTTGAGGGGCTGGTTTTACGTGGTTGTTTTTCTGTTGTTGTTGTTTTTTAAATTCTTTTTTTTTCATGGCTCAATTGTTGTTGCAAATCATCCAAAGTTGTGTTCCAAAGTAGGCAGTCCTACCAGCCCATCAAATAAAGAAATAGGAAAGACATGGGGAGTAAATGGGAGCATTTCAGAAGATCGCATAAAGCTATTCCGTAGCAAAATATTGCTTTGTTTCTTATCTGTTAATTCCAAACCACCACTTGACATTTTAGTAGCGCAACCATCGCAAAGCAAACGGGTCAGCTTAAGTACTTACCTTTGCTCGCAGTCAAGGACACTCCAACGAACGAATTCAGTCTACAAGTGTGGAGATTATTCGAGTTAATTACAGGCTCTCCTCAGCTGGGCTTCACATTCTGAATTGGATAATCAAGAAAGGAATAATCCTTCCTGATGCAAAATGACCCCAAGTGTGAATTGTATGTGAGAGAGGAGAGACAGAGAGAGAAAGAGAGAGTGAAAGAGAGAGAGAAAAAAGAAAGAAAGAGAGAGACAGAGGCAGAGAGTCAGAGAGACCAAGAGAGAAATATAGAGACAGAGGGAGAGGGAGAGAGACCAAGAGAGAGAAACAGAGACAGAGACAGAGAAAGAGAAAGAGAGAAAGAGAGAAAGACAGAGATTCTGATCCCAATAGGAAGTTATCACTCAAATGGGGGGAGGCTGAGTAATCCATCACAAAGAGACCCACATCTATTATATGCACATTACTTAATGCAAGAACGTCTCATAATATATTGCAGAGCAATACCAAATGATGTATAAAGATTTGTTGCCGTTTACTTACAGCGTGGGTGTAATTAATCTGCTGTGCCAGCTTTTTTTTTTTTAAAAAAAAATTCAATTCTTCCCCTTCTTGGAATTTGAGAATTTCCTTGGAATTTGGGGGTTCCTCAAACCCAGAGCTGTGCTGTCTCCAAGGCAAGAATGCCAAAATATATATATATATTTTTTTCCCAAAAAAAAGAGTAATCCGGAATCAAAACAATACTGAAGCCGACGCGGAGTAACTGAAGGAATTCTTCTAAACCAGATAGAAAGCTAAGCATGGAAGAACAGGCAATGCATTGATGGAGCTTCTCAATTGGACATCCTTGTAATTGACCTTGGACTTTGGCTAGTTTGATGCCCATGGTGTCTTCTGTTTGATACCATCATCCATGCTGACAAGTACTGTCTTTGGAAACTTCTTTTAGAAGAGAATTCTGCGTAATGCTTGGAAGTCCAGTGTGATGTTCTTGTCCTAGCAATTCTGTGCGAGCTAGTCTGGGGTAGTGTAATCTTTCTCAAGGATTGAGCTAGTGTTGAAGACGCTCCCCTGTCCCTTGGAAAGTTGAGAGTTCAATCCTAGGTAGCGCCGGATGTTTCTCTAGAGAGCACAAAGAAATAAAATATCTGCTGTGAACTCCCCGTAGGTGTCAGGAAGGGCACCTGGCCGGTAAATGCTCAGGTCCATCCAGTCACCCCGATTCTATCCTGATTACAGGGTTGTAAAAAGGGAGTCTTTCCCAGGAATTCTGGGAGCTGAAGTCCATACACCTTAAAGTTGTCAAAGCTGAGAAAGACGGGTGGTTAAAGTGATCAGCAACAGCACTTAGATTTATATATAACGTCGTAGTACTTTAATAGCCCTTTCGGAGCAGTTTACAATGTCAGCCTATTTGCCCCCAACAATCTGGATCCTCATTTTACCAACTTCGGAAGGATGGAAAGCTGAGTCAATCTTGAGACAGTCAGGATCAAACTCCTGGCAGTGGGCAGAGTTAGCCTGCAGTACCGCATTCTAACCACTTTCCAATCATAGCTCTTTGGCTAGAAACCAGAATTGAAGACCCAGAGTTCCAGACCTACTTTAGGTAAATGTGGCCATGTTGCCCAACCTCTGAAATTTGGGCGTGTGACTGCAGAGGAAGCCTAACCATCAGAACTTCAACTGTGGTTCATAAGTTTCAGGTTGGCCATAACTCTGAACTATCACTAAGAAACCGGTTGTAAGTTGGGAATTACCTGCACAATCCTCTCTCTCTCTCTCTCTCTCTCTCTCTCTCTCTCTCTCTCTCTCTCGCTGTGTGTGTGTTAACAGATGACCATGGTGGAATTTCTATCTCCATGGTTGCAAATTGAACGGAGAGTGGCCGGTTCCTTTCGCAGATTGTTCTCCAACGAATCAGCTTCTATTAATTACCCTTTCTTCCCATTGAGATTTCTTAATGAGATCATTTCTGTCAGAGAGTCCTTTCGGGAGGAGAGAGGAAAAAGAACCAGGCGGGTGGGAGGAGGTGTTATTATTTTTAATTCAATCGGGAGGAAGAGCTGAGGTGTCTCGTCTCTGCTAAAGCTGTTAAGCAGAACTGAGCAACCTGTAACAGCTTCAGGATGGCTGATAAATGAACAGGTGTGGACAGGAAGGAGGGAAGACGTTCCCCTCGGCTGAAATCTGAACACTGTAGTTTTAATTCTGCATAAAAGTGATGAGCTGCGGAAGGCTGCCAAACACAGCCCAATCTTTTCCAAACTGCAAGTTGGCCAACCCAACCCTATCTGACACGTAGCAGACGTGTAAGGATGCTGTCGAAAGGCTGGACGGTTGGCACGATGGGTATAAAATCCAAGCAGTGTTTATCAACCTTTGGCAACTTGAAGATTCAATTCCCAGAATTCCCCAGCCAGCCATTGGCACCATTTAGGGATTGTGATGACCCAGGGTGGGATACAAAATAAACACAGTCACAAAAAACAGGTGAAGCCCCTTTTATTCCTTCACTTTGCTTCCAAGCTCCAAATATCCTTGACGGGAGACAAAAAAAACTCCCACACGAGCAGTTACAAGAAGGAGGAAATGCCGTTTAAATTATAAAGAGTAAAAAAAAAAAACACAAAGCAGGCAAGATAAGGGCTTGAAGACATCCACAGATATCAGAACACACACTGGGAAGGACGCCAAACTCAGAGAGGAACCATAAACTGGAGATATTTCCGTGCTTTGTTTCCAGCACTGGCCTATACGCATGTCCATCCTCTTCTTCAGTTGTCACAGCTGCAGCCCATGAAGAGGATCAAGGCCCTGTCCTCCTCAGTAGACCATGTTTCTCCCTTATCATCTCCTCCCTGAGTGCCCTAGGATGGAGAGGAGATGGGCTTGGGTCCTCCTCTGACTGCCCAGAAGCCTCTGCCCTTCCTCAGCCTCCTCCACAACCTCCAGAGCCACACTTCCACTCCCTGTTGGCTGTTTGTCCTCTCCCTCAGAGTCAGTCTCCACCAGGGGCATGACGGCGATGATCAAAAACATTCCAGACAGAGGTGGTATTCAACAGGTTCTGACCAGTTCTGGAGAACCGGTAACAGAAATTTTGAGTAGTTCGGAGAATGTGCAAATACCCCCCTCTGACTGGCCCCACCCTCATGTAGTCTCTGCCTCCCAAATCCCAGCTGATCAGCTGGGTCTTCTTTGGTTGCCCCGCACAGAAGAACGGAGCTGGAAAGCAGGTTAGTGGGGTGGGGAGGGAATGGGGATTTTGCCATCATCTTCCCCCAGGAGTGGGGAGAGAATGGGGATTTTACAGCATACTTCCCCTGCCAGGCCCACCAAGCCACAACCACAGAACCGATAGTAAAAAAAAAAAAAATTGAATCCCACCACTGATTCCAGATCACCAAGTGTTGACTACACAGAACGGCGAATTTGGGGCAATCGGTGGACCGACGGAAAAATACAAATCGATCTGGATGTCAACAAAAATGAAAGATTTGGATCAGAAGAAGGAAGCAAGGAGAAAACAGGATATTAGCAGCAGTAGCCAATAAGGAGAAATGAGGAAAGGAAGAAGCTGCAAAGATCAGCTGATGGACCAACACAGCAGCCATGCAGAGAGAAAAAAGAGATTCTGCTGGTTTGATTCTTCAGAGAGAGAGGGAGGGAGGGTGGGAGGGAGGGAGAGAGAGAGAGAGAGAGAGAAGCAGCCGTGCCAAAATAGCCCCATCAATCTCACCACTTCGATGCTCAAACCTTTGAAGGTTACCAAATACAACACCTGAACACCTAATCAAATTCAAAGTTCCTCTTCTGTCGTTCTCTTCTTTTCATCTGCACCCTGCCTTAGGTTCCCGTGGAGAAACATAGCTAACATATTCTGCTCCTGTAGATAAACCTTTGGCAAATACTAAAAAATTGCTGCAGTATCTCTGCGGGATGCTCAGGTGTTAAAAGTCTTACATGGGACCTTCTAACAAGCCGCAACCTTAGAGGAACACAATCTCGTGCAGTTGTGCATGCTTAACTGAAGGGGATGTTTGGAGAAGGAACAATGGTTGACTCAGCAGTCATGGAACTAATACTCAAGAAATGCTGTGAGAAAGCTGAAGAAGGGACAGAGGAGATAGTCATGTTTCTTCCAAGTCAAAGAATTCTTAGGAATGGTAGGGATCTTGGAACTCTTCTAATCGAACCTTCCACTCAAAGCAGGAGAACTTATACCATCCCAGACAAATGGTTGGACAATATTTTCTTGAAAACTTCCAGTGACTTCTGGACATTCATTCATTTGCTCACCAGTGGTGGGATTCAAAAAAATTTTACTACAGCTTCTGTGGGTGTGGCTTGATGGGCGTGGCAGGGGAAGGATACTGTAAATCAGGGGTATTCAAACTTGACAGCTTTAAGACTTGTGGACTTCAACTCCCAGAATTCCTCCTCCAGTCAAGTTAACTCAGGAATTCTGGGAGTTGAAGTCCACAAGTCTTAAAATTGCCAAGTTGGAAGACCCTTGCTCTAATCGTTCCATCTAGTTATTGCTTATATTCTAGTATATTAAAAATTATATGTGCTAATATTCCCCCTCTTTCTTATTTCTACCTTTATTCTAGCTTCTAGTCAGGCCACCATTGCTAATCCTAGTGTTAATACACATGTTTATATTAAGACAAGGCTCTTCAAACGTAGCAAGTTTAAGACTTGTGGACTTCAACTCCCAGAATTCCTCGTCCAG
>NW_020769352.1:6446699-6456779 GCF_900518735.1 Pseudonaja textilis
ATGAATGAATGAATGAATGAATGAATGAATGAATGAATGAATGAATGTCCTGGAGTTGTGGTTGCTTCATCACTGGAGGTTTTCAAGAAAATATTGCACAGCCATTTGTCCAGAATGATATAAGGTCTCCTGCCTTGGGAAGAGGGCTGGATTAGAAGACCTCCAAGGTACCTTCTAACCCTAGGATTCTATTAATGGGTGGGTGATGGATGGTTAGTTGGGTGGAAGAATGGAGGAATGGAGGGATGAATGAATGAATGAATGAATGAATGAATCAGAGGTAGTATTCAGCAGGTTCTGACCGGTTCTGGAGAACTGGTAGCAGAAATTTGAATAGTTTGGAGAACCAACAAATACCACTTCTGACTGGCCCCGCCCTTATCTATTCTCTGCCTCCCAAGTCCCAGCTGATCAGATGGGTCTTGCTTTGTTGCCCTGCACAGGAGAACGGAGCTGAAAAGCAGGTTAGTGGGGTGAGGAGGGAATGGGATTTTGCAGTACCCTTCCCCTGCCACGCCCACCAAGCCACGCCCACAGAACCAGAAGTAAATTGTTTTGAATCCCACCACTGGAATGAATGAATGAATGTCCCAAAGTTGTGGGTGCTTTCAAGAAAAGATTGGACAACTATTTGTCCAGAATGGGCAGTTGGGTGTTGGATTGGAAGACCCGCAAGTCCTGCGATTCTATGATCCTTTTGGTTTCAGCACCACATTTGTTCCCTTCCTCTTTGAAGTGTAGGAACTGTCTCTTGCTTTTCCCTAGTTGAAGCAAGTAAACTCTGTGATCTCCAAATTAATGAAGCGTGAAGCAGCCGCACCAACCATCGGGACAAAGCGATGAGAAGAAAAGATGTTCAGCGTTAATCTGGACTGGCGACTCAGGTCACCTGGAAAGGAAGATTATACATTCGCCATGGGATTAAGCAGCAGCTGCTGAATCGTAAAGGAAGGGCCCGATAAGCAAATATTAATTCTGGCTGTAATAATAGAGGGGAACAGATTACTGAAGGATAAAGCTGCTCGTTTGAACGATTCCCCTGTTACGAAAGTCCCATTCAGCGGGGATTTTCAATATTCACTCCACTGAGAATGCTATAATTAAGTCTGCAAAGGTTTATTCTCGGTTTTCCCATGTTTCAGAAAAGATCTGCTGCATTGTCTTGCAGGAGAATGAACTAACACACACACACAAACCACACACACACACACAGAGAGAGACACATACACACACAAGACCCACATGTGATCCAAGTAGAACAGGACCTCATCTTCCTTAAGGGGTATAGAAACCTTGAAAGTTTCTTGAAGGACATCCTGCTCTCACCTGCTCTCTTAAAGGTAAAGGTTCCCCTTGCATAACTGTGCTAGTTGTTCCCCGCTCTAGGGGGCAGTGCTCATCTCCGTCACAAAGCCAAAGAAGAGCCAGCACTGTCCAAAGACGTCTCCGTGGTCATGTGGCCGGCATGACTAAACGCCAAAGGCACACGGAACGCTGTTACCTTCCCGCCAAAGGTGGTCCCTATTTTTCTACTTGCATTTTTTTAATGTGCTTTCAAACTGCTAGGTTGGCAGAAGCTGCTGGGACAAGGAACGGGAGCTCACTCTGTGACGCGGCGCTAAGGATTCGAACCGCCGAGCTGCCAACCTTTCTGATCGTCAAGCTCAGCGTCTTAGCCACTGAGCCACTGCGTCACCATCTCTTACTGTACAGCTAGTCAGAATGTAACAGAAAAACCTTGGGAGGGTCTTCTAGTCCAACTCCCCCCTCAAGCAGGAGACCCTAGACCATATATCAGACAAATAGCCATCCAATCTCTTCTTAAAAACTTCCAGTGTTGGAGCATTCACAACTTCCAGAGGCAAGGTGTTCCACCGGTTAATTGTTCTCACAGCTAGAAAATTTCTCCTTAGTTCTAGGTTGCTTCTCTCCTTGATCAGTTTCCATCTATTGTTTCTTGTCTTGCCTTCAGGTGCCTTGGAGAATAGCTTGACTTCCTCTTCTTTGAGGCAGCCCCTTAGATATTGGAAGACTGCTATCATGTCACCCCTAGAACTTCTTTTCATTAAACTAGACCAGGGGTCTTCGAACTTGACAGCTTTAAGACTTGTGGACTTCAACTCCCAGAATTCCTCTTCCAGTCATGTTAGCCCAGGAATTCTGGGAGTTGAAGTCCACAAGTCTTAAAATTGTCAAGTTTGAAGACCCTTGCTGTAATCGTTCCATCTAGTTATTGCTTATATTCTATTATATTAAAAATTACATGTGCTAACATGTCTGGAGGAGGAATTCTGGGAGTTGGGAAGTCCACCCGTCTTAAACTTGCCAAGTTTGAAGACCCTTGTGATAGATGATAGACAGATAAGAGAGAGAGAGAGAGAGAGAGAGAGAGATGATAGATTGATAGGTGATAGGTGGCAGATCAGGAATCTTCAAACTTGACAGCTTTAAGACTTGTGGACTTTAACTCCCAGAATTCCTCCTCCAGTCATGTTAGCCCAGGAATTCTGGGAGTTCAAGTCCACAAGACTTAAACTTGCCAAGTTTGAAGACCCTTGAGATAGATAGATAGATAGATTGATAGATAGATAGATAGATAGATAGATAGATAGATAGATTAGACAGACTGATTAGACAGATTAGATAGATAGATAGAGATAGAAATAGAAATAGATAAGAGATGGGATAGAAGATAGATACTGTAGATCGGGGTCTTCCAACTTGACAGCTTTAAGACTTGTGGACTTCAACTCCCAGAATTCCTCCTCCAGTCATGTTAGCCCAGGAATTCTGGGAGTTCAAGTCCACAAGACTTAAACTTGCCAAGTTTGAAGACCGTTGAACTAGACATACCCAATTCCTGCAACTGTTATCATGGGATAGGGGGCACTGAAAGCACACACTCACTCTCTCTCTCCCTCCCTCCCTCCCTCCCTCCCTCCCTCCCTCTCCCTCCCTCCCTCCCTCCCTCTCTCTCTCTCTCTCTCTCTCTCTCTCTCTTGGTAGATCTGTCGTTGGACTGTCTCAAGCCTGACACCTACTGGTCCAACCCTGAATTCTGCAGAAGAACAAAACAACGGATATCCAGGTAGCCCAGGAGGAGACTTAGTGGGGAAGAGGGGAAAAGCAATATTCTTTCTCCCATTCCACAGTCAGGAAACCTCTGAAAGTCTTAGTTTAATGCAAGTGAGAAGAATAGGAGGAAAAGAACCTACCCCGTCTGGCTCCATATTGGACAGGTATCACTGCGGATGGTCCTGACTGGTGATCTTTGAAGAGCCCAATGGACTGATGATTAAATACGATGCTATTTCAACTTCTCTTTTTTTAAAAAAAAAAGTGCCACATAAGCCAACCTGGCAACGAAATCGTCAGAGAGAGGAACGGCACGAAAATGTTCGCAAGGCAATGCTGAAGAAGCCAAATAGCTCTGCTGGTTTCCCGCTATTGGAAAAAGGTATTGATTGCCGATTTGATTGTGTCTGGTGGGTGGAAACATACATTTAGAAGAGCTGTCTTGCTTGGGGCAAGAAAAAAATTCCTTGGGACCAATCTTGTGTTTACAGCAGCGTGTATCTAATAGTATAAACAGAGGGATACAATCGAGATCAAGGGAGGTACTAATAGCACTCTATAAAGCCTTAGTAAGACCACACCTAGAGTACTGCATCCAGTTTTGGTCACCACATTATAAAAAAGATGTTGAGACTCTAGAAAAAGTACAGAGAAGAGCAACCAGGATGATGAGGGGACTGGAGGCTAAAACATACGATGAATGGTTGTAGGAACCGGGTCTGGCTAGTCTAGTAAAGAGAAGGACCAGGGGAGACGGGAGAGCAGCCTTCCAATATCTGAGGGGCTGCCCCAGAGAGGAGGAAGGGGGTCAAGCTATTTTCTAAAGCACCTGTAGGCCGGACAAGGAATAATGGATGGAAACTGAACAAGGAGAGATTCAACCTGGAAATAAGGAGAAACTTTCTGACAGTGAGAACAATCAACCCATGGAACAGAAGTTGCCCTCGGAAGTTGTGGGAGCACCATCACTTGAGACTTTCAAGAAGAGACTGGGCTGCCATTTGTCAGAAATGGTGTAGGGTCTCCTGCTTGGGCAGGGAGGGTTGGACTAGATGACCTATAAGGTCCCTTCCAACTCTGATTATCTGTTAAATCTGTCAGTTGAGGCACTTCCTTGAGCAGCTCAGCCCTCACAGGCTTGGGAATTGTTTCTGTTAGGCTACAACAATCTCCCCCATCTCTCTCCACCTCAACTATGGCCAAGCAACCAGAAAGACCCAAGAAAGCAGATTCACAGACTGAACTAACCTGAAATTACCTTGGCTTTGTGATGGTAAAGAGGGCCCATAAATGATCAGCCACGGTTAATCGATCAGATCTTGATTTACAGGCATAAACCAACATTACTACAGTTAAGTAATGGTGGTTAGTATCATTCATTGAATGAAGCAAACGTTTTGTTTCTTTTGCTCCTATCACTTGGTGCTGTAGGAGAAGAAGTGTCAGAACTGTAGGCAGAGTTAAAAGAGGGATCAGTCTGGAATCCCTACGTGGTCACAAATGACCTAAGTTCACCTCCCTTGAATGTTACAAATGTTAAACGAACAAGGCCGTTGTAAAGGCAGTCATTAAGAAAATCCATTGTCCTCCATAAGTGTTTTTTTTTTTTGCCAGAAACTGGAAGTAAACACAGGTTTCTGGCAGAAAAAACAAACAAACCCTGTAACAAAATCATGGGACATAAATGCAGCCCAATTGATCACATGCATCCAAAATTGATTACATGGCTGGGGAGCTCCGTCATAACTTTGAAGAGTCACCAGTCATAACTTGAGGGTTATTTGTATTGGTTTGTTGCTATGGAGCATATTTGGTCTAGTGGTTAAGGCACCAGGCTAGAAATCAAGAGATGGTAAGTTCCGGTCCCACCTTAAGCAGGAGAGCCGGGTTTTTTGGGGGGGGCGGGGGTGTCTTTGGACCAATCACTGGGAGATGGTGAGTTCTAGTCCTGCTTTGAAAGCCAACTGGGTGACCTTGTCCTAGTCATTCTCCCTCAACCAGTGGTGTATTAACCATTAAGCAGGCTAAGCATCAGAGGTGGTATTCAGCAGGTTCTGACCAGTTCTGGAGAACCAATAGCGGAAATTTTGAGTAGTTTGGAATCCCACCTCTGACTGGCCCCGCCCCCATCTCTTCTCCGCCTCCCATTGAGTCCTAGCTGATTGGCTAGGTCTCCTTTGGTTGCCCTGCACAGGAGAACGGAGCTGGAAAGCAGGTTAGTGGGGTGGGGAGGGAATAGGGATTTTGCAGTATCCTTCCCCTGCCACGCCCACCAAGCCACACCCACAGAACCAGTAGTAAAAAAAAATTTGAATCCCACCACGGCTAAGCACGTGCTTAGGGCACCAGGCCCCAAAATGGGCACCACAAAAACGTTTATGTAGCCCAAAACTTGCCTTCCTTTGTACAGTACATACAACGGAGGGGGGCACCAGTGCTTAGGGCGCCAGTGAGCCTTCATCTGCCACTGCTCTCAACCCAACTCATAAGATTCTTGTTTTGGGGTGGCGGGTGGGGAAGAGGAAGAGGATAGTATGGTGAATATGGTCAGCGTCTTGAGTTATTTTTAGGCAGGATACAAATAAATGAGAAGCAACGTGATGGTTGGATCCCAAGGTCCTCTGCAGCCGCCCCATAGCTTTTTCATGAGGCATGGGACTTGGGATAATAACTCACTAATGTGTGACAACTTTTGCTTCCCCCAATTTAATACTTAGCCTCCGTGCTGGGAGAAGTGAAACCCAGCCCAGAGGGAATCTCCGGGCTGGAGAACGCTGGAATCGAAAATGCAAGACCCAAAATACAGATCATCTGTAAACGTCAGATTCCTGAGCTCCTACACATTTCTCTCTGCTTTTGCACCTGCTAGCCAATTAATAGAAAACGACTGTAGTCGGAGGGAGGGCAGCTAATAAAGTCCTATTAATTATTGAATTTAATTTAGTTCTCGAGAAGAAGCCTATCTGGGACGTTTGCTTCTGCTGGGTTGCAAATGCTGGTTCTACCCTCCTCCAGGAAAAAAAAAAAAAAAAACGTGTTTTCTTGCACACGGTTTGGCATTCCGAGAGCCTAATTCATCTTCATTCAGCGCCGAAGCTTATGAAATATTCAAGGCTGTTGCATGTTAACCATTTGCCTATAAATAAGTTATTTCCTTGACTCAGTAGGATGTTTGTCCTGTCCAGCACATTTCAGAGAACTGTTTCCTTGTGAAAATGCTTCCTCGTTCCCCTTTAGCTGTCACGAATACCTGCCACCAGGGGTATTTTGGGATGAAAGGAGAAGGAGTGCGTCCCTTCGCAACAGCAATGTCCTGGAAAGGATTGGCCCTCTGCTCAAAGGAGTGTGTGAAAGGAGGAACCTGCCATCCCTCAATAGACGTTAGACCTTCAACAGATCACCCTCAAGCCCTCTACTCAAACAGGACAGTGGTGGGTGGTCTTTCTAAGCTTGGCTATGATCCAGAGTAACAGAATAAGAGAGTTGGAAGGGACTTTGGAGGTCTTCTAGTCCAACCCCTGCTCAAGCATAGGAGACCCTAGACCAGGAGTGTCAAATTCAAGGCCCAGGGCCCAGATCCAGCCCATGAGGTGCTTAGATCTGGCTTGCAAGGCTGCCCTTGAAATACCAAAGGACCGGCCCATAGGGACTCTGCCAATGAAAACGGAGCCCATGAGGGCTACGCATGGCCCTCCAGAGC
The DNA here is from genome assembly GCF_900518735.1 of Pseudonaja textilis. The sequence continues at coordinate 6,453,475 of NW_020769352.1, forward strand.
TCAATTTTCCCTGGCAGAGGGTTGCAGGAGGTTGTCGCAGCCAAAAATGGAGCTCGGGAGGCTGTTTTCACTGGCAGAGTGCTCAGGCCACCACAGGTGCCCCCGCCAACACAAGTGACGTCATGTTGACCAGGCCCACCTTGGCCACACCCACCCCAGCCCCACGAGGTCAAACACAAACCTGATGTGGCCCTTGTCAGTATATTCCTGAACTGGAAAAGAACTTGGTAACAAGCTCAGCAATGAATAGGCTTAGCAACTAAATCAGCCAATGAGGATAGTTTGGAAACTGAAACTAGAAGTAGTCTAGGCTGGAAACTGAAACTAAAAGTAGTCTAGGCTTGCCCCTATATTAAGCTCTGCAACTCTGCAGCTATATTGAGCTCCGAGTCTTTGTCTATCGAAGATGAAACTAACTTACTTCTTGCTTGCTGAAGGCTGGAGCTTTGCTCTGAACTTGCAACGTCTTTCTGTTTGAGTTTGCTCCGTGTTGGAGAAAATCTACAACTGGTTTGTAAAATCTACTTATGTTTATAAAGATGTTAAATGAAGCATCAGCCATCTGTGTTTATTTTTCTGGCACTGAATTATCGCTGCAAAACTCTCAATAGCCCCCAGTGAAGTTGAGTTTGACCCCCCTGCCCTAGACTATTTCAGACAAACGGTTGTCCAATCTCTTCTTGAAAACTTCCAGTCATGGATCACCCACAACTTCTGAAGAAAAGCCATTCCACTGGTTGGTGGTCCTCACTGTTAGGAAATTCCTCCAAAATTCCAGTTTGCTTCTCTCCTTGGTTAGTTTCCATCCGTTGCTTCTTGTCCTGCCTTCAGGTGCTTTGGAGAATAGCTTGACCCTTTTCTTCAATAGATTCAGGGACTGAGTGTCTGTGGAGATTTTCAGTCATCCAGCTCATAGTTGTCTTAAAGGTGTTTCTTCAAAAGGCCACTGGACTGTTTTTTTTTCCTTGAGGAAGAAGAACAAAACATTTTGTTTGTCATCCAAGAATCATCACAACGGATGACGTTTCTTGGATGAGAAACAAAATGTTTTTGTTCTTCTTCGTGAGGGGAAAAAACAGTCCAGTAGCTTTTTGAAGAAACACCTTTGAGACATTCAGGGAGTGATGTAGGAAGGTCCCCATTTCAAAACATTAGGACCATGATGGCGAACCTATGGCACTCCTGCCACAGGTGGCACGCAGAGCCATTTGTGCGGGCACGCGAGCCTCAGGTAAAGTTACCTCAGTGCGCATGCACACGCCTCCCAGCTGATTTTCAGGCCTTTTTCAGCCTCCCAGAGGCTTGAGGGAAGCCTCTGCAGCCTTTGCAGGCCAAAAAATAGGCCCGTTTTGTCACTTCCTGTGAAACGGGCCCATTTTTCGGCCTGCAAAGGCTGCAGAGGCTTCCCTCAAGCCTCTGGGAGGCCAAAAGAGGCCTCAGACAGGCCAAAAATCAGCTGGGAGGTGCAGTGCAGGTAAGGAGGAGGGGTGACATTATGCATGCATGTGCATGGTGCATGGGGTGGCCGCACGCATTGCCTTCTGGGCAGGGTGGGATTCAAATTTTTTAACAACTGGTTCTGTGGGCGTGGATTAGGTGGTGAGCGTGGTTTGGTAGTCATGTTATTGTCTGGGCGTGGCCAACTCAATATCACACACATTGAGGCACTCATCTCCTTGCCTGGCCTCTCATGACTGTGGGGATGGTGCAACAGTTGTAAGTGTGAAAAACGGTCATAAGTCACTTTTTTCAGTGCCATTGTAACTTTGAATGATCACTCCACACAAGCAAAGTGCCAGTAAAGGAGCGGAAAAAAAAACTCTAGAGAAGTTCCTGAGACAGGAAGTCTAGTCCTGCCAAGAATGTAATAAGGGTTAACGGAGAGGCAGTTTCTGTAAGCAACACCAGAATGTTTCCTTCCTGCCTTCCTTACAGGATTAGCCCAGTAATTTCTTCTAACAACCGGTTCTCCGAACTGCTTAGAATGTTAACAACCAGTTCTAGCGAATAAGTGCAAACCTGTAGAATCCCATCCCTGCTTCTGGGTGCTGGCACGCAAGCACACATGTGCAAGCACGCGCACAATTTTTGGCACAGGACCCCAAAAAGTTTAGCCATCACTGCATTAGGACCTGTGGACTGAGGAATGGGGAAGACATCCCACTGAAAGGTAATTGAGATGTTTGCTTTGAACCTTAGATGAACGGTGTCTTCCTTCAAGTTCTTCTTCTTTTTTTTTACTCCTGATCCTTAGCAATCTTGAGGAAAGGACTCCAGGGGTGCTTCTATTCTCGTCTTTTTGGAGTCTAGCAACTACAGGGTTTGTCAAACAGAGTCACGTTGCAGACTGGCTAGTAATTGGCACCTCTGGAGCAAACCTGCTTGAGGCCTGTTGCAGCTAATAAATCATGCGGCGCCTGGGGAAAAAGCTCTCCTGTTGAGTGGTCCGCAGCTCCCAGCAAGGAGCAGGACCTTTCCCTCTACGAAAAAGGTCACTGCTAAAAAGTTTCCATCACAAGTCTCCCAGAACCAGCAGCATCCAACAGGCCGAGCACTCGGAAAGCACGTAAGATATCTAGAGTCAGTTAGGAGTCATCGAGCCGGCTCGTAATTCCTCAGTGAAAGAAGTATTTCTCGAGACCGAACTAATAATGACAAGGTGGTTTGGAAGGAAAACTCTCAGTGCAAAAGGTGTTGCTGGTAAGAACCTCAGATTTTTTTAAAAAAACTGATCGTAACAGCGCACAGGTCAGGTAGTACTCCATTCCCTGTGTCTAATGAGAATTCAGCAAGGGAAGGTGGCTGGTGGCCTGTCAGATCATAAATCCCTTTGGAATTGTTTTTTACTGACATTTTGGGGCTGCTCAGATGCAAAGTTGGTGTTTGTCTACTGTGTCAGGAAGAGGCTGCTGTGATTACCGGCCTCTTACTGCAATTTGTATGCAGAAAGAATTACAAGCACAGGGCGTGAGGGCTGGGTAGCAATTGGAACTTCGATCTTATATATGTCGATGTCAACAAGACTATTGTATGCACAAATATGGAAGGACATTTCAATCCCCACTATGGACGAAGCTGATAGAAATGGCAGAGATGGATAAATTGACCGTTTTGATCAATGAAAAGAATATAAGTACCATATTGTTCGGACTATAAGACGCTCCAGAGTATAAGACACGCCTAGGAAAATTAGACTAGACTAGACTAGACTAGACTAGACTAGACTAGAATAGAATAGAATAGAATAGAATAGAATAAAATAGAATAGAATAGAATAGAATAGAATAGAATAGAATAGAATAGAA
>NW_020769352.1:6476509-6500178 GCF_900518735.1 Pseudonaja textilis
AAGAAGAAGAAGAAGAAGAAGAAGAAGAAGAAGAAGAAGAAGAAGAACCAAGTAGCCCCACATCACTGCATCCTCCAGGTCATGGAAATCCAATGTATGCATTTAAACGAACACAAATGCTTGATTCAGAAAGATTACTACTTATACTGGATCAAGAGATAGTTGGTATGAACTCTAACAGAGCCGCCTCTGAAGCTCTTGGTTCCCAGGGTCTTGATGTCCTCTCCTCCTGACTCATATCTTCAAACTTCCCATTTCTAGGAAGCAGCTTGTTCACTCTTTGGAATGAGCTCTTCTCGCCAGCAAAAGCGGCTCAACCCCAGCACGCTATCTTCACTGGTGGGAAAACTGCCTCCCGTCATGGCACAGCCTCCCCTCAGACCACCTTCCCACCATCGCTGGTGGTCCCGTTTCTTCAGCAGACAGCCCTTCTCCAAGATTCCCACGGCAGAGCACCCAATGGACTTCTCTGGGTCCCTCCTACTTTGAAAGGGGAGGCCCCAACCCTGTGGCAACTCAAGAGGGTTGGGGGGCACTGCTCAGGTGAGTGGAGAACCTGCTCCTCCAGCTACGCCTAAGGCAGAAGAGAGCAGCCGCTTCGAGGAATGGGAGCTGTTACGTTCCCATCAACGCCGCTCTTCTGATCACCACCCCTTGGCCCGAAGGCATATCCAGATTTGTTTGCATTTTCAAAGGCTTAAGTAATCTGAAACAGGATCTCTCCTCTCCACCTCGCCTGGTTTTCCTTGCTACAGTGGGAGAAAATGGCACTTATTTCGTACACTGTAACATTCTTCTCCAAATTTGCCTCATGATGGCCCTCCAGATGTTGCACAACTCTCGGCAGCCTCAGGCAACATGACCAAGAATGAGGAGAGGCAACATCCCACAACATCTGGATAGCCTAAAATCCCCTTGCCCGTGATCTCAATGTGATGCGAAGGTCCATCTGTTTCAGGAAATGTGAGTTTCTAGTCTTGGAGACCACCATGCTTAAGCGGTCGCCTTCAGAGAGGCCCCAAAAGAACTGCAGCCTGTGATCAAGTTAGCCCCCTCCCCAGGGTCTGGGAACAAGCCACAGATGTGCTAGCCCTGTTTGGATCCGATACAATCTCAATGTTTAAATTATCTATGGGTTTGAAGCTCTTGTCATTGAAGGACAATTGTTTGAATATTGTTTGCAAACCTTTATTGTTTTCCAAACAACCATGTTGGTTGAATCACAGAATCATAATGCTGGAAAGGAATATGAAGGTCTTTCTAGGCAGGAATGTTTATTCCATCTTGGTTGTCCAATCTTTCTCAGGCACAAATAACCAGGAAGCCAAATAATTTATTATTGCTACCTACTTACACAAGACTTTAGTCAACTGTCAAATCTAAATTGGCTCTAGATAAGGATCAAGGGAATTCACCTGGGTCTCTTGTGGCAATGCAATGATTCCAAACTGATGACACATTTAACTCCACCTTCTAGCTCAGTCTGCTCTTCTCCTACAATCTCTTCTCGGAAACCTCCAGAGATGGAGCACCCACAATCCAGGAGGCAAGCTTTTCGACTGATTGATCATTCTCACTGTCAGGAATTTCCTCCTCATTTCTAGATTGGATCTCTCTTTAATGAACTTCCACCCATTGCTTCTTCTCCTGCCTTCAGGGCAGGGGTGGGATTCTACAGGTTCGCACCTATTCGCTAGAACCGGTTGTTAACACTCTAAGCAGTTCAGAGAACTGGTTGTTAAAAGAAATTACTGGGCTAATCCTGTAAGGAAGGCAGGAAGGAAACATTCTGGTGTTGCTTACAGAAATTGCCTCTCCATTAACCCTTATTACATTCTTGGCAAGACTAGACTTCCTGTCTCTGGAACTTCTCTGTGTTTTTTTTTCCCTTCCTTTGCTGGTACTCTGCTTGTGTGGAGTGACCATTCAAAGTTACAATGGCCCTGAAAAAAAAAAAGGCTTATGACCCTTTTTCACACTTACGACTGTTGCAGCATCCCCACAGTCACGAGAGGCCAGGCGAGGAGATCGGCGCGCCTCGATGTGAGTGATGTTGAGTTGGCCATGCCCAGCCAGTCACTTGACTACCAAGCCATGTCCACCCAGTCACATGACCACCGAGCCACGCCCACCACCGAAGCCATGTCCACAGAACCGGTTGTTAAAACATTTGAATCCCACCCCCGCTTGAGGGGCTTTGGAGAAGAAGTCAACCCTCTCTTCTCCATGACAGCCCTTGAAGATGCTACCAAGTCACCCCTCGCGCTAAAAACTTCATTAGGCTAAACACACCCAGGTGCCTTACCCCACAGGCTTTACCCCGTACCACACTGGAGGGGGAAGGGACGATAAAATGGATGGGGAAGGCCAGGAAAGGATGAAGCAAAGCCTGTAAGTTTATCCAACATTTCATTTTTGGCAGAGGTTTCTCTGCTTCTGACATCAGCTCTGCTATTTCCAATCCCTGAGGGGGGAAAGGAGGGGGAACCAGGAGTGGGGAAGAAAATAAACTTGGAAAAAATAGGCCAAGATAGGACATATTTCTTTGGGTTTCTGCAGGGTGCCCTGGTTTGAAGGCTCGGTTTGTTTGGAGAAAGGGTTGGCGGGACAGCCGCCCCCCAGATGCGACTTAAAAAGCAGGGGTGGCCCGTCCACCAACATCCCATCACGAGCTCGAGGGGTTTGGTTTTGTTTTGATTTGGGTTTTGGGTTTTTTTTTTGAGCCTTCCCCAATCTCCCCCTCGACTTCGCTGAGCTGGCCTCCTTCCTGCAGCCTTTGAGCTGAGAATTGGAAACAGCAGGGGAAAAATAAATTAAAACACAGCCAAGAGTTTAAAGACACAAAATCCTCCGATAACTTGGCTTTCGGTCGCCTGGGCGTCCCACGGTGTGATGGCCTGCAAGAGGCCAAAAGTCTTTGGAGGATCCGGACCTCAGCTTTCAGGGCTTGACATCTGGGTTCTCCTCCACATTTGTGTGTGTGTCTGTGTGTGTGTGTGTGTGTGTGTGTGTTTAAAGGCAATGCCATTGGTTTAATGAGCCCAGGAAGGGCTCAGTATATGCAACGGGTTTGGTATCCTCTTCCCTCAATATATAAACAACGCAATAAAATTGCATCGCTCGGATTTCTGCACTGGGCCAAGGAACTTCAGCGCTCCAAAAGGATTTGTGAGAAGAAGGGGCCAAGCAAGGCTCCCCTCCCCCCCCCCCCCCCACCCCCCCCCCCCCCCCGAGCATGGAAAATAGGCTAAGATAGACTTACTATTTATATACTCTTCCTTTCTGCCCATAACTGAGAGGCCGGTCTCAGGGGAATTTTCCAAAGGCAACTTAAAAGCTGCGGACACTTGAACGTGTTGATATAGTTAATTGTACACAGGGTGATGAGAAGTTTAAGAAAGCTGAGAGGGATATGTGGATACTCAGCAGCAAGAGTGAGACTTCTGGTCTTTCTTTAGCGGGTCCCTCAAGAATCCTTAAGGCTGTTGGGTCAGTTCTTTAAATCTCCTTCAGGTGATAATGGCTGATTCCCTTGGCGGATCTCTCTCGTTCTCTCTATCCGTAAGATGGGATCTTGGAATTCCATCCAAGGAACAAGGTGAACCCCCCGGTTGTAGTATTTCTCTCCCATGCAATCAGGTCACCTCCATCTCAAGGTGCTTCCATGTGCTGAGAAAACTAGGTTGTCTACCTTCAAACCCAAGGGCAGATCAGGCACAAAACGGCATTAACTCATGATTTCTGTTTGGTGAGCTCTTGTTTTCAGTGAGAAGAATGTGGTTTAAGATACATAGCCAAAATGGCGTTAAGAGTTGTTCACCTAATCTCACATAGCTTTTTCTCTGGTAATATCACACTACTAACTACAGCATACAAAACATTTGCTAGACGAATACTCGAATACAGCTCATCAGTCTGGAACCCACATTACGTATCTGATATTAACACAGTTGAGAAAGTCCAGAAATATTTCACAAGAAGAGTTCTCCACTCCTCTACTTGTTGCAGAATACCTTGTGCCACCAGACTTGAAATTCTAGACCTAGAAAACCTACAACTACGCCGCCTTTGGTCTGATCTAAGTATAGTATATAAAATCATACATTGCAATGTCCTACCAGTCAATGAATACTTCAACTTCAACCATAACAACACAACAGCAAACAATAGATACAAACTCAAGGTTAATCGCACCAAACTCGATTGCAGGAAATACGACTTCAGCCACAGAATGCTCAATGTCTGGAATACTCTACCTGACTCTGTGGTTTCTTCCCCAAACCCCAAAAACTTTAACCTTAGACTGTCTACTATTGACCATGTCACGCCTTTCCTAAGAGGTCTGTAGGGGGCGTGCATAAGCGCACCAATGTGTCTACCGTCCCTGTCCTATTGTTTCTTTTATTTTTCTTATATGTATCCATGTATTCATAACTATGTTTTACTTATACCTATTATCTTGTAAGCAATTGACAAATAAAAAATAAATAAAAAATAAATCTGGATTAGCTTTACCAGGCCTTACATCTCATCCGTTTGGAACATCAGCTGGCCTGTTTCACCCATAAAATATAAAGGAGGACAGTCAATCTCTCCTTCTGCTATTTTCCTTTGCTCACACCTGTTTTCTCAAAGTTCTTTTTGTGTGGCATGTTGTGAATCCTTCTCTCTCACATAGCTGAGCATTACGTGCTTCGAAGTTGCAGCCTGTTCAGTTCCCTTCCGGGACATTGGCAGGCAAAGCCTTGGGGGAGTGCAGAAAAATCAACAGGGGCCTTTTTCAGGAATGAAATGAAGCAGAGTTTGGATTGGAAATTGACTTCAGAAAGAAGAGAAAGGTTACTGGGTTGCTTCAACAGGAAACAGCCTCAAAGCATAAGAAAATATTGTGGGTAAGCCGACACTTCTGTGCCCTGTCATGGAAGCAATCATAGGGCCAACCTTGAGTTTAAGAAAGTTTCGCTTTAGCTTGTTTAAGTTTTCAGTTTATTTTATTGTCCTGACAGGCAGAACAATTAACCAGTGGATTATTTTGCCTCCAGAAGCTGCGGGTGCTCCATCAGTGGAGGTTTTTAAGAAAAGATCGGACAACCATTTGTCTGAAGTGGTGTAGGGTTTTCAGCCTCAGCAGGGGGTTGGACTAGAAGACCTCCAAGGTCCCTTCCAACTCTGTTATTCTATTGTATTCTATTGTCATTGCGAAATTAAATGCCATCTTCAGTGTTCAAGAAAGATGTTATTGATTTGTCCTTCTGCCGGAAAAGCTCCGGTGTTTATTCACCCTTTCTCTGCCCTTGAACTAAATCCAAACAGAAATCTAACCCACTTGAATAAACTTACCTGCTGTTCCAAAACATAAGAGAAGCACAGAAACAAGAGGAGGGCGAGGGGAGGACATTTAGGCAAAGTCAAGAAAATAATTCACATTAGAAAGGATCGTTGTGCTTTGTTGCAGCGGTGAATTCTGTGTTTATCAATGATCTCCAACTAGCAATTTGCTTTTCCCGTTTATCTCCCTTTCCCAGCTTCCGATAACTCTGAAAATCTTTCTCAATGCACTTATTTCGTCTCTATCAGGGGTCTCCAAACTTGTGAACTTCAACTCCCAGAAATGTCACAAGGGTGAGGGTGCTGCTTTGTTCCCTATAGCACCTGAGCGCAGGATGGATGGAAGCTTAAGGAAAGAGAGAGATGCGTGCTGGAAATAAGGAGGAATTTCCTGACAGTGAGAACAATTCATCAGTGAGATGGCTGGTCTCCAGAAGTTATGAATGCTCCAACACTGGAAATTTTAAAGAAGAAATCAGAGAACCGTTTTCCTTGGATGGTATAAGCACTCCTGCCTTGGCAGGGGTGTGTGGAATAGAAAACATCCAAGGTCCCTTAGAGCCTTGTGATGGTATGATTCTTTTGTGACTTTTTTTTAAAGCTTTTGCCAAATAATTTCTGTCGACTGAAAAGCAAACGGGAAGGACATGCCTTTGTTCCGAGGTTCCCAACCAAGAAAATAAAATAATATTTGCGGGCTGAGATGGAAGACGCATGAACGATTCTGTGCACATTCTCCAAGCTTAAAATCCTAGTGCATGCTATAAACTGTTTGGTTTGACTTGGAGAAGTTGTGACTGTCCCTTTTTTCCTTCACCTGGTTCCAGGAAGCCCAAGAAAGCTGGATCGAGCGGCTCCTTCCTTGCCTATTTCGGAAATATGCCACCTAATTTCTCGCTGAACTTTTCTTTTCAGGCTAGAGGGAGAGAGTAACGCTGGAAGGCTAACCGTTGAAAACTGGCTGGTTTTAGGACCCTGTGAGCAGTTTGCTTGTAGAAGGTCCTAAAACATCCCCAGCATTTCTGAGAGCTGGTTGCTTATTCATTCAGAGCAGGAACAAAACCATCCAGCAACTGAGATCCACCAACTTCCTTTGCAAACAAGGGAATGTAAAAAAGAAAGAAAGAAAGAAAGAAACCCAACACACAGAAGACCAAAAAATCAAGGAAAACGTTTGAGGTTCTTCTCTCTCTTCTTCTCTCTCTCTCTCTCTCTCTCTCTCTCTCTCTCTCTCTTTCTCTCTCTCTCTCTCTCTCTCTCTCTCTTTCTCTCTCCCCTTTGCTCCAGAGCCTCATTCTTTGCAGGCTTTTTTCCCTCCATAACCTCAAGATGAAATTTTCTGAGAACTGCTGGGACGTCTTAGCAGAAGTGAGGAATGGACAGCGTTGAGATCGGCTTGCGGAGGGAAGCAGAGAAGGAAAGAAGCCAGTCCTTAGAATTCAGCTCCGGGGGCTGTTTCACGGAGGTGTTTTCCTACTCCGACGAACGTCCACCAAGGCCAAGCCTGTTGATCTCGGCCTCAACATGACAGCTCACAGCTTCTGGGACCTCTGGGTATTGATGGGTTCTGCTGCCTTCTTGCTGGTCCGTGGACAATATCCACAACGGGGCAATGCGGACAATGGTCACTGGAGGCAGATGATCCAGTGGGAGAATAATGGGAGGCTGTACAGTCTCCTGAACTCCGGCTCGGAGTATGTCCCGGCCAGCCACGTAAGAGCCGAGAGCAGCGCCAGAGTGATGTTGGCCGATGCTGCCACTAACCAAGGACAACGCACTGCAGGGAACACTCGAAGACAAGCGCCAACTTTACCCATCAGGTCAGGATCTGATACAGTCCGGGGACAAACCAGGCACCCCTTTGGTTTTGGGCAGGTCCCAGACAACTGGAGAGATGGAACCACCGGAGACAGTAGCTCCAACTCCCATCGTCCTTGGTCCTCCACGCCTCGTCAACGGCAGGTGGGCGCTGCGTCCTCTTCCTCTTCGTACGTCGCGTTTGGGCAGCTCTACCCACAGGGCAGCTACCCTCAGCCCCCTTATGCCAACCAGTATGAGGCCTATGACCCACAGGCGCCACGGGTGTATGACGAGAGCCACAATTACTACCGTACCACTGGGACGTGGGGCGGCGCTGTGGCAGCTGCCGCAGCCAGCGCTGGGGTGGTGAACCCTTTTCAACCCAGAGCGAGGTACGAAGAGTATTCAGAGGAACAGAATCCCTACCAAGCTCAACCCTATGCCCCTGTCCAGGAGAGGCCATATGTGCCTCCTGCCCAACAGCTCCCATCTCCGGATGGCTTAGACAGACGGTATTCCCACAGCCTCTACCACGATACTGGAACTAGCTTTGACCAAAATGTCCCGGATTCCTACGCGTCTACCCAGAATCAGGGCCAAGGCGTCCCTCTCGCAGACAACTTACATGTCCACTCCGCATCGCCTGCCAATGCTGGTACCGGCTATGGGAACGAGCCATGGGTGAGGCAGTATCCTCCTTTTGGGCAGGTTCCCGAACAGCCCTACATCCCTGCCCGCAACGTGGAACCCCAGCCTCCTTTCCGGCCCTTAGACCCCCAAGGGGTCCCTCGGCCCGAGCCCTACCTTCCTATCCGGAATTCTGAAACTCCCCAGGTGATTCCAGACAACCAAGGGGTCAACCAAGGCCGCATGAGTGTGGGCAGCATCTACAGACCAAATCAGAATGGACGCGGTAAGTCTTTGACTACGGCAGGGGTCTTCAAACTTGACAGCTTGAAGACCTCTACTCCCAGAATTCCTCCACCAGTCATGTTAGCTCAGGAAATTTGGGGAGTTGAAGTCCACAAGTCTTAAACTCGCCAGGTTTGAAGACCCTTGGACTTTGGGAAGAGTGCTTGAGGGGGAGGTGTCTCCTGTGGGATTTTGGAGAGTCCCAAAATTGGGACAGCTTAGGTTCCTTAGCTTTCTTTTTGGATTAACAAAACCCAAATGGGTGATTTTAATACCAGAGCAACGATGCTCAAAAGAATCATCTTCATCATTTTAGTCATTGTCTATCCGCTGTAGAATGGAGGCCTCTTCCACGTGTTTCCAACCCATACGATCCCAAGCTTTCTTTGGCCAATTGGTCTCAAAACACTTGTTGATGTCCTGGATCCATCTTGTTTTAGGTCTCTTTCATGGACACTTTTGATCCACTGGGATCCATTCTAGGACTGCCTCGGTCCACCTGCCATCAGTTCTTCTGGCTATGTGACCAGCCAATCTCCATTTCCATTCTTTTACTCTTTTGAGAGTATATTTTTGTTTGCTTTTCAATCCACGTGGAGGTCTTTCTATCTTGCCTTGTGATGCTGAGCATGGATCTTTCCCTGACTCTTCGCTCCATGCATAGCTTCTGCATCGATTGGGAGGTTATGATTGTGAGATCAAGAGAATATACTATCATAACTAGAATAGGAGGTAGTGCCAGACATCAAAATTGTCTAAGGAAGTGCTCCTTAGACGATTCATCACAGTCGATTCGTAATTTCTTTCAGTTTCATGTCCACATTAACCTCTAAGGTTTTTATCTATAACATCTGTATGGTCAAACTATGGCCAACTGTTGCTTTCCAAAGCAAATCAGGAAACCATGGGTTGAAATCCTGCATGATATTGAAGCTTAGCTTATCATCATATCTGAGCTAGTCACCATCATTATCTCATCAAGTTGGAGTAAGGTTCCTATAGCTATCAAGGTGCCCTATACCTGTCCTCTCCCCCAAGAGAAGACATCTTTTTCTGTTTCCTTATTTCAATTAGTTTTGCATTTAGTTGTCCTTCCATCTTCCCAGTTGTCAACACAATCCTCAAGATTTATAGCTGGGCAACCTTCCCGGGGCAGACATTTTCCCAAAGTCTTCCCAGTACCGTCCAAGTTGTAGATGGACTCCCTTGTTAGCCCAAAATTTCAGGACTTGTTGGAGTAAGTAAGGATGAGTAGATCAGATTCATGGTGTGAGCCGTGATTGTTCTTCATTATCTCCTTTTCTCCTTTTATGAATTGTGAAGCTTGTTGGGAGGAAGACGCTAAACTACAGGTGAAGGGCACTGTCCAACTATTTACAAAGTCTGCACTATTACTATTAATCTTCTTATCACTCCTTATCACCCATCCCCTCCCACTTGTGACTGTATGACTGTAACTTATGGACTGTTTCCTAGTATGATTTGATTGCTTATTGTCCCTATGACTATCATTAAGCGTTGTACCTGATGATTTTTGATTCTTGACAAATGTATCTTTTCTTTTATGTACACTGAGAGCATCTGCACCAAGATAAATTCCTTGTGTGTCCAATCACACTTGGCCAATAAAGAATTCTATTCTATTCTTTTCCATTCTATTCTATTCTATTCTTATTGTACCCTATGACTATCATTAAGTGTTGTACCTGATGATTCTTGACTCTTGATGAATGTATCTTTTCTTTTATGTACACTGAGAGCATTTGCACCAAGACAAATTCCTTGTGTGTCCAATCACTCTTGGCCAATAAAGAATTCTATTCTATTCTATTCTTTTCCATTCTATTCTGTTCTTATTATACCCTATGACTATCATTAAGTGTTGGACCTGATGATTCTTCACTCTTGACGAATGTATCTCTTCTCTTATGGACACTGAGAGCATTTGCACCAAGGCAAATTCCTTGTGTGTCCAATCACACTTGGCCAATAAAAAGAATTCTAATTCTAAGAACATGAGCCCTTCAAGTTCTCACATCCCTCAATCATGTACCAACCTCTTGCTTTGCCTAGTAATGTCCTCCCTGCCCATTGTTCTCCAGATGTCTTCCAGCAAGGAATGGCAAACTAATCAAGGGGAGAGCCAACCTAGAACCAAGGAGAAATTTCCTAACAGTGAGAACAATTAACCAGTGGAACCACTTGCCTCCAGAAGTTGTGAATGCTCCAACACTGGAAGTTTTTAAGAAGAGAGACTGGACAATCATTTGTCTGGAATGGTAGAGGGTCTCCTACTTGAGCAGAGAGTTGGACTAGAAGACCTCCAAAGTCCCTTCCAGTTTGTATTATGTGTTCTATTTAGTGTTTCCCTTCACTCACACTTTCAGGTCCAGCCACCCATTTCCACACCTCTCCACACCCTTTCTACCCAGCTGATGTACCTTTGCATGTTTTCTAGCCCCACTTCTTACCCACTATGCTGCTTCTCCCCACCCCGGTGATGTTTTCCGATCTTGCTGCTGGGACAAAATCGCAGAGTTTTTTAAAAGTTGTTTTGTTTCAATTACAAAGCGGTTTTCTTCCTCCCATCAACCCAGAAGACAGTAACGCCATGGTGGGAGAGACAGAGTTTCAGTATTCTAGCGCCCTCTACTGACAAACAAAAACATTGCATGTTTTCATAGTTTGGCTGTTATTCCCACCAATAATAGCCCTTCTTGGAGATAGATAGATAGATAGATAGATAGATAGATAGATAGATAGATAGATAGATGACAGATAGATAGATAGATAGATAGATAGATAGATAGATAGATAGATAGATGATAGATAGATAGATAGATGAGAGAGATAGATGACAGATAGATAGATAGATAGATAGATAGATAGATAGATAGATAGATGATAGATAGATAGATAGATAGATAGATAGATAGATAGATAGATAGATAGATGCAGGCAGGCAGAGGGTAGAGGATAGAGACAGAGATAGAGATAGAGGGAAGGAAGGAAGGAAGGAAGGAAGGAAGGAAGGAAGGAAGGAAGGAAGGAAGGAAGGAAATAAGTTTTAAAAAGATTGAGAATGCAAAAAACCCACAATAAAAACAATTAAATATAAGGCACCATGAAATGTTTTAAAACAAAAAAGGGGGACCACTACCTATTTTTGTGGCCCTAAACCTATCTCCTTTATGGAGGAAAACCTGCTGTGGTTTTCAGAAAGGACACCATTATGTGTGTGTGTGTGTGTGTGTGTGTGTGTGTGTGTGTGTGTGTCCCCTCCTCATTTAAATGATCCCTGGCTCCAACCATGGAGGACTCCATCACTAAAAGAATCAGGAAGCTAAACTAAGCCGTGGCTCGCTTTGCACGCTGCCCTAAGCTGTGGTTTGCAAATAAACTGCGATTTGTAGCTTAGCATAACGGGTGAATAAGACTCCCTGGCTTGTGTCCCCCCCACCCTGCCCCCAATTGGAGCAAAATTCCCTAAGCCAGGGGTGGCCTGAGACAAAGTGAGGGCTGAGATAAGCAATCTATCTTTTTAAACCCACCCCATAAGTCCCCCACCCCCCCTCCAGCTGACCAAATGACCAACAGATGCTAACCGCCTGCCTTGGCTCCGTCCACATGTCTCTGATTAGATTTATTTCCCTTTGCGTTTCTGTATATATGTACGGCGGTCACTTAGCAACGGCTCCACTTAGCATTCCTGCCTCAGTGTCCCACCGGGGCGGTTTTCTTTTTTCTTCCCCACCCCCCCGCCCCCCATGCCTGAGTAGGCGTTGGGGTGATTACATTTCCTCCTTTCTGCTTTCCACTTACTAAATAAACCCTGGCTTGGTCTGCAAGGGAGGAAGCGGGAGGACGTTTGTGAGATAACAACCTCACAGCAACTCTCCTTCCTTTCTGGTGCGTGGAAACCCTCCCACCCTAAAAGAGGCCTTGGACATCTTTAACCAAAGGGAGCCCGGAGCAAATTCCTTCTTCTGGATAATTCAGTTCTGTCCGGTGTGGAATCTCCTCTCTAGCGTCTCCCCCTGCCAGAGGGAAAATCTTTCAGATGTAAACAAGTCAGATAAGGTTGCTAAGCACACCAAAGCTGTGTGTTAGGCCTGAGAAGAAGCAGAATGTGCCCAGATATTCCCAGATTCAGAATAGAGCTGGAAAGGGACCTTGGAGGTCTTCTATTCCAACCCCTTGCTCAAGGAGAAGACACTATAGAACCGTGATGGCGAACCTATGGCGCGAGCCCCAGGTAAACTTACCTCACTGTGCATGCGTGCGCCTCCCAGCTGATTTTTGGCCTGTCTGGGGCCTTTTTCGGCTTCCCAGAGGCTCGAGGTAAGCCTCTGCAACCTTTGCAGGCTGAAAACCAGGCCCGTTTTGTCACTTTCCTGTATTTCTGGAAATTCTGGAAGTGACAAAACGAGCCCATTTTTTCGGCCTACAAAAGGCTGAGGAAGCTTCCCTCGAGCCTCTGGGAGGCCTAAAAAGACCTCAACTGGGCTGAAAATCAGCTGAGGTGCAGTGCAGATAAGGGGGCGGTGCGGGAAATCACGCGTGCATGTGTAGGGGGTGGTGGCCCTCACGCATTGCCTTCTGGGTGCTGGCACAGGAGCACACGCGCACAGGACAATTTTGGGCACAGGAGCCCAAAAAGGTTAGCCACCACTGCTATAGAAGTTGAGACAAGTAGCTGTCCAGTCTTTTAAAAACCTCCAGTGATGGAGAGTGTCCACAATTTCTGGTGGCCAGCTGTTCCACTGGTTAATTGTCCTCACTGGTAGGAAGTTTCTCCTTAATTCCAGGTTGCTTGGTTGCCTTCCTTGGTTAGTTTCCATCGATTGTTCCTTGTCTTTCCTTCTGGTGCTTTGGAGAATAATTTGACTCCCTCTTCTTTGTGGCGGCCCCTCAAATACCGGAACACCGTTATCATGTCCTGCCTAGTCCTTCTCTTCTGTAGACTAGCCAACCCAAATCTTGCAACTATTCGTATGTTTTAGTCTCCTCTTAGTTGCTCTTCTCTGCACTTTGTCCAAAGTCTCAACCTCTGTTTTTTTTGTCGTGTGGTTGACCAAAACTAGATGCAGGATTCCAGGTGTGGTCTTCTTGCTAGATTTTATAAAGCGATACTAATACTTCGCGTGATTTTTGATTCTGTGGTGTCTATGATTCAAGCAGTGGTGGGATTCAAAAAAAAATTTACTACCGGTTTTGTGGGCGTGGCTCGGTGGGCGTAGCAGGGGAAGGATACTGCAAAATCCCCCTTCCCTCCCCACCCCACTAACCTGCTTTCCAGCTCTGTTCTCCTGTGCAGGGCAACAAAAGGAGACTCAGCCGATCAGCTGGGACTCAATGGGAGGCGGAGAATAGGTGGGGTTGACGGGCCCAGTCAGAGATGGGATTTGCCGGTTCTCCGAACTCCTCAAAATTTCCGCTACCGGCTCTCCAGAACCGGTCCGAACCTGCTGAATTACCACCTCTGGATTCAAGTGATCATCCGCCAGATCTCTTCCAACCCTACTATTCTAAGTTCTGAGTTTCAGCTCACCTAGTTGTGTGAGCCTTCCTCCGTCTAAGACACTTACGGAAGACGCCTCCCTCTTGGATTATAGTATTATATTTTATTTTATTTTTGTGGAGACGGTTCTCTACTCAAACCAACCAAAAGCGGGGGGAGTTTCTCCTCCCTCCCCAAACCTCCTTTGACTTCTCTTAAAGCAAGCCTCCCCTGTGGCTGACATCAGCAGAATTTATCAATTGAGAGACAGGAAACGAGAGCTAAACTGGTGACGTGACCTCTCAGTGGAGATTGGCCGGAAAAACAAGAAGGCATTCTTTCTTTCTTTTTTTCTTTTTCTTTTTCTTTTTCTTGTGGAAAAACCGTTCGGGGGTGTGTGGCTGCGGGGCGCTTGTCAAAACCCACAGCAGAGTTTTTTTGGGGGGGGGGGATCCGGCTTGGCTAATCTCATTTGCATGCTGGCTCGGTTTCCTTTTTTTCAAGCGAGTCTCTTCGCTCTTCAGACAAACATTGCCAGGAGTGGAGCGTAGGGGAGACAGAATCAAGTGGCTTGTCAGCATCTCTTCGTCAGCCTAGCCAGAGCCTCTCTTAAGTCTTTACGTGCATTGAAGAAGGACGTCTCAGACTATGGAGGAGGACAGAAAAGCAAAGGATGGGAAGCTTCAAAAAAAAAAAAGGTCTACGTAGATCGGTTGCATCCAATTTTGGTCGCCACAATGGGCAATGACTTGTCTGAAATGGTATAAGGTCCCCCTGTTGAGCAGGGGGTTGGCTAGAAGACCCCCAAGGTCCCTTTCAACTCTGTTATTCTGGTATATATGAAAAAGATGTGTAGAGACTCCAGAATGAGTGCAGAAGAGAGAAATAAAAATGGTTAGGGGACTGGAGGATAGAACATAGGAAGAACGGTTGCGAGAAATTGGGTATTTCTACTTTAATGAGAAGAAGGACCAGGGGGGTGATGTGATAGCAGTCTTCCAATGTCTAAGGGGCTGCCCCAAAGAAGAGGGGGTCAACCTTCAAAGCACCTGAAGGCAGGACAAGAAACAACGGATGGAAACTGATCAAGGAGAGAAGCAACCTAGAATGAAGGAGAAATTTGCTGATTTTTGCTCAAGCTAGTTGCTTCTCTTTAACCATCCAAGGATGCGGTCAAATAAATCAAAATGGCAATCGAAGTTCCAGCTGTTGTCTATGAGTTCTATCTTGACAAAAATCTCCAGAACCGTAAAGCCTACAGACTTGACGTTTATCACTTATGTTCCTCTTGGCTCCTGGGTGCTCACTAAGAAAGGATTTTTCAAAATGACCGCCATGACATTAGTATTTCGTATATTATTGTTATTATTAACAAGCTCTGGTGTTAAGGAGTTCTACACCTCCTCCCCACCTGAAAATAACTCTGTTCCAAATGCAAAACACAAGCAGAGGAGAGGAGTTTCAGTTTCAGTTTTAGTTTCACAGCGCCAAGCAGCTTTAGTACAGAACAGTTGAGTTAAGCCACGCCCAGGCTCCTTGCTGTCTCCTTCTTGCTCACATAGCAAATACTGCTTCAGTTTCCAAACAGCCCTCAACTCTCCTCACCCACTGACAGGACGCTAGCCAGATGGATACCGATAGATACTGGTAGGCAGAGGCAGAATTTTTCCCCCTTATTTTCCTCCCAAAAAACTAAGCCCGAGGACATAGTTTCGTAGCGAAGCACGAGTATCCAGCTAGTAACTTAATTTTAAAAGTTAAAGGTTAGCAGGTAAGAGGAACGACGGTGAATGATGGCCTTCTGTTCTGGAGAACTTAGAAAGTCAGACCAGCAAAACCCTGCTGGACTTCAAACTGAATCCTGATGCCTTCTCATCAAGTTTGCATCCTACTTTCAAAGCTCTTCCCAATTCTTGCTTCCCCACTTTAGGTCTCCCTGATCTCGTACCTGATCCAAACTATGTCCAAGCGTCCACTTATGTCCAGAGGGCACACCTCTACTCACTCCGCTGCGCAGCTGAAGAGAAGTGCCTCGCAAGGTAACCCTCTCCATGTTTCCCTTCTTTGCTTAATTATTCATTTGTTCCTTCGTTCACTTGTTCAACCTGTGTAGCCAAGCAAGGCACAGCATCTCTGGGTGGGATGCCAACAAATTAGGAGCGATTTTTACCAGAAAAAAAAATCAAATGGGCCAGACTAACCAGTAAGTTATCATAGATTCATTGTTTATCATTCTGTCAATTCAACTATAATTCTATCTTTTATTTAACATCTGTCATTTATCATTCCAGATCTTTATCTATCATTCTAGCTACAATTCTATTGATCTATTTATCTATCATGTCATCTATCATTCCAAATCTTTATCATTCTAACTATAATTCTATTGATCTATTTATCTGTCATCTATCATTCCAGATCTTTATCATTCATTCTAGCTACAATTCTATTGATCTATTTATCTATCATGTTATCTATCATTCCAAATCTTTATCATTCAAACTATAATTCTATTGATCTATTTATTTATGTGTCATCTGTCATATATCATTCCAGATCTTTATCTATCATTCCAGGTACAATTCTATTGATCTATTTATCTATCATGTCATCTATCATTCCAGATCTTTATCATTCTAGCTATAATTCTATTGCTCTACCTATTTATCTGTCATCTGTCAGTTATCATTCCACATCTTTATCTACCATTCTAGCTGTAATTCCATTGAACTATCATTCCTTCTACCCTGGAGAAAAAGTGACTTATGACCATTTTTCACACCTACAACCATTTGACCATTTTTCACACATATGACCATTGCACCATCCCCAAGGTCACCTATATCTAAAATTCAGATATTTAGCAACTGATTTTCACAATTATAATGGATTGTGAACATTATGATGGGATCACGGGATTTCCTTTTTCAACTTTCTGGTGGTCAAAGTCAATGAGGAAGGCAGATTAACTATACCACCATGTCACTAACAGAACAACTGCAACCATTCATGTAACAATTCTGGCAAGAGAGATTGTACAATGGGGCAAAATTATAACTGTCTCGCTGAGCAACACAAATTTTGGGCTCAATTATTGTCATAAGTTGAGGATGACCTGTAAAACAAATCTCTCCAAGTGTGATTACCCAAAGGGGGGCGTGGCACAAAGGCAACACACTCAGATAATCAATAAGGGTCCCTTTATTAGTTCCAACTTTGCTCCCAATGTCCAGATTACCTTCTGGCTGGATAAAACCTCTCCCAGGAACAGCCTTTGACTGCAGAGAATCAAGTCCAAAACATGGTCAACAAAAACTGTAACTTAAAGTCCAATCAAGGCAAGATTAGGTAATTAGTTCGGCAGGGCAAGAGAAGGAATTCCAGACGTGAAGGAATGGCAATAACTCAACACAGTTGGGAGGATGCCAGGAACACAGATAACCAAAGTCAACACAAAATAAACTCACGTTTGTTCCCAACAGATGCTGCAGTCAACATGCATCTCTTTTAAACTCTCATCCCAGCTGTGGCTAATGAAGGGAATCGGGGCCCTTCCCTCCCCCATAAGCCATGCAACCCATGTTGCTCTCTTCACCATTCCTCCCTGCCTGTCCTTGGATGAAGAGGGGTGGGCCTGGGTCTTCCTCTGAACTCCCTCTTCCTTGTTCTACCTCTTCCCTGCTCTGCGTAGCCGGACTTTGCCCTACCCCAGTTTATTCTACAGTCAAGCTGTTCATCTTCCTCCTCGGATTCAGACTCTGGCAGGGGCATGACACCAAGTGTGAAGAGGATTGCAGGCTAGTTTATTGGGGGGGAGGAATAGAAGTAAAAGTCAGATATGGCAAAGGTTATTCTTAATTTTGAAGTCGGGTGACGAATGCCAACGGAACTTAAGAACAATGGTGAGATTTTACTGTCAGCAACACCAAGGAAAGCCTGAATTTGGTAGAAGAAAGCGAGAGGAGGATCTTCCTAAAAAGAAGCCAAAATAACAGAGGGGGTAGAAAACATATTCAGCACCAAGCATGTTTGGCAGCCCTTAATATAGATTTTGAATATATCTCCTTGCTTTAAAAAAACAAAACAAAACTGGAAACTTATCCAAGCCACATCGACTGGCCTCCAAACGTAGAATGATAATTTATTTTAAAAGAGGGGGAAAGTACTCAGCCTGTTCAACTCCATTAAGCACGGATTTAATTGAAGGAGGATTGGACAGCCCGTTCAGGAAGGCCCTTAAATGGAGTTTAAGGAAGGAAGGCTGAAAAAGAGCTCAACAAGATATTATCTGCACAGATTGGAAAAAGTTGTATTTTCAGGGAGATGGAGCTAGTTTGCACGTAGTTTAAACTAGGGCTGTCCTTGTGGACTTCAACTCCCAGAATTGGGCATTGAAGTCCACGGGGTCTTCAAGTTGGTAAGCTTGGAAACCTCTGATTCAAACTTGGATGACTGCATCTGATGAAGCAATCATCAGATGCAGTCATAGTTCACCCCAAAATACTTCTGCCTTTTATTAAAACATCCTGGGCTGACTTCTGGTTTGAAGAGCTTCAGCGAGAGACAGAAATCCGCGATCGTGCGTGGTTTCTGTCTGGGCTTGCTGCTGGAGCGCCCCAGGCCAGCTGGTTTTGGGGCTAAGCCACCCCGTAGAGGTGGTGAAGAGTGGGGAGACCACCATCAGGGTCGAGGAGAGCCGCATCTCTCCTCAGCTGGCCATTACTCCCTTTCCCAAAGGCGGTTGCAGCGGGGGTCAGAAATGGCCACCACAAAGAAGAACTCGACCGGAAAAGAATGTGCAGGAGGAAGATAAGAAGTGAAAGTTTTGGCTGACCGGGTTAAATTGTAAAAGCAACAACCAAGGTACCCTGGAATTTAAACTTACAAGAAATAACATCGCTCCCAAAGAAGAGTCGGAAGCAGCGAAGGAAAGTGAAAAGGGAAAGGTTTGGCTTTTTTTCCCCTTCCCTCTCCTTCCCTATACTAAGAACTAAGAGGCTTAAATAAGAAATTGGAAAAATCCACTTTGACATCAATAGACAATTAAGCTGAAAATAAAACAAAATGCCAAAGGGATAATAAAGATTTCTGGACATTAAAAACTTTCTTTTTCATAAGCAAGAAGGGAGAGAAAAAGAATAAGGGCAGGATCTGGAAGAGGGAGGAGACTGCCTGGAATTAAAAAGAATCTAAAGTAAAACTTCAACAAGACTTCTAAAAGATACATTTTAACTGAAACTTTGCAACTAAATAGTAACCCCAGGAAAAGAAAGTGGAAAAAAAAGAGCAAAAAAGAAACAGCTTGCGTGTATTTGGATTATTTGGTGATCTTTGGATTTTTGGTTATTATATTTGAATGACTAAAATCAATTGGGTGGTTGTTTAAAAATTTATACAATGGCATCACTTCTGGATGAACTGAAAATGGAACTTAAAAAGTACAAAGATGCACAAGAAGGGAAGGGTTCTTTTGGCTTCGTCTTTCAATTCTTAGAAATGGAGATTTGGAACTATGAGAAACAACAAGAAAAGACTGCAAAACAAGAAGATTGGGACAAAGAAGAAGCCATCTTTAATGAACAAGTAATTCTATGTGGGGAAGAAAAAGGAAAGGGGAGAAAGAAAATGGAGAATTTAAGACTTAAAAAAACAACCAAAGAAAAGAAAAATAATTTGAAAAATAAGTATAATACTGGAAAGCAACAGAAAAGGGGAATACAGAAGAGAAAACTAGAGGTAGAGAGACAAGGGGGTAAAAAGGGGAGAGAGAAGAGGAGAGGGAAGAAGGAAAGGAAAAGAAGTTACAAAGGACCGGAGCAAGATATAGAGAAACAGGACCTATTTAGAGATAATGGGTGAAAATCTAACTGAAAAAGGGATTCTGTAAAGGTACATAAGATTGTATTGTTATATTAGTAATAGAAATAACTTTAGAAAATTGGAAACAACGTATGATTAAAATGAGGGATAAAATAGTTAGTGTAATTTAGTGAAATATTTGTGAATAAAATAAGTGAAATAAAATAAATGAGAAAATTGAATTAGGAAGGAACGGGAACATTTTAATTAGTTAATGTTTTATAAAATATAAATGAAGAGGGGGGGAAATAACTATGGAAAGCTTATAATTGTTCCCATAGAAGTATGATATTTAATTGAAGAGTAATGTTAAAGATGTTAAGACTTTAATGAATATTAATATTAATGATAGAATTGAATTAGAATGGAATGTTATTTTAATTATATACATTTATAATCTTTTTTCTTTTTTTAAGAATACAGTGTGTATTTTAAGAATGTACCAAGCAGAATCCGAATGGAAGTTATGTATTATAATGAATGTTACAATTTTAGGGAAAAGATATAAAGGCGTCATACTCCAATCAGTAACTACAGGAGAAATTTTGTTTAATGAGAAAAGATAATAGATAATTGAAACAGGACAGACAAAAAATATAAATACAATGATCTGAATTGAGATAATTAAAATAAAATTGAGAAAATTAAAAGTGGGGAGAAGCTATGCAGAAAATGTAAAATAGTAATAAGATATGGAATAGAATATAAAAATGAGCATGAACCTGACTTTGTGTCTGTACGAAGAAATGTAACCCGGGATTACGCTACTTTCAAAAAAGATGTTTTATTTGTATTTTTTTTCTCTTTGTGAAAACTCAAATAAAATTTACCAAAAAAAAAAAAATCCCGGGCTATTTACAATTCACAAGCACACACACACACACACACACACACACACCAGTATAAGAAGAATCTACTGTCCTAATTGTAAACCAATGGATGCTTTTTAAAAAAATTTATGGGGTTAAACAAGATAACCCAAGATCATCAACAGCTATATAGGGTCCAGATTGAACCTTGGCCAACTCTATACCCAACCTTCCAGTTTGTTCAGGTGTGAATAGTATTTCTAATTCTCCTTTGCCCAGGAGGTTTAAGGAAACTGACCCCTGGGCTTTCATTCTCCATCTGAGCTCCACAACATGAACCCTTTGAAGCAGGGAGAGCAGAGACAGAGCAATTGGCCCAGAGACACCCAAAGAACTCCAGAATGGAATGGAAACTTGAATCTTCTTGATCTAAGCCAAGGGTCTTCAAACTTGACAGCTTTAAGACTTGTGGACTTCAACTCCCAGAATTCCTCCTCCAGTCATGTTAACTCAGGAATTCTGGGCGTTGAAGTCCACAAGGCTTAAACTTGTGGTTTGAAGATCCTTGATCTGAGCCCACTGTTGTAATGACTAAACCTCCTAAGTTGATTCAGTTGAGCACCAAAGTTATATTCCTGCTCTCATATCTCGGTTTCATCTTCATCCAGCACGGCTTACACTGCAGAAGCGACCGATTACGATGTCCGCGTGCTACTGCGTTTCCCGCAGCGAGTGAAGAACCAGGGGACCGCAGACTTCCTGCCCAACCGAGCCCGTCATACTTGGGAATGGCACAGTTGCCATCAGTAAGTGTCCCTCAATGTCAGAAACTGGTTTGTGAAAGTGTGCGGTGTTCTTGTTCAATTTGCCCAACCGGCTTAACCAAGGTTGTTCACTACCTAGCAACTGAATAGCCACCCAGCACTAAAACTGGTTGGCTACAAGTTGCTTGTTTTGGGGATGTTTAGCCTAACAAGTAAACCCTTCTCCACTCTTGTCTATAAGGTTAAGGGT
This sequence comes from Pseudonaja textilis, assembly GCF_900518735.1. The sequence continues at coordinate 6,497,732 of NW_020769352.1, forward strand.
TCAAAGTTTTCTACACATCCAGAAAACATGTCAGGCCCGAACCAAGAAAGACATGTGGTTGATTCTTCCAAACTGAGTTGTTTTTTTTTTAATTGTATCACACCTATCAGCGAAATCTTCTCCTATCTGAATTTACAATATAATCTGGGACCTATTGAGAAGGAGCTGTCTTCACCCTCTTTCTCACACACATGATATCTGAGCTGAGTTGTGTTGAGTTGTAATTGCAGGAAAGTCATTATCTTGATGGCAAACCTCAGATAAGGACAAAAGCAAATACAACTCAGACAAACAAAATTACTAATGCAAAGAAGGATTAGAGAGAGGAAGTAAACATGTGTTAGACTTTAACTAGAGATAATTCATTGTGTTAATTACTATGCTAGACAGTAACAAAGGCTGATCAACCACCAAAGTTAACCAATGTTAGAGGATTACTAGAAATGTGTATAAATACAAGACTAGACTCCAATAAAGTCATCATGATTCATGTGATCATGATCAAACACCTCGATTGCCTCATCATTACAACAGAGTTGCTTCTTCCTCTTCTGGAGTTCACCCTCTCCTTCCTGGGGATCTACCTTCTCACTACATCCCATCACACCTTGGTACTTGCTATGACTGACACATTTTCCTTGTTTATTTGTACTCTCAGACTAGAGGGCAACCAAAGCTGAGGCTTCACACTAGAAGCCACAAGACCCCTCCCCTAAGGAGAACTTCTAGCTCCCCCTCCCCCCAAATACAGCCTTAAAACCAGCGCTTCAGAAATGAGATGGAAGGTAGACCCACCTTCTGACGGTCATCCTTAGCATTCCGATTCAAAACTTGTTATGGGCATCTTCCCACGTGAAAACCTTCCTGTAGGTGATGTTGGGTTTCTTCTAAGCAACCCTTCTCCATTCTCCAGGCATTACCACAGTATGGATGAGTTCAGCCATTATGACTTGCTGGATGCTACGACAGGGAAGAAGGTGGCTGAAGGCCACAAAGCTAGCTTCTGCCTAGAAGACACCACGTGTGACTTCGGGAATCTCAAGCGCTATGCCTGCACATCACATACCCAGGTGGGTTTACTTTGGGGTGGATTCGCTTCTCAAAAATCTCAATTTAATGCAAAGACAATCTCTTAATGACTGATTTCCAACTTCCAAGACTGTGGAAGTATGTTGGCAATATCACGATATTACTAGAGAGTCCAGGTTGACATTTTGGACCCAACTCTTGGGGTTTTGAAGAGTTAGTGGGAATACTTAGAGCAGGTGCATTAGAGTTATTTAGAGCTAAACACATATCTTTGGGAGTGGGTGTTTACAATTGTGCTACATAAAAAGGGGCAGTTTACTATGAAATCTTAGCAGCCCAATCTTGGAGGATTTCAGAGGCTGCAAATCCCTCAGTTTTAGCCAAAAGGTAGGTGTGTGTGTGTGTGTGTGTGTGTGTGTGTGAAGTTCCATTTTAAGTTGATTAGCAGTTGAAATACTAGTCTTTGGGTCTATTCTTGATGGAGAAGGAGAGGGGGAAAGGAAAGGAAGGAGGAGAACGAGAAGGAGAAAGAGGAGGAGGAGGAGGAGGGGGAGGAGGAGATGGAGATGTAATTCTGTGCCATGCCTATTTTCCCATCAAGCATCTTTTCCCAGTCTGACAACTGTTATCTTTCAAAATGTCATCAACATTTGAACCCAGAATTTTTTAAAATTATTCACTTCAAAGTTCAAGCCATGTTTTTGTTTTCTTCCAGGGTCTGAGTCCAGGTTGCTACGACACTTACAATGCTGACATAGATTGCCAGTGGATTGATATCACCGATGTTCAGCCTGGGAATTATATCCTTAAGGTGCGCCATAAAATTTTGAACTTCCCTAATGTTGCTTTCTATTCTTTAGGGAAGTAAAGACTGCGTTATAAGTGAAAAATCCACTTCAAATGACTGTTGAAAAGTGAGGGCTGGAGGTGTTGACACTATAATCAGACACGTCAAGATGACAAAGACACAACGGTGCTTTCAAATGTTTGCAAGGTTGTGTTGCGACACCCATAAAAGCTGGTCTTCAATCATAACATCATGGTCACCATCTCAATTTTTAAATCATACTCTACAACAACGTCTGTCAGCCTCAGCAACTTTAAGATATTGGTTGACTAGGGAATTCTGGATGTTGAAATCCATACATCTTTAAAGTCACTGAGGTTAAAATTGCTGCCCTAGAGACACCCCTCATGGGGGGTGGGCCAAAATACATTGATGAGCAAATCAAGGGACAAAATGACATGCCTTCCCTATCTAAGAAGCTGGTTGGTAGGTTGGTTGGTTAGTGGGTTGGCTGGTTGGCTGGTTGGTTGGGTGGGTGGGTGGAAGGTTAGTGGGTTGGCTGGTTGGTTGGGGTTGACTAGTTTCTGGTTGGTTGGTTAGGGTTGGCTGGTTGGTTGGGGTTGGTTGGCTG